>JAPMOR010041017.1:865166-1003375 GCA_026543865.1 Argiope aurantia | reverse complement strand
CTGCATCACATCAGCATCTTTTTTAAAAACTCACAATCACTGCTGCAAATCACATCATATATAAAATATTTACTGAATGCTTATCAACTATTTATTATTTCTAACAAAATAATGTTTATATGTTGAATAGTATTTCTAAATTATGATATAAATGTTGTAAAAAAACTTTCAACATGTTTTATTTGCTACTTCAACAGTTATAAAATTCGGCAAATAATTATTTTCCTTTGTATTAAATAAATCGAAATCTTTTTATATTATCTTCGAGGTATGTTAATAAAAGGCAAATTTTTTATGTCACTTAAAAAAGAATTCTTTAAATAATTAACATAATCATATCTGTTACATTTCCGTAAAATAATCTATAATTTTAGAAACTTTTTAAAAATATTTTATGTATATAATTCTAAATTCTTGTCATTTCTTACGTGCTTCTCTTAATCAAGCGACGATATTAATTAGATCTTTTTGTATGAATATTAATCTTGCTATAATTAAAAATAAGTTGTAATAACATTTTCCAAAAATAAAATTGTTTGGAACAAAAGATTCAAATCTCCTACAAGTTTTTTTTATTTAATTTGTTACAATAATATTCCGTTTTCTTATTCCTTTAAAAAGAAATGTAGAGCAGGTAGCATAATCCTAATTCCATTCAAACGAAGTCTATCTTCTCAATCTTTAAGCTACACATCTCACAATCATCTGCATCCTATAATATAAACCCAATTTACCTTTTTAATCTGCCATCCACTATGTTTAATCACTGGATAGAAGTTAATTCTTCATTTTTCCCATTCCTTTTTCAAAGACTTTCCTAATTATTTTCTTAAAATATCCCATTTACATATCCCTATTAACACAGAATATTGCATAGCATCTTCATGGTGTTGTCCAATATTTTGAAACTCGTACAATATCATGAAGATATATAAACGATATTATCGGGCATTTTGCGCTAATAAAAATGGTTCATAATATCCATATGAGATTTTAAAGTACCAGAATTTAAACAGCCATTGTATAAACTGAACTAATCTTAGTATTCTATAAAAATGCAAAAAATGTGTGTTACTGTCTCATTTAATTTCAAAATTCTAGTTGACAAGAAGCAAAGTTGAAAGAAAAAAAAATCTCGAAAAATAAAAATGTGTGTAACAAAATGCTGTAATATCTACTTCAATAACCTAGAACCAACTCTGTCAGACAATTCCAGAAAATAACTCTTTATTAAATCCTAGTGTATACAGCTGCGAATTTTTAGCCTGCAGGTAAGAATGTCATGTTATTTTGCAGGAGCCCTGAGCCCGTCTCCCTAAACGAATGGCACGCTGTGAAGGTAAATCGACTGTGGAAAAACGGCACTTTGCAAGTGGACGACGGCCATATTTCAAGCCAGGAATCAGCGGTAAGAGAAAGCAGTGGACTTTTCTACACCTTCTCGGTTTTATGAGGCGCCACCTTATCCATTTGCGGATAAAGAATGCGAAACTGTGACCGCCATAGGAGGGTCTCCGCTAAAATTGCAAGACCTGATAAATTGCTTCGGCTAGAGTTTTCCATCGAATTTTTGTTTGTATTCCGGTAAAGGCTGTTAACCGAGATATAGTGGCGGCAATTTGCAAACCGTGTGTAGCATTTTGGCAGTGTACATTTGATGAACTTGGCCAGCTGCTCGATATGGACTTTTCGTAAATGGTTCATGCTTAGAAATAAATGTGAAAATTTTCAAAACTCTGAGGCTACTTTGTGTAGTTTTAAAACCAAGCTGTTTAATGCAGGCTTTTGTAAATAAAAATGAGAAACATATTTTGGATATCTTTGATAAAGCACTAGAATTTCTGGTCTGTTAAAAGAGTTATTCGTAATATTTTTGTTGTATTTAAATTTAAATATTCGACATTTTAATAATAAATCATCGCTACAAATATTTTCTTTTTTAATGTTACAATAAAAATATCATATCTTATGAAATTTTCTTACGCATTTCAAATTTTACATTTTATAGTTATTATAATTATAGAGCAATAAAAATAATATTTTTAGAGTATATACATATATATATAAAGAGAGAGAAAGAGAACCATCCCATTTTTCACTTTCTTGAGGGAATAATTTCAATGATTAAATAGGCAAATTAAAAATCAGAATTAATTAATTAATAATTAACTTTTTCAGCCGCTCTTTAGTCACGAAATTTGAAATCTATTAAATTAAAAGCTATTTTTGTGCTAATTTTTATAATATGTAGAAAAAAGTTAAGTTTTTCATTTCACTTTTGTTTCAGATATTAAAAGTGTATTATTTTCTACGTATCAACATGTCATAATGTTTATGATATTGCGAAATTTTTTTTCATCCAATTAAACCATTCATCTGGTCATTATTTTTCATTCTAAATCTATCATAATTTCTACAAATTTCTGCCCGAAGGTTAAAAATATTTTTAAGCCTTAATCATATATTTTATTATATCACATATATCTGAATAAGATTTATTTCGATTTATTTTTTTGTTGCTGCTATTTTGAAATTGAGATTATTCTTATGTATGAGGTGTCTCTTATGTGTGAGGCAAAATGCACATTTTAATTAAAGATAAAGAATGGATCAGTTTCATTTTTTAACATTCATTGATAATAATAATTAATTTAATCACCTAATTTTTCAATTAATATCTTTATGAAATCTCTCTCTCTCTCTCATATATATATATATATATATATATATATATATATATATATATAATATGATTACTAGTTGGAAAAATTAAATTCAGCTAATTATCATGTTATCAAGATAAATATGTCATAAAATATTTTAATATAAAGTTGTTTACAGTGAAACGTTTGATAATTTTTCCAATAAAAACAATTTTTTTTCTATGAAACAACATTTTATAAAGAAATAATTTTTATGCATTAAATTTGATATAGTTTAAAGGTTTTCCGACTTTTTGACAAATATATATATTATTATTCTTCATTTAAATGTCAAAAACATATATTAATAATATATATTCATTGTATTGCATTATGGATAATATATTGAAATAGATTGTACTTGAAAAAAGCATTTATGTAGTTTTTGATTTAAAATTAAAATAAAATATAAGTTCATGCAACATTTAGAAGATAACTTTTTTTTTAATGATAGAGTTCCTATTTTGTTTCATAGCAGATTCGAAGAAAATAAAACCATTTTATTATGTAATAAAATGAGCTTCTAATGTTTGGGAATTTTTAAAATAGTTATAACTTTGTAAGTAGAGAATTGTTAATGAGAGTAGAGATGTGTTAAAACTTTTTTTGTTTTTATCCTTTTCACAAATAAATAATTAAATTTCAATAATTACTGTTCATTCCATTTATTCCTTTGATTAGAAGAGAAAATAAATCGTGTTATTTAGTCTAATTGTGCTAAGTATATATATATATATATATATATATATATATATATATATATATATATATATATATAATATTAACAAAAGAAAATTTTGAACTTAGTAGTTCCATACATAAAAGGGATCAAAATATATTATGTATAAGATGATTAAAGATTTCAACCGCAAGAAACACAATTTCTCTTTTAGTATAGACTTGGGGCGCTTTACGTAAAAAAAGTTTAATTTTAGATAAAATCTAAAATAATAATTTTTTAATTAAAAAAATATACATATACCAGCTTTTAAATTTAATTTTGTCAATTATTTTTACTGCACACTAGCTGGTACTCGGCGTGGTGCTGCAGAGAAGAAATAACTTGGAAATATTGTTTGAAATTTGAAATAGCTATCTGGTTTAATTATGAATGATAGAAAGAATGATATTTATTTTCCTGCCGACAATGAATATATTCAATGAAATTAAATGACATATAAAGGAGATGTGTAAATAATATTTATTCCAGTTTTTAATTTTATTGTAGACATTTTTGCTTTTTCGTCTTCAGCAAAAACAGATATATTTCATGTTTGTCCGACTCATGAGCATCCAATATACACCTGGGCATGTGAAAAACATGGATTTTCTGGGTTCAAAGCAATGAGTTTTAAGTAATTTTATCACCATCGGATGAACAGTACGGTGGCACATAAAATACAAACAAATAAAAATTAATTTTTATATATTATATATAATAATTGTACTGTGACTATAACCTTCGAGCAACTGCAATCAGAAAGTTCGTAAAGTTTTATTGCAATCGGATGATCAGTAGGGCAGCACATAAGATAGGAACAAACAAAAATTTATTTTTATATATTAAATATAATAATTGTACTATGCCTATAACCTTCGAGCAATTGCAATCAGTAAGTTGGCAAAGATTTATTACATGGCAGTGCAAAATTAGGAACAAAAAAATCATTTTTATGTATTTTATAGAGATAAAATTGTTTAATGTTGTATACTAATTTTATTAATATTTTGAGAATATTATTTATACTTAATAAAAGATTGTAATATTGCATTTTAAGAACATAATCGCCATTCATAATCCATAAAAAATTATTTTTCATAGCATTAATCACCTTTTTTTAACGCATTCAAATATGGAAAACTGAACTTGCTAAACTCCCCCCCAAACTTCCTTAGCAAGTTCTAAGGGAGGGAAAGAGAGAGGGGAAAATGGCTACTTGCGTACCAACTAGTAGCAACAATGCTTCGGCGAGGGCAATTTATGTAAAGCGCTGACGCTGACCGCCCATCCTTCGAGCATAAATTATCATCCCGTTGTTCAATTATTCGCAGGCCTCTCTGACGGAGCTGAATCTGGAGCACAACTTGTACGTTGGCGGCGTGCCAAACCTGGAGATGGTCAACCCAGGAGCCGGAATGAGAATGGGACTAGACGGAGCCATCCAACGGATCACAGTTAATGGAGACATATGGGACAGGCTGATGGCCCGGGCTATATGGTCCCACGGCGTTCGAAGATACAGGGGACCACCGTGTGATGAAACGTCCCAGTGCCTCAATGAGGGGGTCTGCATTCCTCAACTGAATGTGCCTTTGTGTCGATGTCCATTGTACTTCTGGGGATCCAAATGCGAAAAAAGTGAGGCCAAAAATCACGACTTTATACCTAAATTCATAAGAAGTGGACATTTCCTACTATATATATACTACTATATACTCAACGTACTTAATAAAATTTTCTCAGCAGAATCAGTGTCAATGTTAGTTGCCTAAAGAAGCACATTAATTGTTTCTGAATTATAATATACATATCTTGGTTTTCATATTCGGCCAAATATAAGCATTCGACTTCTACATCACTATATATTACTTCGTGTTAAGATTATGTATAATTTAATTTTAATTCTTTGGATACTTCAGTAGAATAATATTAATAACCTGGAATATTATCTGTGAATAATTATTTGCATAATGGTAGCAATTATTCAAAACGTTCTATAGGACAGACTATTTGGGATATAAAGCTGCCATGTTCGACATATAGTTATATTTTGGGAAGTAGATTCTAAGTACGAAAGCATTTTTCGTTAGATTAGAATTTAGTTACATTTTCATTTTTAATTAGATTCTTAGTTTATGAATCAATTCAAATTTCTATGCTTTTCCCTCAATACATTAGAATATTAAAAACGATTAAAAAATTAATATTTCGCTTATGCCAGTTTTATTTCCCTACATTATTTCTTGTTAATTTTACGACATTTTAAACACATTTTACCCATATTTTTTAGCAATAACTTACCTTTTCTAAGATAAAAAGCACTTTTATGAAAACATTTCCGGGCTCTTATATACGCAAAAGTGAATTTTAAGAATGACATAAAGATAGGCAAAGCAATATTATCATGTTGCTATTTTTCGGACAAGAAATTTGAATTCTTTTTAAATCTGCAACAAAATAAATCATCTACTAATGTATGCTGTTATAGGATTCATGAATGAAGATTCTAAACATATAGGGAAAAAAACACGTATCGAAGAACAATATACAGTGTAATTATTTCAAATAAAAGTTCAAACTTTTCATTTGAGAAATTTTGAAATGAAACAGATATATATAATGTATTAATGTATGAACTACTATTTGCCGAAAAATAGAAGAAAAATTAAGTCTATATAAAATTTAATCCATTCATTTTCTACATCCGAATTATAGCTTTAGAAAATTTTTTGGAAGAGTTTAAAAATAGTATAATTACGTTAGCAATAGCAATTACGTTATGTTTTTGAATTTTGAATAAATGAAGGTATAATCAAGGAAAAGTTTCATGAAAACAGTTTAGAATAAGAAACTAAATAACATTTTAAAATGAAGAAATCGCATTGTATAATTTATGCATTGATTTAATTTTCAAAGGCTGGTAAATGAAAAGTTTACAAATATTTTCTAATAAATAAGGTGGAATTACGCAAAGAAATTTCAAAATGTTAATAGCAAAAACACACAAAAAATACTTAAGATAAATTTCATATAATAATAGAGCAATCTTTATTCACAAGTAATTGAATGTACGTAAAGGAATTTCAAAATATTATTATTTTTAAACAAAAACGTAAGAAATACTTTAAGCAGATTACAAAATAAATAAAACAGAGCAATCTTTATTCACAAGTATTTGAATTCATGCAAAGAAATTTCAAAATATTCATAAACAAAAGCACAAAAAACTGTTTAAAGTATATTATATATAATACAGCAATCTTTATTCACTTGTACTTAATAACAAATTTTATCTTCGATAGGAATTGCTAAAGAAGACTTAGAACGCCCTGTTGCTTTCGGAGGAAGTGATTTCTTGAGTTTCTCGAATAAACAAAGCACAAAGTAAGTATTTTTTCTAATTGAGTTTATTATTGAAGAAATCCTTGATCAATAACTTTACAAAACCATTCTCATTTGTACGACGTAATAAGCTAGTTCAAGGAACGATTGAAATGAAATTTTTAATGGAACTAGAAAGAGACATAGAAAGTTTTTAAATATTAAAAAGTTAGTTTATGCGTGCTTCCGTATTATATTTTCATAGATTTACTATATTCCCATGTATTTTAGAGTTATTTTTAGACTTAACATGACATTAAACAGAATGAATCAGTAAATGATATGAATTTAACCATATGGCATTGATAATAATCAAAATATATTTTGTTATAATCTTAAAAACTTCTTAAATGCTTTTATTATGAAAACAATTTAAATAAATTTATTCTTCATGTTACTATTTTAAAAATAATAATTTCTTTTGTTAAGTATTGATGACAATATTATTCACAATGCCCAAGACTTTAGTTTCAAAAAATTCTTTTCAAGAAAAACATACTGCTTTGAATATGTTTTTAAAAATAAATCTTTATTTGAAATTTACATTCTATAACTCTTATATGAAATTTTATTTATATTCCTATTTATATGCATTTCCCAATTTAAGTGTTTCACATTTAAATTTCCAAAAAATATATTAATAATTTAAATTTTTAATATTTTATTACAAGAAATATAAAAAACACATCAGAGATTATATTTTAAAAATAAATAAATAAATCATGTTACGCCGTACAATGCAATAAATAACTGATATTTTAAAATTTTGCAGATTAAAGATAGCATTCAACAAATCCGAATACATATAATATTTGCGATATAGCAATCTCTTTGCAACTATTTTAGCATTATGTTTATAAATGTTTCAATTTGTTAGATTTTTCAAGAATATTATTCTCAGTTACATGTCTTTTGATAAAATATGAATAATTTTGTAATAAAGCAACTTGTAGAAAATCATTTATTTATACAGAATATATTAAACATTTCATACTTATGGAATCTGTAGGAAAAAACGGTATTGTTATGCTCATATCTAATATGCTAAAGATAATTCGATAGTTATATTTATTGAGATATATATATATAAGTATTTTAAGTACTTCTGTTATCTAATTTATAAAAATTAGATAACAGAAGAATAATCATTGCATCAATTCTGCATGTTCTTAATGCTGACGACTATTCTTATTTGACATTTTATTTTACTTGAATCATGGTTTAAAATATCGTACGCATTTGTTTTTGCCATTGTAAGCCCTGAAAGCGCCCCAAACAACCATAGTTAATCTTTATCAAGAAACTGTCTTTTTAATTTTATGAGCATTTATTTTTAATAAATGATTAAATCGGATGCAGTCTTGAACTCCATTTTTAATTTTGAAGTTTTAGGTTAAGCAATTTAAAAAAAAAAACATATATAAATTTCTGTTATGTGGATTTAAGTAAAATTCTTAGCTGTGGTTTTTCTACATAGAAAATTTCTCTTGTCATATTTTAGCACTTAAGTACTTTTAATTATAAATAATTTAATTATGTTCGTTCGTGTAATAGGTTTTTATTGCTTAATATATGAAGATAAAATATCATATTCTTTGAAATTTTGAGGGTTAGATTCTCTTAGACTGTTCTGAGTCTGAACAAATATTTTTTGATGTTTGCCTGAATCTAAATATAACTGTGTAACCCAGATTGATATGATCTGTCAGCATCAAAGTTTTTGATATGTATCAAATTGTAGAGTAATTATCCATTCAATGGAAGAAATCTTTTACTTGCTCTAAAATAATAGTTAAACAAGCGGAAGTGGACTGCCCCGAAATTTTCTAACATATTTTGCATTAAAAATGTTATATCCCTACTTAAAGACTCAGATGACTCAGAAGTGCTCAGATTTTTATTTTCTGAGTTCTACATATATTTTTTTAAAATTACTTTATAATTATTAAAAGGAATCTGAATACTTTTGGGGGATTTTTTCGACAGAATGAAACAAAATTTGATATAGATCAACAATTATTGTAAGAAAATGTCCCAAACTATATTTAATTAATTATATTTTTTTATATTATTTTTATATTATTATTTTTGTCTGCATGTTATTCTTTTACATACATGTGAAAACAAAGAATTGCAGACAGTCAATATATATATATATATATATATATATTGCAAAATTTGATAAGAATTTATACTTTAGATATTAAAATCGTTTTTTTTTTCCTTCTTTTTTTCAAGTTGTGGAATTTTCATTTATTGCTTTACATGTATACGAAAGTAAACATTTATTGCCTTTGACACCCCTCCCCAACAGATTAGGTTTAAAATCTGATACGAAACTATGATTTAGATATAAATCTGTATATCATATTTTATATATGCAATTGAACATTTTGTGGAATTGTTCACTTGCACTCGAATAGATTGATAGTCTTTTGAATGAATGAATTTCGTTCAAAATTCATTACAAATCTATTAATTTTTTTGAAAATTCCATAAGCCATCTTTAATGTGTATAGTTCAAAACATTGGGCTGTCATCTTACTCACAAACCAAAAAAATTGACTGGCAAAGTTCCAAAAATGTACTTCTGAACTTCAGAAATATGGATTTTATTAAAAATATCGGGTTCGAATTTTTTTTTCCATTTCATAGATTTTCTTTGTATTCTTGAGAACACATTACACTATTACAGGAAAGTAATAGTGTAATATGTTTTATGATTACAATTAAGTTTCATATCAAAATTGTGGACATATGTATAAATTTGAATTCTATCAGTAAATACGAAGACTTCCAAAATAAGTTTTTCTCTTCATTATATTACCAGCTTAAACACAAAATACGATATTTAATATAAGTGTTCGAAACACTAGAAGAAAGAACACGTCTACTGTGCTATAGCGCACTTTTAGAGAACATTGAAAGCATTTGAATGAATCATATTTTATCCCGAATTTCAAATTTTTATTCCTACAACTTGACTCTTAACTGAAACTCATGCATGATAAGAAGTTCACGTGATTCTCAGAGAGGAATTCGATTCCTGGCATCTGTAAGCCCATTCATCATCTCACTGATATGATTGATATATCAATTTCCTGTTTGACAGATTGAAAGACTGATGATAGTGTCCACTTGCTCAATATCAAATGGAAAGTGAAGGGAAAACTATTCTTTCCTAGTCGAAAGAAAAGCTCTACATAATAATGTTTGATAAATTTCAAACAGAATCATCCTGATTTCATCCTGAAATCATTTTCATTAAATATTTTTTTCCTAAAAAACATGTGCATGAAATGAAATATGGATATATGTCATTCAGAAACAGGTTAAATTAAATATCTAAAGACATGATTTAAGACAGGAATTACTTTGAGTTATGCATCCTTCCTGAACAAAAGTAGTGTAATAATTTACTAGTTTCTTGAAATATATATTTAAACGAATATATATTTGAACAAATATTTAATAATGAACGAATTTGTTGAAACTTTGCGTTACAAAAGATCACATTTCTATTAAAAAAATATTTATGATTTAAAAAATATAATCTCCAATGCAACTGTTTTTGATTTACCGGGGGTGAAAACTGTAACATGTTTAATTATCAAAAAAATTTAGTGAAGATTAGACTCATAACTTTTATGAAGGTTGTAATAAATATTGTTTCATCAGTTGTTTTAAAATAAATAAATGACAAAAGTAATGGATATCAAATTTTCGTAGCACTAATTTTTTTTTCATTCTAATCGAAACAAATCAAAATGTTCTGCAATCTGAAGCGGAACTCGTTTTCTTACTCTCACGCTTTTAAAAAAGCAAGCTGTTACACAAAATGAATTTATTTATGCTTGAAAACAATTTTCCACTGAATATTCTGGTAGGGGCAGAGAACAATGAGGGTGGACATGGGAAATGATCGACTCAGTACTGTAGTTCTCGCTTTTTCTGGTTCTATAATTATATTGCCCAAATCTGCTTTGAGACATACATTCTATGAGATGTGTTTGTACCTTAATTTGGGGTTACCATTTCGTTACCGACCACAGTAATCGTATCATTATTTGTGGTGACTTAATTATTTATTGACCTTACTGCTAAGAAATGTTAGATTTATCTTTATGTTTATCCCTTTAAGTGCATGATTTAATTTTTATTAGTATCATAAAAAATATCATAAATTAGTATATGTATATTTTTAGTATGTATATTATTAGTATATTTTTAAGTATCATAAAAATATCATCATATTTTATAATGGATGACTCCGTTTAACTTTCTGTACGAGGAAGTTACATCATATACATTCGCCCATTGATGATTCCAAATAAATGAAACAAGTTTCTTAAATGTTTGCCTTTTCATTTTTCAAACATTTCTTTTCAGAAATTTAAGAATAGGAATTTCATTTAGATTTTAACGAAATCAAAAACTTTAGAGTTAATTTATTTTTCTAAAAATCTATCGTTTGATGTTATTTAAAATTTCTTCATCAGACCTGAAACAGAAAAATATACACAAATAGATTATTGAATAATATTCATTTCTCGTACCTTAATATTTTAAAACGAAATAGAATTTGCAAAATAGTATAAGCAATTAAAAAATATCATTCATATTGAGTATAAACAGGAGTAAATATAGGATTAGATGGAATAAAAATTTCAATATCTATATAAATACAAGGAGTCTCTAAACATACAAATATAAAAATTATAAAAATTACAGCTGCGTCATAAATATTCTTTATTCTTAAATAAGATTGGAATTCAACCTTGCCATTATTTCCATTTAATGCTACAACATATACACTAACATTCAAAAATTCATTACATAGAGTGTAAGACAATGGCCCAATTTATGCGTTGGAATAAGCCATTAGAAAAAAGCAGTCAATGTTACCTATAGTTTTCATAAAAAATAACTTTATGTATTCTCTACTATAGCTTTACAAACTGACAATCCCATTTTTTTCCACTCAAGCTATCATTTTCAAAAATATTTGAACCGTATTTTTAGTTTCCTACTTTTTATTCTTTAAAATCAATATGCAATTTTTATCTAGGTTTAGTTGTAAAAAAAATGTGGTTTACCTTTTATTTTCAATTGCTCATTCTCCCACTTAATGATCTACTTGACACACTGATGGATTGAATGCGATAAGCATTGCAGTAGCAGGACCCACGAGTAAAAGAAAGGAATTGATGAAAACTGATTGCGTCCTACAGAAACAAATAATTAGACATTCCACAAGTGGAACAGAAAAAGAAAATACTCGGAAGGGTTTTCAAGTATTTGATACAGAATACGAAATCATTTCTACAGAAAAGATCCGTTTTCCGCCAAATCTGGAATAAGAGAAGCTTTATTTTAACTTTAATTAGCCTCTTGAAAAGAATGTGAAAATTGGTTAAATGGTTCAGCATGTGAAAATTGATTAATGAATAATTTCCACATGCGAAAACTAATTTCCTTATTTTCGATAATATTTTGTTCATGAAAATTTTCTTTTAGAATATTTGAATCTCATTGACCGTTTCGATGGGATTTCTAGTCCTAAATTCAATTTTAAAGAAAAGCAATCCTATACTTGGTGATTCTATTTAATTACCATTTAAAAAGAAATTGTATTTAAAAATTCTGTAAACTTTTTAAAAGTATTTTAGATGAGCGAGAGATAGAGTAAAATTAAGAAGAAGGTGGGTTAAAGAGTTTTTGTTTCGCCTTCTTTTTTTTTTATTTTTGGTCTTGTTTTGTCTATTCTTATTCTTAATTTTTGTTTATTTTTTATTATATATATATATATATATATATATATATATATATAGTTTCAACTTCTAAAGGCTATTATAACTAGAGACCCTGTTTTGTCTCTCTTATGCTTAGAACCTTAATTAATTTAACCCATTTACGAAATATCTTGTAGGAAACTGCTGTAATATTAAACATCTCTAAATTTATCTGGTAGTGAATGTATTAATTGTTCACTTTTTTGCATCGATTAATTATTTGCCTTATGCTTAGAGCTCTATTTCTTACTTATTTGATTCTATATTTATAAAATTTCATTTATTAAGTGATGATGGTAATCTGATTTAGGTGTTTATACTGACCCTTCCATTTAATTTCTTTCATTTCTTAATATTAATTCATTGATTATCTTTTAAATATTTTTCCTTTGTTGCTGTACAATATGTTGCAACGTATACACTTGGCTTCTTTAATTTTTTAAGTGCATTTACTCTTGTATTCTGCTTTTCCATGTATATTTTTAATTTATATCTCTTGATTGGAGAGTGGACGTGTTTATTAATCAATTTATTTACTTTGTGAAGCAAACAATGTATATTCTTAATTATTGACCAGGTTCTGGAGATCATTGTAAGTTTTTTTTTTGATTAAATAAATTTTCTCTTCCCGGTGATCTTCAAGATCTTACTTTCTTTCAGACAGAGGTGTAGATCAAGACTTTTTTTGGAGACAGCTCTCAGATTATTTGTTTTCGGTTTCCATAAAAATTCAGATTGAATAGCTGTGATCGTTTTTAGGGTATCATGACATTTTCATGACTAATTAATTTATTTGCATATTTTTATATCATTTCAAAATCAATATTTCCCTAATAAATCTATTCCACACAAATTCTTAATGGTATTTCTATTTGTTACAGGGCAGAGGGTCAGCGGGAGACCAACATTGAGGTGACATTCCGAACCAGTCACCATAAAGGATTGCTTTTGTGGACCAATAAAGGAGCAACAATTCGAGGTGACTACTTGGCTCTGGCTATCAGCAAGGGTTATGCTCAGCTTAGTTTTAATCTCGGAAAACAGAAGGAACCTCTGCTGATAACAAGCCTCCACAGAGTCGATGACTCTAGGTGGCACACTGCACTTATAGAAAGGTAATATGTAATTGTTTTCTTGTATACCTATATGTTTTGATATGAAATTAATCTGTGTAATGCAGTGATTAAAAAAACTAAGTTTGACAGTTAGCTATTTAAAGTCAATCTTAAACAATTGCGTTGAGATTTTCTCTTAAGAGATAAAAAAAAATCACAGTGCAGAAATTTCCTGTATTTGCACTGATAAGATGATGCACCAAATGCATCGCCATGTTAACATAGTGAGTTTTTTATTGTTCAACATACTTTTTATCACAACCATATGGTTTACGTAATTGCTGATAATCATACACAGTTGGCCATAATTACTTCGATGAAGCAACTTCTGATGATGCATCGAAGCATATTGTATTGCACTACATTAGATGGAGATGCTTCAGAGATAGTGCTGAGATTTTTTCAACAGTCTATGTGTATTCTATAACTGTGTGACAAAAATATTATTATAATTGAACACAAAAGGTAGAAACGTATGTAGGAAAGTAACGGCAGTGGTTTCTGAAACTAAAAGACAGTATTATTACGTTTTCTTACTTCCAAAAAAAATGATAGGTAATGTAAGATTCGTCAAGGAAAACAAAAATTGCATGTTAACATAGAAACTATTTTCGTCACGAACCAAGTAAGTGCTTAATTTTTAGCTTCATTTATTACAAATTTGTATATTTAATCATTTTAATTTAATATTGATATAGAGGCTTTGGACTTTAACTCCAGGGTCAATAATAAATCTTTATTTAATCTAAACATGACAGGGTAAATAGATTTATTTCATTTTTAATCACAATATATGATATTAAAAAATATATGATATTGAAAACTATATTACCTATAAACCTTTACTATATCTTGAGTAAAATATTTTTCCGTTTGTTTTTAATTCAAAATGCCATTTTTAAGCCATATTTAAAATTTATTAAAAGTATTAAAGAAATAAAATTGAATTATACAACAAATATCAAATTCGCCTTTATTTTAAACATAAAGTAAAATAATAATTCATATAAAAAATTCCTTGTTAACTTTATAATATATATACAAGATAAATCATAATTCTTTCATATAATGAATAAGTAAATTAAATTAAATTAATTGTTGTGGTAATGTGTGATTTGTACTAATATTCTTCTGATAGTGTAACATTCTTTCTTTGCTAAAAAAATTAGAAAGCGTTATAATAAAATGAGCTGTATCATAAATACAAGCTGATACAATCAGATAAATAAAAATTTATTTCATCACCGATTTGTCAAACATTTCTCTAGAACAATCTATTATCATATTTCAATATCAGCTAATTTTGTATCACGACAAACTTTCAAACGGTGTTCTAGTTCAAATAGCCATGTGTCCGCTAGTATTTTGATTACGAAAGAGAGTGTATAGCATGAGAAATTCGGAATTAATCCGAAAAAGCTGAAAAAATATGTAAATAAAACATATAATCAAATATCGGCATGTATGGTGGTTTTTCTTTATTTCTCTTTTTTTTATTGCTTTTGGAGGACAATGGTATCTATTGACAGAATTAGAAAGCAAATTATTTCATGAGAGTGGAAAGTATTTTACTTCATGAGATTTTAGCGCAAACCTCAATATTTATTTTTAAAACATGTCAAGGATCAAATGTGCGTTTATTTCTAAAATATGTCATCCTATATGTTTTAAACCTATTTTTTGGCGTACGTACACACTTGAAGATTTTTTTAAAAATTGTAACTTTAAAAATCCAATTTTTTTACAGTAGATCATTAACATATGTTTAAGCTCATTTCAATGAGAAAAAACCAATTACACAATTAATTAATTAATATTTAATGAGCTAATTAGCATACTTTTTGAAATATGATATCTTAAATTCTAATTGGTACAAATACACAATTATAATTGAAAATTATGATAATATTAGTCTTCATGTTGTCTGCCTCAATCAAATTAAAAAAATATATAGTTTTTTTTTACAATTTTTTCATTAATGATGAATAGAAAAAGTGAAATTTTTCTATAATTTTAACTTTTAAACAGCTATTAAGAATTTATTTCTATAAATATAACTTTGATTGAGACACGAAACATTCACTGTTTC
Organism: Argiope aurantia; assembly: GCA_026543865.1. Taxonomy (NCBI): domain Eukaryota; kingdom Metazoa; phylum Arthropoda; class Arachnida; order Araneae; family Araneidae; genus Argiope; species Argiope aurantia. The sequence goes on along the minus strand of JAPMOR010041017.1, from coordinate 987,575 downwards.
ATACAGATTATTTTGATATATAAATAATTGTATTTGGTTATTTTCTTGTTGAGTTATGATTGTTTGAATGAAGCAACATAGTGAGAAAATAAGATTCTTCAGAAAATGAGTTTAAAGTTTTGAAAGTATGTTTTCATCATAATATATTTAAAAAATGCCAAAAAAATTACTATTTAGAACATTAAAAACATCCTGAAGAGTAGCTCCCTCCTTCTATTTCAACTATTTTAGCTTTTTTTTTTTTTGATGACACGTAAACATTTTTTTCTCTGCTTCTGCAGTGGTGTTGACTGTCGCAAACTTTCAGATATTCTTAGTTTGTCTCTGTTGACTATGCCTTCCACCATGAAATATCCTGGAATGATAGCCATCCGCTTCATAATCTCCAATTCTGGTTTATAACCACTGTTGAAGTGCAGAACTGCATGTAAAACTGAAAGTTTCAGAACATCGATACCTGAAAATTTAGTTTTTGGACACCGTTTCCAAATGAGGGAATGGAGGCATTTGTTGGTGTTTTGCGTTTTGCCATGAAGACACTTTTCTAGCATTTCTGCAGAAGTTAATCTTGAATAAATTGGTTTGATGTATTTTAGCATCTTCAATGGCAATCCTCCTTTATGTTTATATGAATTTTGCTTCCCATGAGCAGTGGCACGTTGAAATGAGCACCAGCTGTCACTACCTTTTGGACATTTAGTATGCAGCGGATGAGTATCCTGAGCACTAAGGTGGTAAAATGTGCTCCAAATTGCATCTAACATTGCCTTTACAGAGCCAGTGTTATTACGCAACGCAAGAACAAAATAATTTTGCATTCTATTTATTTTATCATCTGTCAGCTTCCCTTTTCCTCCTATTCCTTTGACTGTTTCTTTTTAGTTTTCTAAAAGCAGTTCTAAGCCTATTTTGGTAATGCCCACTGCATTCTTCTTATTAATACTTTTACCACAATATGGGTCAAGCTCACACACTGCTTTATAGCTTTTACTGTCACCATCTTCGTAAAACTCTCTATACTGTAGTCCCTTTGTCTCCACTGACCGCTGAAAAATTCTTCCTTCACCTATGGGTTCCATGTTATTTGCTGAACCGTGATAATTAATACAGCAAATATGGCCAGCTTTCCACAATTTATATTCAACCGAAGAATTATCATTTTTATTCCATTTGCGACAGCCAGTACAATCTTTCGACAAAACTTCGACATCAAGGACTTCCCCCGTATCGACAGAAAGAACTGCCACAACTCCATTTAATGAGGAGTAGACTTGTTTGTGCCATGTTCCATCAACAGACACTTCGCACTCAGATGTTTCATTTAGTTGTCTAACACGATAGGCAGCCAACCGCATGGTTTCTTCAGCAAGTGGTTTTATAACACGCAGCAAAGCTTTCATGTGTTTATTATATGGAACAGGATTTGGTGGAGGAGGCATATTCATAACAGTCATGAATTGGCTTGCTTCTCTATGACCCCAACCGATTTGCCTCATGGCATACACTACACGTCTGTTTACTTCATAAAATTGACCATGTTTTTTTGAAGTAGTGCATGAATCACTAATGAAATCACAGCTGTGTCATACAAGATTTATTTCAACACAACATCTCATTTTCTTGGAAGTACTGCTTTGAATATACAATATTTTTTCACAACACTTAGGGCAGTATAAAAAAATAGTTGGTTGATGCAGTCAATTTCTATAAGAAAACACTCTCCTTTTGCATCATTAATTCCTGCATTATCAGAAATATTCCCTAATTTCGTTTTCGAAGCAGATGATATTTCTGATAAATTTGTAGTGATCGTAGCGCCATCTTGCATTCATTTTATTCTAAAGCGCTACCTATCTACTTTCTCTAATACAATCTATGTTAATACTTCGTCCGGGGAATCCCCGTTCTATGTATACGTGCGCTAAGCGGTGATGTTACGATAGTTAGTGAAATAAAGAGTTTATTTTTCTAATAGCGATGAAGTGCTTTAAACAACACTCTACATGAACACCACCACAATGGTGACCCGGAAAAGAGATCACGTATAAGTAAACTTCAAAATTTTCAACGCCTGCCATTGCTGTTTGCGTTTCAAGTTCTCCAACATGGAAGAGAATTCTGCCGTGAAGATGCCTCCATTTAATTTTGGAGACCCTCTACTTTGGTTTATAATGGCAGAGGCAACATTTCAGCTTGCAGTTCCGAAACCGTTAACTGTCAGTGCAACCAAGTACAACTATTGTGTCGCTAACCTTTCTCCTGAAGCAGCAGCTATAGTTCGCGATGTCATCACTTGTCCTGACAAAGACGATCCTAACAAGCAATTGAAAGAGGAACTTGTAAAAAGATGCGGTGAATCGAAATCTCAAGAAATTAGATGTCTTCTTGCCGGCGAACAGTTAGGTGACCGAAAGCCGACTGATTTACTACGAGTTATGCAAAGGCGTGCCGAAAACCATCAAATTTCGGATACTCTTCTTCTGGAGTTATTTTTACAACAACTGCCCAAAACCGTCCAGTCTATACTTCTAGCAACTAGTCCTCTAAATGCCACTAAAGCTGCGCTGCGGAAATTGCGGATAGAATCATGGAAGTTACGCCACCCGAGGTAAGCAACATTTCTAGCTCTAATTCCTGTGCAAATGTAAATAATACCTCTCAGTCAGAACTTCTTGAAAAAATTAAAGCACTTCGCGTAGAAGTTGCTTCTTTACGCCGATCAAGCAGTGCCAGTCGCGGACCGAGAAATAATTCTCGTAAACGAACTGACTTTCGCTTTCGACAGCGTAGCTCCTCTCAGTCGAATGGTGTTTGTTGGTATCATTGGAAGTACGACTCCAAAGCGCATAAATGCATTCCGCCTTGCAATTATCAGCCAAACCACAACGGCAAGGAGTAGCTTCGACATACGCCTCGCCCAGTAGTTCCCGTCGCCTTTTTGTTCGCGATAGAAAATCAAATGTAAATTTTCTCGTTGACACTGGCAGTGATTGTAGTTTGATTCCTGCGACTAGAAATGATAAACTGTGTATTCCGATTCAAAAATTCTTCGCAGCAAATGGTTCTGTCATAAATGTTTATAAACAAAAATTATTATCTTTAGATTTAGGTTTACGAAAACAATTTGTTTATCCTTTTTATGTTTGTGATATTAAAACTGCAATTATTGGTGTAGATTTTCTACATCATTTTAACTTGCAACCTGATTTAAGAAATCGTCGTTTAAATGATATGTGTACACATATAAATGCTCATGCTATTCTTAATAATACTGATGTTCATTCTGTAAAATCTGTATTTTTTAATGACGATTTTTCAAAGTTATTGACTGATTTTCCTAATATTGTTCAAGCTCCATATGCAAACCAAACTGTAAAACATTCTGTTATGCATCATATTGAAACTTTTGGTTCTCCTGTTTATGCAAAACCTCGTAGGCTAGCACCCGATCGCTTAAAAATCGCTAAAATGGAATTTCAGCATATGCTGGATTTATGCCATATGCGGCCATCCAACAGCAATTATGCCTCTCCTCTACATATAGTTCCGATAAAAGGAAGTGACGATTGGCGTCCTGTTGGGGATTTTAGAGCTCTTAATGCTCAGACCAAAAAGGACAAATATCCTATTCCCAGTGTTTTGGATTTTACTAGCAAACTTCATGGAATCACAATTTTTTCTCATATTGATTTAGTAAATGCTTTTCATCAAATTCCGATTGCTCCCGAGGACGTTCATAAAACAGCTATTTGTACTCCTTTCGGACGCTTCGAGAGCACTCGGATGCAGTTTGGTTTGTGTAATGCATCAAGTACCTTTCAGAGATATTTATTGATGAAGTTACTAGAGATTTAGATGGTGTGTATGCTTTTATTGACGATTTATTAATTGCTTCAAAATCAATCGAAGAGCATAGACAACATCTCAGAGCTCTCTTTTCAAAATTAGACCATTATGGACTTACAATTAAATCTTCTAAGTGTACATTTGGTGTTCCTACCCTAGAATTTTTAGGATTTAAAGTTTCCAAAGAAGGTATTTCTCCAATTACTGATCGAGTTAGTGCAATTCAAGAATTCCCACGACCCACTACCCTTACTCAACTTCGTAGATTTTTGGGTATGTTTAATTTTTACCGCAGATTTCTTCCCAAGGCAGCTCACATATTATCACCTTTGATTAAATTTCTTGAAGGCCATACTAGCAAAAAGAAATCTCCACGGCCATCAGAAAAATCTGAAACTACTCTACAATGGTCTGAGGAAGCTGACAAGGCATTTTCTAATGCTAAGAAAGCTCTTGCCGAAGCTACCCTACTCAAACATCCGATTCCCGGAGCTCCTTTAAGTCTGTGGACTGATGCATCCTTATTTGCTATTGGAAGCTCTTTAAATCAACTTTCAAATGGAATTTGGGAACCCATTACATTTTTCTCAATAAAACTTTCTAATAGTCAAACTAATTGGTCAACATACGACAGAGAACTTCTTGCTATTTATGCTTCCATAAAAAAATTTCGACACATGCTTGAACATAGGGAATTTTCAATCTATACTGATCAAAGACCCCTTACTGAAGCCTTTAAGCAAAAGCCGGATAAATGCTCTCCTCGTCAACTTAGACATTTAGACTTCATATCCCAATTTTCTACCGATATTCGTTATGTCAAGGGTACAGAGAACATTGTTGCAGATGCATTGTCTCGCATTGAAATCGATTCAATTTCAAAAAAGAATTTAAATTTTCATGACATCTCACTTGCACAGTTAAATGATTCTGCACTGAAAGAATATCTGAAGTCTTCACATTGTAAAATAGAAAAGCAATATTTTCCCTTGGAGGATGTAACCTTCTATTGTGACTTATCTACTAATTCACCTCGTCCGTACATTCCAAATTCTTTTCGTTCAATAGTTTTCGAAAATATTCGCAATCTTTCTCATCCTGGCATTCAAGCAACAAGAAAGCTGATTACTAAACGTTATTTTTGGCCAAACATGAATTCATTTATTAAAAATTCTGTTCAATCTTGTCATAATTGCCAACGTTCTAAAATTCAAAAACATACAAAATCTCCTATAGGCACTTTCGCTTTGCCAGATGTTCGATTTGCCCATATAAACATCGATTTCATAGGACCACTCCCACCATCTGATGGTTATAAATATTGTATGACAATAGTTGACCGATTTACCATATGGCCGGAAGCTATTCCTACTGCAGATATAACTGCTGAAACAACATGTAAAGCCCTAATTCATAATTGGATATCTCGTTTCGGTTGTCCAGTAACTATAACTACAGATCAAAGTAAAAATTTTGATTCACATCTATTTAGACATTTGAATAATATTTTGGGTACAAATCGAATCCGTACAACGTCCTATCATCCCCAATCCAATGGACTTGTAGAGCGTTTCCACAGGGATCTTAAGAGTTCTATTATAGCCCATTGTCAACCAAACTGGACTGAAACTATTCCCATAGTTTTACTCGGAATTCTATCTGCAATTAAACCGGATATAAATGCCACATGTGCTGAATTAGTCCTTGGTACAACCCTCATATTGCCTTCTGACATTTTAACCTCAAAAGTAGATCTATCAATTCCAACAGATACTTATGTATCAAAATTCAAAGCACTAATGCAATCTATAAATCCTATTTTTACGTCTAGACACTCAGTTAAACCTATTTATATTCATCCATCCTTAAATACTTGCTCTCATGTATTTTTGAGAGTGGACAGTGTTAAACCTCCTCTTTCACCTCCTTATACTGGTCCACAACTTGTAATCAGCAGGAAAGATAAAACTTTTGTATTAAAAATTAATAATAAAAATGTCACAGTTTCCATAGACTGTGTCAAACCTGCATATGTATTGACAGGATCTAATGACTCGTTACCTTCTATACCTGCATCTATTCATAAAACTCAAGGTGAACTTTCTTCTAAAATTGAATAATTACCGACAACTACCACTCGTAGTGGACGTCATGTCCATTTTCCAGCGAGATTAATTTCTGAGATATAAGTTGTCGTGTATATATTGTTACTGTAATTTTATGTATTTCATATATTATTGCATCTATTTACATCAATTTCTATTTACCATTTGAAACCATTATCCTATATTATACTTATTGTATTACGTGATGTTTTATTCTTATGCTCGTATATTTATCTTGTATTCTCACATTATCTTTCTCCTTGTTCACTAGGGGGATACTCATGTAGTGATCGTAGCGCCATCTTGCCTTCATGTTATTCTAAAGTGCTACCTATCTACTTTCCCTAATACAATCTATGTTAATACTTTGCCCGGGGAATCCCCGTTCTATGTATACGTGCGCTAAGTGGTGATGTTACGATAGTTAGTTAAATAAAGAGTTTATTTTTCAAATAACGATGAAATGCTTTAAACAACACTCTACATGAACACCACCACAAATTTTCAGAATCCAGAGACTCTTTTCTTTTTGTATGTTGATTAGCAGCAAACTTTTTTTTCTTTGAACAATTATTACGACTTGCAGAACCCATTTTATATCGTAAGACTAGCGAAAAAATCATCACAAGCACGAGGAAAAAGCACACGTAAATACACTTTCAAAAAGTAAACAAATTCGCGTAATCCAGTTAAATTTACAGTTAAATATCGTTGCCAAACAGAAGGAATGAAATAAAACATATTTTAAATAAATAATTCTTTAAAAAAAGCATAAAATTTCAAGTAAAAGTTATGAAAATTTGTTTGTTTACATCTGGTTTATAAACCGAAACTAAAGCTTTTTTTTTTTTATGAAAGTACCTTAAGAAGAACCCTTATAACTCGAGAAATATTCCGAATATTGACAACATCTTGGTATTATTTGAAAGCTAAAGGATTCGAGGACATTTTGAGGCAATAAAAAATATTCGATATATTGAACGATTTTCGAAGTTTCAAGTATGTACATACATCTTACATTATTTGGCGCATCACTTCTGATTTTTCGAAAATTTGTTCAGTAACATCGAATAATTTAATATTTAAATGTAGTTTCACATAAAATTTTATTTCGAATAATTTAAGATTGAATGTGAATTTGAATCTTTCATTGATTGAAATAATGGATAATTAAATAGATAAGAAATAAAAATTCGGCTGGTATTTAATACTACATAGATATTAATTACTAAACAAAAGTATTATTTTTGGAGTAGAATTGGCATTTAATTTCGAACAAATAAAATTGCAATACATAATATGAATCTTACACATGCATAATACCTCAAAATTTCTCCCACGAGGTGGGGGGAACCTCAGATACGATTATAAGTAGCTATCGTCATGGTGGTCTTCTCGCTACCCGGGTGGTACAGCTATAGTGGAAGTGACCTATTTCCTACAGTGACGAGACGTACTTCCCACGGAAAGGGTTGTACCGTGACTGGTGATGTCCCTTAGCATTCAATTTGAGTTCCCACCAATGATGTCGCGGCGGTCCCGTCTTTCAAATTTAATCCGTATGATATATGTTTAGACGAGGCGAGTAGCCTCGCTATGTTTACTTCACTATTACCTTAACTAAATATGTTCCTGAAGATTCAGAAAAAAAAAAGTACATTATTTTCTTTTTTGAATTGTTTGTTATCACTCGAAAAGTTACGGTACATTTATTAAAAAGTCTGCAGTAAGTTTTATTTATTAAAATTTGTATTGTTATAAAGAAAATATCTTCTATTTCAGAAACATGAGATTTGGTACATTGACTATGGATGACAATCCACCGATCAGCAATACCTCGGAGCCAGGTGCAACTGAGCTAAACACAGATGGAGTTTATTGGATTGGTAAGAAATGCTCTACATTTCGTATTATCACTTTTCTTATGTACAACAACAGTGGTTTAATACAATTGCTTCTTTTACATATATCGCTCTACTGTTTTGTATAATTGCAATGATTGTAAGATAACTTGTTAATGTCCAGCCACTTTGCTTTTATTAATGTGTAATCTTTTGTCTTTTTAATTATAATTAAGTAAGTTTACCTACATCACTGTAATGTTCATAAATAAAATTACACAAAAATTAAATTACATGAGAAGTATTTTTTTATTATTTATTTAAAACAATTCGCATTCCATTGTGATAAATATTTGAGATCCAGAATCCGTTTAGAAATGTATACAATGAGTATAATTAAGACGTAAATTGTATTTATAAATATATCTACACATTTGCGTTCTGCCCGGCGCTTGCAATGCAACATTTTTATGCTATATTTCTATGTAAAAAAGTGGACATTATTATTATTTTTTTCTTCAACCATCACTTTTTGGTTTATTTATGTTTAAATGTTAAAGTAATTATTAGCAGACGTATGTAATTTCTTTTAGAAAACATTTCAAGGAATTATATGTGGTTGTTTCAAAAGTTCATATAAAATAACTTTAAAGTAAAAATCAATGATTTTTTTAAAAACATTTGTAAGAAATAAGAATTTTGATATGTAAGAACTGTATCTGTAAAATTTAGGCTCCATGGCATGTTTTACACAAAGTCATGCGTTGCTTTTGTTTTGGAAAAAAATTAAGATATGTTTTACTAAACATTTCTTACATTTTAAACTTTTGTACTAACTAGTCTGTGAATTGTTGAAGTTAGTATTTAGTTCCATCAATATCATGTTCTTAAGATACAATGGATATTTTGGAATAGATTTCGATATTTTTCACCATGTTTAAATAACCAGTATGCCACAATTGTCTGCACATTTATCTTCCCAGTTTCCTAATCCAGCAAGAAAAAGAGAGAATTCTTATAATAAATTTTAGAATGAATACAAGATGCAAGGGAAAACAAGAAAACGCTTTCGTCTTTTTCCAAGTTAATTATCAATTTGATTTGTAATTCTGAATTCCGATTGATGAATTCAACGCCTTTGTTGACAAGAAATTTAGCCATTACTCATGACACGATGTAAAATTAGGATTTGGTGAAATGGATGATAAGGACATGCTATAGATTAAATAAGTTAATGAAGGAACTCCCACTGCAATGCTAATATAATAACTGCACGGTTCTATTTAAAAGCATAACAAAATCTCCTGGCATAGTATATTTACCCCAAACAAAGTATGAGAAAAATAAATGTTTGATATCTAGTAATTTGAAAAAAATATTGCTTATCCTATAGATTTTAATTCAAATTTTACATTGAAACATTATTCAAATCATTTTAATATTCTTAAAAAATTTATAAATGTGAAATAATAAAATGAAAACTGATAATGAAGAAAATCATAAAAGTATATGGCAGATTTCAATACTAAACTTACTTTTTTTTTATAAGAACCATTCAAATATTTATTTAAAATAATAAAAAAGTAGAAAAATGTAAATATAAGTTGTTATTAGTTTTATTCATTTTAATTATACTAGTATTTGATTTTTATCAACGAAAAGTAAATATTTTAGGAGTCAATTTTGTAATGAATTTCAAATGAAATAATGATTGATTAGAAAAATCTATATTTGCTTTTCCTATTTTTCTTTCGTTCTTAGTTGAAACATATTGATATAAATTTATCTTCTTATAAAGAAACGGTCATAAATATTAATATAATTTTTTTATTCTTTATTTCCATAATATCCCCTTTCCAGGAATAATTTTCAAAGTGAGATTTTATTCGTTATAAAGAGTAATTTTCGTATTGCTTAAACTATATGGTGAATGCACTTTCAGTTATATAAACTGTTGTAAAAATATGAACATTTTAAATAGACGTACCTCAAGAAAGAATTCAGTCTTTAAAAAATAGATTATTTTGTTCGATTTCTCCTATTTTTTTAATTCCTGAATTTGTGTAATAAATGTAAATTGCAAAAACAAAGACCGAATTCCATTATATTTTTAAAAATTGAGTTCAGATGAATGTAAAAATTATTTGTATAAATAATAAATTATCACTTTTATTTCAAAATATAGCTTTTTTATTGTAAAATATAGTTTTTTTTTTATTTCATCTTTACATAAAGTATTTTTAGTTGAACTTTATTTTATCAAAACACATTATTTTTAAATAATCTTTTGCATTCTGATAGAAATATTACTTTTTCTTTAAGTTCAGATGTAAAAAAAAAATAATAAATAATAATAATAATTTGAGTACGGGGCAAAAAGAAATATAACTTTTTATCATATGAAACAAACACTTGCATAAAATATTCATAGAAATAAATATACATAGATTTCAAGGTCAAATACAACAATATATCGGATGAAAGTGCCTCTTAATTATTTCACTTTTCCTCTATCTTCTGCATTCATCTTTTAATTTCAACCTGTAAAAGACAATGCATATTCTCAAAGATCTAGCATAGGCTAAAATTAACCACCTGTTCTTCGAGGCAAATATGGATTCGATAGCTGCATCGATTTAAATGCTATTAGGGTCTTGTAGTCGGAACTCATTAACTGAGGCCACGGCGTAATCGTGACTGCTCGAAATATATCAGTATAATGCAACATGCTGAATTCCGATAATAGGTAAGACACTTTGCCGCATTTGATTGAACACGGGAAGCCTGGACAAGATCGGAATGATTACCCTTCGCAAATGAAAGCATTGAGTAGTGGCTGAGATTAGAGGCAATCAGTGTTTGAAATAGTTAAATCTCTAACAAAGCTGCTCTTTAATCAAACAAAGGGCGTTTTGCAAATTAGTATTGGGAACAATGATCTGTATTACACAGAAAATTCGTTTACTTATTTTGTTTTGAGCTTCATATAATAATGATATTCTAATTTCTCTAATCTACGAATTTTAATATTGCATTTAATTTACTAATTTATAATATTGCACTCATGCAGTGATAGTAACCGCACTTAACCACAATATATGTTACCATAACATATGTAAATTTTGCTCATGCCAGATTTACATATATTGTTAATAGATACTGAATGCATGCTAGGTTAATGATTGTTGACTTTGGCACTTAGCACCGAATATGCCGATAAAAATGAAGATACTGAAAAATACAATATTTCAGTTAGAATCCGAGAATTGGAGGCCTCTCTATAAAATTCTATATCATGTCATAGAGATTATAAAAGTGGAAGCGCACATGTGTAAAATTACTTCTTTTGGAGTATTTGGTCGTAGATCGAGATCTCTAGATGCGCCCTAAAACTGATGGTTTTGCTGTCTTTTAGTTTTCTGGTATTGCGAGTTCCTGCCAGAATTGTCTTCTTTATACCTCTCGACTTCGTTTTGATTCTTATATATATTTTTTTTTGTGTGTGTGTGTGTGTGTGTGTAATGAAACGCCATTTTGCATTATCCAACGTCTTGGATTCTTATAACAATTATTCAGCAGTGGAAAAAAGAATCTAAATATTAACATTATTCAGACAATTTGTATTTATATGAAACTTCATGATCTCAAGTTATGTCAAGATTGGCGGCCTGACTTTCATCATATCCCATCTTCGAAAGAACACATTCTATAAAAATGATACATTATAAATTCTCTAAAAGGAAATCTTTGGCAGAATCTTCAAGAAGCTGTAACTTTACCAATTTCTCCAGTTTTAGTTTCTTAAAAATTATCACGAGCTCTAGATATGGTACAATGATTTTCTTGCTACACTCCACCACCCAATTTTTAGAGATCACAAAACAAAACTTCGGCAAAATTTATCAGTTTTAAAAAAACTGACCCGATTTTGTCAATTCAACTGAACATTTTGAATGTATATTTTACTAAAGAAAATGCTTTTTTTTATTGTGCAAACAGCGTTTTATATAATGATTTCTGTTGTTGAAATAAGATTTTAATTAAAGTTAGTTATTAACTAATTAATGTTAATAAGAGCAATGCATACGAACAGCCTATCGCAGAATGCAACTAATTAATATCAATTAAGACTATAATTAATAAAAAGAAAAACTTTTTATTAATTATATCACAAACAAAGTTTTTCATACATATTTCTCCACCAACGAAAAATAGTGAGGATAATTCTGCACAAAGGATTTATTTCTTGCAGTATCACTACCAAGATACCAATTCCAAAATAGCCTATTTTATTGACATATCGAACTCATTATATACTATAATAAATTTCCAAAATAGAAAATTGGTGTGTATAATGTGATCTCGAATTAATTCTTGTGAACATATTAATATTTTGGACTACATAACTGCAGTTATTGAAGTGCTACTAATCCTTTGTCGATGTGCCCAGGATAAATTATTGACGTTGTGATGCTTCGTTGGCAATGCTACAACCCCTACTGTAGGAAACACGATTCTGCAACGGAGAAGGGGGGGGGGAACTTGACCCCTAAATATTGCTCTACCCACGAAGAAAGCGAGAGCTAATCAATGAACAGACAGTTTCTCATTTTTGAGGTGACCTTCGTTGTAATTTTGGATTTCATAAATAATATTATGCCCTGTATCATCATTCGTAAGAAAATATCTCGCACAACTTTGGATAATTGTAAGCTAAAAGCTGTGTTGTGCATTTTATTTAAATATTCTAAGTTTTTTCAATAAAGAACAACATGCCCATTGTTTATTAACATTGCAGAAAAGCAATGATTTCTATCGACTTACAAAAAAAAAAAAAAAAAAAAAAAAAATCCATTTACAATTTTTTTTTTCTTCCTGTTATTTGCCATATTTTATTTATTCAACATTTTATATTACATTTCAATAACTACAACAATATTTTATATTGAAGCACACATCAGCAATAATGTTTTGAATAAGAATCAAAACTTTACAATTTAAATTCAGTATAAAAAATATTGTAATAATACATAAAACAGTACATTCAAACAATTTAGAGTATTAATTATTATTATTATCTTTGATTATAAAAATTATTTAAAATATAGGAATAGAAACATTAAAAAATAATGTGTTATTTTGATTCAGAAAAAGTAAAGCAGCCAAAAATTTCACACTTAAATTGAATATTGTCTAATAATAAAGAGCATCGTTTTGATTATTTATAACTTTTCTTTTGGAGAGCAATATGGTATTATTAGCAAAATAAAAATATATATGACTGTATTTAAAATATTGTTTTTTTATAACATTGAAATATTTTAATTTTATACTTTAGGGGGATTTCCAAGCCTTCCAGCTGGACTGCCCGAAGATTATTATCACGGCTTCCGAGGGTGCATTGAATCGGTGGTGCTCGATGGTGACCCCCTCCATTTAGTGATGCACGGAACTGGAGATGTGACGTTTTGCGACGATTCTTGATGACACGCGACTGACGACTTTTCTATTTACAAGTCACTCAGACCAATGATAGGTCATAATGAAGCATTCCATTTCATCAACTCGCATGCTGCGATGAAGCAGTAAATACGCCGTCAATGTTTCAAGAATTTCCGCCATAACGATCGGAAATTCTAGCCAAGTTTGGCGATTCTTTACAAGACATTGGATACTTTACGTCAAATGTGTAAACTGATGATACATTTCGTAAAAACGATTAAAAAAATAGATGTTCTATGTTTGAAAAAGTATATGAATGAGCTTCATGATCAAACACAAATGGATTCAGCGACGAATGGTCAGAAATCTCTGATATATCCATTAGGTGTTTTGAAGTGTTGAAAAGTTGTGTTGAATTTGTATTTTAAGTTATACTTTTAGTATGGAATCACAAACAACTTGACATGCAGATTTTTCTTATTCAGAGCAGATTTTTCTTTTTCAGTGGAACGTAAGACATCCGTTTATTCTTATGAAGCAAATGCAACTTTGCACAAGATGTAAATGCAATGCTATTTGCTGAACGTTCGTACGTTTTCTTACATGAAATAACACAAGACTGATTACATTTTTTATTCTTTATTAATGTGAACATTAAACAATCATAAAAATTTAAATATTCAATATTAACTAAAGAGTAGATATTTGGATTTTGTTATAATGGACATCTTCACATTCAGATATATCATCTAAAATATAACGATTTTTTTAGGCAATGTATCAATAGATTTTTTATTAAATTGGAAGCAAAAGTATGAAAAAAAGGTGAAAAGATTAAAAAAAAAAGGAATAAGATTTTTATTTTAATTTTATGATAAATTTATATATTTTTTTATTATTTGTTTGAACTGATATTGTTATTATCTATTCAAAAATATTAATTTATATCTGGAAATTCAATTTAACATTCTAAATTTGTTTCTTTTTTAAAAATAGAAAAATTTTCCTCTTCCGATTGTATGTATAATTTATGCGTGGTTCAAAATTTATGTTATTGTAATATATGTATTGTTACTTTCAAAAACTTGCTATGATATAGTATAGATATATATAGTATATAAAACGATATGGAAACATTTTTGATGGTTGAAGAACATTTTAATTTTTTATGTAAGTTGAATATCTATTCAAATTATTTCTTGTTGAAATCTGCATAATAATGTTTCAGATTATGTCAACATAAATAGAATCAACATCGTTCTTTCATGAAATATATTAAAGGACAATCAGTTTCTTGAAATTTATATAAAATTGAATTGATTTCAGAATTATTTTATTCGTAATAAATTCAATCATATAGATATGTAATAAAAATAATAATGATTTCTCTAATGAAACGTTGAAGTAAATTTTTTCATTATTAGACACAATGCGCCATTTTCTTCGTCATTAAAGTAATTAGTTGATTTTTAAACGTATAAGAGTCAATTTTATTTAATAATTTTACCTCATTAGAAGAAGCTACGAGACGGAGACATATTGATTTATATTTATTAAAAAGTTTGAAATATGTCTTTTTTTTAATTTGTAATTTCGACATTTTTTTTTCTTTTCTTTATTTTTATAAATACAACTAATTCAACATATTCAGACGCATTATAATTTTATAACAAAAATAAAAGCGATGAATAAGCCTCAAGAAAGGATTATTTTATAAAAGAAAATTCTGATTTTAAATATATAAATAATATTAGCACTTGGTACCTATTTATCACGTATTGTAATACTTACGTACGTTTCTACGTAATTGTAATACTATTACATTATCTTCAATAATTTTTTAGTTTCAGCAAAATTTTTTTATATGGGTGTATATTTTATTTTTTCATCAGGTATTTTATTTTATTAATCTTTTTCTCCCCCCCCTCCGCATTATTACTTACTTTATTTAAATTTTATTACTAATTTTACTTTATTTATATCAGAGTAAAATCTTAATAGCACTTAATAATAATTATTTAAAACTTCCTATTACTTTAACTGAAAAAAAATTAGTATCCTCTCAATACTGTTGCCTAAATAAAAAATATATCTTGCAATATTCGAAATTTATTTTTTGAACTTGAATCTTATATATTTTGCTTTGTTTGAATAAGCAGAAAAATTTGTAATATTTTCTTATTTATATGAAATAAAAATATTAAACTTTCTTTTATCTCAAGAATTCGAATGTTCATATTACAATACGAGGTGTTTTTGTTTAAAATAATAATAAAGTTAAAAATGAGAAATAAATTCCGGAGATTAAATATACAAGAATTTTTTGCCGGTCAGAAAAGTTGAATTAAATTTATATAGTTTTATTTTTGTTTCACAGATGGCAGCACGACATTAAGAACGTTAACGATTTTTCTTATCAGTTTTTATGCCTTTTTCTTGAACTAATTAAGTAAGTTCATAGTTGATTTTACATGTATACGGATCATTTCTCATTTTTAACTTAATAAGTAATTGCAAAATGTTTTGCATATTGTCAAATTTCCTGCCAGGTTTTAATTACAAATGATATCACATCACCAGAATTTGCCTGTGATTTGATTAAATTTTATTACTAATGTTAAAGTGCTTCCACGACTGAAAAATTTAATAGTCTTACTGGGACATAATTTTGCATTATGTCTGAATAGTATTTGTTTCCTAAATTATTTTGCGTGAATATGTGTTGATATTCTTGCAAATGTCTGTTCTTACTATTTATAACAAAGGAGGAATAATAAAAGTTGCTAATTCAAGTGTTAAACCTGTGTTCTTTTCATTATTAAATAATTTATTCAAAATATTTTATTAAAATACAAAACTGATTTTATTTCATTACGAATAATAATATCTTCTGTCTGTTAATTATAACAGATTATCTTATAACTTTCTTCTAACAGCGCGAAAATCAAAAATAAATGAATGAAAACTTTATTTAAAATACTTATTCGACGAAATTAATCAAATGACTTCTTGAATTACTAATGACATTTTAAAACTGTTTCTACTTATAAATGCTGAAACATCTAAAATAAGAAAGCATTTTTTTTTAATTTCACATTTCCGTTGAGGGTTTAACTCGAAGCTATTTTGGGAAAACAATTATATACACAAATAAATACAGAAAGTAATTTTAATAAAATTCTTCTTAAATGCTGTGGCGCCCCCTTGTGTTAAGATTGGAAAATAAGCCATAGTTTCTGATAGTTCTTGACAATTTTCTTCTCTTATAATTGATATCAACTTAAAATGCCTAATTATATCGATGCGATACCTTCACATTATGTATTGTAAGATATCCGAAATATTGAAAAATAATAACGAAATATTGTAGAGTATCTTATGCTAATAAGGTAATGAACCTGGATTCAGATATAAAAATCTTTAAGAACTGCTTCGTAATAACTTTTTAAAAATGGTATTTATTAAAGAATCGCTAAGTTTCAAGGTATTTTTAGGAGGCATTATTACAAAAGAATAACGTGTGTGATTATTATTTATTCTTTTTAAACTCGGAAGATTGATATCCAGTAGCTCGTTTTTATTCTAAGAAAGTATTTGTATCAAATCTAAGAGTTTATATATTCGTCTGCAAAATTAGAGTTTATATTATTATCTGCAAAAGCTGCTATTGACAAAAAAATTAAAGCATATTTAAAATTTGTTGGAAGTTTAATAAAAAATATCATCATAAGCATTCTCGATAGATTCGAAATATGACTTCAAATATATAGATATATTCAAAAAGAGGATGATTTTGTTTGTAAATCAAAAAGCCTCTTTGTTTAACATTTGTTAACGGATATAGCTAAAATATGACATATTCTATAATTGTAATTTTAAGGTAAATGACTACATTAAAAAGTCGTTTTATCGAAATGAGGAAAATTATTTTTTATTTAATATTCTTAATATTTGAACAAGTTTATTTGTAAAACCATTATAACTTTGTTTTTAAGTATTTTTTTAGTGGGGGTAGGGGTTGGAATGATTTTTATATTAGTGCTTACATGCAGTATTTTATTTTACATATTTAGATGCTATTTTCTCAAATTATAATCATTTAAAGTTTTTCTTAGAAAAAAAACTTTAAAAATTAAAATTAAATCCATATTATTTTGTTCAAGTTTTGTACAGTAATTTCTCAATATATTCTGCAGTTCCTGAATTATATAATAAGTAATCTGTTTATTTAAAAATATTTTATAGTTGCTTTAGTAGTTTACAATGTGAAAAAAAATGAAATTTTTGTGTTATTCAGTTAGTTGAGTCTTATTATTTAAAAAGAATGCTGAATAGAAATACAGCTTATTTTTTAGTTCAGGGACTAGACAATTTTTTTTCTTAATATATCTTCAAATTTTTAAGCAGATGATTTGATAATTCATTGCAAATTGCCTCAATAATTTGCAAATCATTGGATAAAAAGAAAGAATTTTTCTTTATATCTCTTTTTATCAAAAATTTAAAAAAAGCCCTTTATTTCTATTTTGAAAAATGCCTTTGTAGCTTAATTGGGATACTTTGGTTTCATAGATTTTTTTTCAATCTTTTTTACGTAAATATTCAAAACTATAACTTTTTTGGAATGCTTCTCAAAAGAATCTTCCTGAACGTAATCACATATAAGAAGGTTTGCAATATATAATCTAAGAGATGTCTCAAAAATATAGCTATATACTTTATGAAATATATTGATATTTGGAATGAAAAGTGTTCTTTTGAATTTATAGCAACAATTTATATTCAACAATTTTTTTTATATTCAACACTCTTACGTAGGAAGCAGAGCCTCTTTGACAATATTGTGCGATATTATTTCATATTCAACACTCTTACGTAGGAAGCAGAGCCTCTTTGACAATATTGTGCGATATTATTTCATATTCAACAATATTATACAATATTACGAATGCTGTTGATTGTCATATTTCCTTATAGTATAAATGTGTGCTTTCAAGGGAAAAAAACTTTTTTGAAGTGGAATATGGAAGCATAAAAACTGCTAAATCTAAATATTGGCATGACTTTTCTTTTGGATAAATAAGAACGATTTAAAATATTAAAAACTGCATTCCGTCTTCCATAAAGTTAGAAATTTGAATAGGATAATTTATAGGATTACCACGAGGGTGCATTTTCACAGAAATAGTCAGGAAAAGCCCTCTGTAATAGTTACCTTGAACTCATCAGATGAAAATAGCAATGTGAAAATTTAACAGTGTGAAACTACCAGAATTTTTTCCAAATACACTAATAGTATTCACTTTCCATTTAGCTGTCTAAAATCAGTTTCGAAAATCAGAAATTCGCAATATCTCTGTGGAGATTCGTAGTGTACTAATTTCTAATCAATTGAATGAACAGAAACCAAAGTAAGAGAGTAAATTGAAATTTGTTCAAAAGATGCATATTTTGATCTATTTTAACTGCAGACATAAATTTTCCTATTCTCTATCATTTTGATATTTAAAACCATTCAACAATTATTTTTCAAGGAATATATATAAAAAAATGGAAATGCGAGAGCCCCGATTTTTTATATATATATCTCAATATAAAAACTTATAATATATGGAGTCTCAAATGGTTCCACCAATAAATATGAAGAAAAAAATGTTTCACACTGGTATTTATCAAACTGTTCTATAACTATTACCAAATATATATATATATATATATCATTGCCAACGAAGAATATTAATTCTCAGTGATTATATACTTGAAAAGTTTGTCAATGTTACAATTCCTCATTTAAAAAAAAATCTATTCCTGGCTATAATTTTAAGAACTATTGATAAAATTTATAAAATTATCTACATTTAATAATTAAAATTTAAATCATATCTGAATATTATTCTATTATCTGAATATCTTTAAAAATGCAAATGACCATGTACAGAAAATTAATACCCCTCCTACATCTTTTTAAAGTGCGATTTTGCACGACAGAGTAACTACGTGTTGAAATCAAGATATTATAAAGGTAATTGAGCAGTTTTATTTTTTAAAAATTCTCTTTCATTTCAAGCATTTAATTTCAAATTTACTATAAGCTTGTAATTTAAGGCAAGAGATTTTATCAAAATATATATTCGCTTCATTTGTTCCATTCTTACTTCCTCGCATCCGAAGTAAAGAGGAAGTATTTTAGCTTTAAAAAACTTCTAACTCAAGATGTCTATAACTCTCTTCATTCGAAAAATATATTTTTGGTATTATGTCTGTCCATTTGTTCATTTGTCTTCCTGCGAACAAGACAACTCAAAAATGTTTTGAGCTAGACGGGGAGAAATGTGGTATAAGATTGAATTTGTATATCTTTATCAAATTTTGAACGAAATTCATTCAGAAGAAATTATTTTGCCTGACTTTTCGAGTACCAATTGATAGAGATAACTATACATATATCGCTCTCTTCATCATATAGGAATTTTAATATCCATTTTAGAATGTTCCTAATGCCTGGATGAATTAAGGGACTAAAAACGAAAACTAATTTTCCTATTTCTTAAAAAAGTCGCTCCCTGTAGTTATATTTCATATTTCATTTTTGTTGTGGTTTCCTATTTCTTTTCATACTTGTTCCAAAATTATTTTGTCCATTAATTTTAAATTCTGTAACGTCTATTAAAATGGAATATATATATATATATATATATATATATATATATATATATATATATATGAGCCGTTTATTTTGTAAACACTAGAATCTGATTTTTTTTTTTACTTTAAATTGTTTACGCATAAAAAGACCATAACAAGTTTTATCTACAACTACCATTATCTACCATTATGTCCAATTTTTTTTCAAAAATGGACTTGCCCCACTTTCAAAATAAACGACTCATATATATATATATATATGTGTGTGTGTGTGTGTGTGTGTGTGTGTGTGTGTGTGTGTGTGTGTGTGTGTGTGTGTGTGTGCGTGTGTGCCTGCATGCGTGCGTGCGTGCAAAAGATTGTGGCCTTTCAACTACATTAAGCGTTTGTTAGGGATGTAGAAAATCTTAAATTAATTGTATCTCTGCAAATATGGAATTATCTATGGAAGATTTGAAATGAAAAAATTTAATCTTACCTGAATACCGAGAAACATCAGCATGAAAGGATTGGTATGAACTTGTAAATTCGGCACTAAACAGGAGGAATATCAATTTTAGAGATAATCTGTTCAGATCAATTTTATGTAACAATCAATATTATTTCTAAGAAACAGAGGATTCTGCAACAATTTTTGGAAATATAAATAGTTTAATATATAAATAAAACTGATACCACTAAACGAAACTAATTTAATTTCGTAGATAATCAACTAAGATCAGTTTTATTTAAAAATCAGTATTATTTCAACAAAATGGAAAATACTGCCACGATTTTTGGAAATATAAATAGGTTAATATATAAATAAAACTGATACCACGAAACGGGACTAATTTAATTTCGTAGAAAATCAATTAAGATCAGTTTTATTTAACAATTAATATTATTTCAACAAAATGGAAAATTCTGCCACAATTTTTGGAAATATAAATAGGTTAATATATAAATAAAACTGATACCACGAAACGAGACTAATTTAATTTCGTAGATAATCAATTAAGATCAGTTTTATTTAACAATCAATATTATTTCAACAAAATGGAAAATTCTGCCACAATTTTGGAAATATAAATAGGTTAATCTATACTTATAATAAAGCTCAATGTGTGTGTGTGTGTGTGTTGGCGGAGTACAGGCCAGACCATTCAACCTATAGCTACCAATTTGGCACGTATATACCTTGGAGGCCGGGAATGTGCGCCTGGGGTTATTTTTCGAATTTTTAATTAGAATTTTATTTACTTAAAAATTAAGCGAAATTTTGGCGTGTTTCTGCTATAACTTCCGAAAGTATTACCGCACAAAAAAGATTTTTACATGAAGTTAAAGATGAAAAATTTATCTTTTAAAGGATACCAATGTTTTAACCTTAAAATTAAATTTCTATTTTTAATGAATTTTTAAATAAATATTTTAACTATATTTTTCAACAATTTTTTTCGTTCAAAATAAAAATAAAATTTAAGCTGCACGAGCACGTTTCGCATTCATGGGAAAAAATTAGCTTTTTTCAAAGTGTTGCCATCACATTGATTAAAGCTCTAACTAAAAATAAATTAAATCTTTTTGGCAATGAAATCTGCAAAAATATAATTTTCGCTTCGTGTCTGTAGGAAAGGAAACAAATATGAAATAGTATTTTTTCTAAAAAATAAATTCAAGAAAAATTATTTTATGATCTTTTACACTCTCTATATTATTAATCCAATAAATCAGTTTTATTTTAAGGCAAGTTTTGTTTAATATGGACAATATATCCATTCAAATCAGGGCCACACAGCTAATTTGTAAACCTTTAGTAAGACACAGATCTGCTAAAATGGTCTAAATGGGAAATGATTATATTTTATGTAACTTGATTCAATAAATGCTCTAAAAAATAATGAATTTTTGATTTTACATAAAGCTTCTGCTGTGGAAATCACGAATAACAAAATGTTCTTGAAACACTGATATTTTAAATAAAAAGAGTTAATTTCCAATCAACTAAATCAATCACTTAAACTGACTGATTTATGAAAATTTAAAAAATAGCTATTCAATAAAAAAATGATAATTTTAGATTTTTCATCGATCGTTTCAAAGAAAATACTCTAATCAGCGCGCAGGTTTCTGAAGATTAATAGGCCTAAGATTATGAAAATGTTGAGTTTATTAAACTTTTAACATTCAAAACTTCAGAAATAAGTCTTAGTTGATCGTGGAAAATAGAAATATTCATTTATTTAAAATTTGGTGTGTCCAGAATATTTCTCAGAATATGATACCTTCCTGCATTAAATTTAGACTTCATAATTTTTGAAATATATTTATAGGCCGGAACAAAATATTATTATTGGTTTCATTTCAATCCTTTTGAAAGTAAAACTAAAAACTGAATTTTATACTGGATCTCAGAAATATTTGTGGAATTATTCTTTGAGATATTACATAAATTATGAAAAATATTTTGTAGCTCACATAAGACTTATATACCGAGCGATTCTGTTTACAATACTCATATTCAATAATGATAATAATAATAATAAATAACAAAAAAGATGATAAATAAAATAAAATACTTGGTTTTATTAAAAAATATCTTTATATTAATTGCAATTTTATCATTTCCACTTTAAATTAAAGTTGAAGTTTTACCGGAAATGAAAACAAATTAGCAAAATATATATAGTAAATTGAACGAAACGATGTAAACAACAGTATAAGTTTGGTATGACTATCAAAATTTGAAGATTAAAAATGTTTTATTTGAGAATCTATTAAGAGACCAGTTACTTAAAATATTTAATTGAAAAATGTAATGAGCGGTAATACTGGTGAACCGGCTGGTCGCCAAAGGCGGCTAGTATATAAATTAAATTGATACCACTAAACGAGACTAATTTAATTTCGTATATAATCAATTAAGATCAGTTTTATTTAACAATCAATATTATTGCAACAAAATGGAAAATTCTGCCACAATTTTTGGAAATATAAATAGGTTAATATATAAATAATACTCATGCCACTAAACGAGACTAATTTAATTTCGTAGATAATCAATTAAGATCAGTTTTATTTAACAATCAATATTATTTTAACAAAATGGCCACAATTTTTAAAAATATAAATTGCTTAAAATATACGATGAAACTGATATTAATGAATGAAGACGAAAGCTCTTGAATCTGTGGAGCATAATATAATGTACAGCTTTAGTCAAAGGTTAAATTATTAATTATCTTAAATACCTTTTCAAGTGGATATTTTTAAAGAAAAAGAAACACAGTGTAATTAAAATTCTCTCTATTTCAAGTAAAATCTCTTAATTACTAATTAACATTCAAATTACTTCAAACTTTAACCATATTTTCTTTCAGTGTTGAAAGAAGTAAAGAAATTGAATAAGGAAACTAATTTATGCGAATATTAAATCAAAATTGCAACTCAAATACTCGCATGATCTTGTCTTAAAGATACCCTATTCGTAGAATATCAGAAGAAAAATAAGGAAATTAAAAGTCTGATATATAATTGACTTTCATTTTACGTGATACTGAATTATTATATGTATATACAACTACGATTTTTTTAAATAGAGCTATGTAGATAGATAGGTTTATTACATTATGTTATATGTGAATAGTTGTTATCGAACCTATTCTTATCGAATTTATTCTATGAAATTTATTGCACTTCATTTGATTGCGTTTTGTACGACTTTGTAAGTAAAAATGTTAATGAAAGCTTTGTTCAATTCGAGATTTTATGCAAAATTCGAAATGAAATTTATCTAATATTAATTTCAATCTACAGATTTGGGCCACGGTGGCCAGGTGGTAAGTCTCGGCTGTGGATACGGAGTACCTTTAGGTTCAAGATCCGATTCCATTGAAGAACCGTCGTGTAAGCGAGTCTAGTGAAGGTTAAATTCGTCGGGGCCAAACGTCCTCCCCCTGGTGTGATGTGTAAATTGGGAGAGAGGGCACCAGCTGAGGTGTCGTCCTCATTTTCTGACCGTGGTTTAAAATAATGAGGTCAGTCCCAAAATAATACTAATGTTGCTTTACAACGGGAAGTTAATATAACTGAACTAAACTAAACTGTCTACAGAGTTATTCAAAAAAGGAGTAGATTTAAAATATTTATTCTAATGAACGACTAAAGATAGAGACAAATATGGTAAGTCGCTGGATAGACCAAAGTTCAAAGTTTTATTATATGCATTCAATGATCTCGGTAAAAGCGGACACCGCCATTGTATGCTTATGAAATAATATTGACGCTTCAGGAAAAGTTGTTTTATGTGTTGCAGTACTTAAAGTGCGAATCCATCGTTACAATGCATCGTGTTTTGATTGTAAGTTTAACAAAGAACTGCATAAACATATTTACTGCTGGCTCAAGAAATTCTCGGAAGTTACTTACATATGCAAAAGAATAAGCGTTACTCAAACTCGCAAATCAAATGCAAATGTCGAGCGGAACCACACTGCCTCTTTCGAACATTGGAGGTTAGGAATAGGGAACTTAACCCCATAGTTGGGTGTATATAAAAGAAAGCGTGAATGTACCATTTATGTCTATTACTTTTCATGATCAAAGAGATCGAAATATTAGTCGTGAGTTCAATCGAGGTCTAGTTACTTCACATGCAATAAATAAACACCCGATTCGACATTTGTCACATAATAAATGGAACTCATGCTGAATGCATAATATAAAACTTTGATCTTTCTTCTATCGAGCTGACTTTTAATGTACTGAATGAATGAATAATACTAAGATTTAAACAGAAGAACATACCATCTATTGTAGCTCAACAAAGGTAAGTAATAGATAAAAAGATTTTTGGTGGGAGAATTGGTTTTAATGATAATGATAATTTTGAGATGCTGCCACTCATTAAGGAACCAAGGAATTTAGATTTTTAAATCGTACATCTCTATTTCACTATAGCATGTATTTGACAGAGTTATTGTATTTTCAAGTATACATGCATAATTTTTAATGTCATACATACACACACATAAATTTAAGGGTTTAAATTGCAAATGAAAACGAGATATTAACTGAAAGAAGTCACGAATTACTTTATATTTAGAAATAATGCATAAGTCATGATTTGATCAAGATTATGCTAAATTCATTAAAAAGAAGTAAATCAATACATTTTCAACTGAAAAAAGAGAATTTGGATTTCTGCTGTTCTATCTGGCTACTTGAGAAACTTATTAACTTTTATTTCATTTTAATATGTATATTAAAATTGCGAAAAATATAATAAGCCAGCCAATCCTTATTTTGAAACAACTTTTGCATACGTTTTGTATTTGAAGAAATTTTGTATATTTATTTATCAGAGGCGTAAATAGAAGAGAAAGAAAAATCGTGGGAAAAACTTAAGTAATTCTGAAAAATAGAACTCAATTTCGTCTCAAATGTTATATTTGACTTCAAAAAAGAAATAACCGCGAAAGTATTTTTTTTTCAAAGCATTGAAAAAAACTGTCACTGAGGTTTCTATATTTCTTTGTTTCTTTAGTGCTACGATACTATTTGTAATAAAAAATTATTCTTAATTCTTTATATCTCAATTTCCTCCATAAAGCGGTATGAAAAAATGACAGTGGAATCGACGGAACCAATTACGACATTCTTTAGCATTCTCCCCACCTTTTGAACGAACACGCTGCATATCTTTCTCTCGTGATTATCTGTCAATGCCTGAAAAATAAAAGCACAAATCACCCGTGAATCTACTCGCTAATGAGATTACGATCGCTTTCAAACGCAGGCGTTAACGATAGATCTATATTAAAATCGTCCTTTGAAGATAAGGACGAAGTATGAAGTTCAAAAGGACGATCTCATACCATTTTATCGGGTGGAGCATTGAGTCCTTTTCATAAGGCTTATTGGCCATTTATTGGAATTGAAAAGAATAACCTATTCCACTATTTAAATAATTATAATTCTGCCACCAAAAAAATGTGTATATAAATCTGAAATGTTTCCAAATGATTTTTTTTTTTACTTCTAATAATTCCTCACAATCATATTTTTATGCTTCTGAAACTTTTCTAAATCCATGATTCTATAAATACAAATAGTTCTGAATTTGTAATGAAATTGGTTTAAATTAATGCAATTTAATACGAAAATTATCTTACCAACGATCTTAATCGTCAAAGATATCATTGCAACATATTTTTTTTTCTTGTTTATATACTTATTTCCTTATTTATTTTCAAAATAAATAACATTAAAAAATCTGCAAGCATATAGAAAGTTGTACTATTTTCGAACTATTGTTCTTATTCATGATTGCTCTATAAAGTGAACTATAACGAGAATATGATTGAAGTGAAAAATGATATTCGACAACTGATTAGCTAAATTATTGACTTCTTTACATGAATGTCACATTAAAATTTCAACTGTAACGATACATTTATTAAACACTCTTGAATTTAATTTACTGTAAAGAGAGATATATTGACTTTTCTTAATTTCTTTATTCAAAAAATAATTCAAAAAACAATGCACGTACTAAACTTCTAAACGTTTAACAATTTAAATGATGGATTCAGAGTAACACTGCGCTATATTAAATTACGGGTTCTTCTCATGTTAATTCAATGATTTAGCATGGTGACCATTTTCAAGAAGAAAGAATATGAACACCTCGATTCTTCAGAAGGTAAGTAACCAAGTAAAGCCAACTCTTCCCAGCAGTTTTCCTTTCATTAATTAATATCTATACTTGTTAATGCTCATTAAATGAAACTCATTCACTAGATGGGAAAAAAATGTCTAATTTAGAGACATTTTTATCTAAAACTAATGAACTTGATCTAAAAAATTTTCATTACATTCATATGCATTACCAAGAAAACCAGTGGAAGTGGTCACCTGGAAACTCCCTCGCACTTTTTAATAAATGTACTTTTGTGTTATTAACTATTCAATAAAAGGTGAACAAAAGTTACGAAAGAGCCTAATAGAATGTGATATCTATTTATTAGCCGATGGGATGCAATTAATGTACAAATACCAAAAAATTATGTTTGTATTTTGGACACCGTTTAATCATTTAAAGCCAAAATTTGACACAAAACTATAATCCCGGTCAAAACTCTCATACCAAATTTCATATATTTCAATTTTGAATTAATTTATATTCTTTTGAAAGTATAGGCCGACAAACGGTCAATCCCTTGTAGAATCTAGTTCCAAATTTCAAATATATCTGCACTTTAGATTTTAAATCTGTGCACCAAATGTTATTCAACTGATTCTTTTCATTTTGTAATTATGATGTAGCTGGATAGCCAAACCTCATAGGAATAGATATAAGTTAAAATTTAATAGAAATCTGCAAATTTCGAGATGAGCCTATATAAAAAATAACATCCTCTAATCTCAAAACTTTTTTTTGCGTTATTGTGTTTACAAATAGATAGACAAATAGGCAGACAATTAAATCCAGAAACATGTGTTTCGAACTCAGAGAGAGTTGAAACCTGAATATTCGTCAAACTCCTGATTTGGACTTCCATATACTTCGCATACAAAATTAAGTATTTCTTAAAATAAATAAATAAGTCACGGACAAGAAAGAGCTTTTCGAGTGAAAACGGTTTAGAGTAAACGCATGAAAAATGGATGAATGTAGAAAATTTC
The DNA here is from genome assembly GCA_026543865.1 of Argiope aurantia. Classification (NCBI taxonomy): domain Eukaryota; kingdom Metazoa; phylum Arthropoda; class Arachnida; order Araneae; family Araneidae; genus Argiope; species Argiope aurantia. The sequence goes on along the minus strand of JAPMOR010041017.1, from coordinate 960,028 downwards.
TTTATTATTTGAGTGATAAAAAATATACACATAAAATTGGTTGCCAAACAGCATTAATAAATATTATTACCCTCTCCATTCGCAACATTTCCAATTTGCTGATCTAGTTTATGGATAAAATATTGTATCCAAAACTTTTGATACAGTTTTTTAGTAATAACCATCTTTTTGAACTTGTCATAATCTGTACATGATGTTTTATTTTATTCCTTTCATTAATTTTAGCTGCAGACTTATGGGAAACTTATATGTACCATCATTTATATATTATCTCTAAAAGGAAAAACTTTATTGTGCTTAGTTCAAGCTTTAAAAATAGCAAAATCATGAAACATAAATCAGAAAATGGTTAAATATATTCTAATTATTATAACTAAGCATTGCGACATTATTCGTTTTGACTTTACATCGCTTTTCTTCGTATGACAAGTGATGGTATAACGCATTGGCTACCATATGACTCGCTTGTGATTCACACCTAATTAGATGGCATCATCACTATTATAATTAAGAGATACATGAAAAGGGATAATCTAATTATAGAAATCACAGGCGAAAATTACAGCAGCGAATCTGTTCAGAATTAATATTGCTTGGGGACTTTCGATATAAAACGTAATGAATTATATACGAATTATTCAATATTTGCCTTACATCTGTAAATTATCAAGGATACAAAATACAAATCTATATAAAATAGGATTATCTAATTATAGAAATGATCCGAATCCCAAGAAAAAATTATGGCAGAGAACGTGTTCAGAATTAATATTGCTTGGACTTTCGATAAAACGTAACGAATTATATACGAATTATTCAATATTTGCCTTACATCTATAAATAATCAAGGATACAAAATACAAAGCTATATATAACAGGATTATCTAATGATAGAAATGATCCGAATTCCAAGCGAAAATTATAGCAACGATCGTGTTTAGAATGAATATTGCTTGAATTTTTGATAAAACGTAGCGTTAAACTTTTATTAATATTTGCCTTTCATCTATAAATGCCTTTCATCTATAAATACAAAATACAAAACTATTTAAAATATGATTATCTAATTATAGAAATGATGAGAATCATAAGCGAAAATCATGGCAACGAACCTGTTCAGAATTGTTATTGCTTGGATTTTCGATAAAATGTAACGTTTAAAATTTCTTTAAACGTTATTTGTTTTTCATCAATAAATGATTAAACGTACAAATTACCAATCATTAAGCTTGCTGCTAATTAACGCTATTAATAAGAGTAAAATTTTATTTAAATAATGTAGAAAGTGTTGATCTGTCTTGACATTCAAAAAGTTTATTTCTTATTTCCAAAAGGAATCACGTTTCTTAATACATTGTCTTCATTGATGAACTTCTTAGGATATGAATTCTAAGTAATAATTATTTTTACAATACTGTGTGATTGTAAAAATAATTACTACTAATAAAGCAGTAAAAATAATAAACCAACGAAAAAATAACAACCAAGGTTTCTTTTCAGAAGATATCCTCATTTTATTCTCAAAAGAAAAGGACTGAAAAATTAATATTAAAAAAAAAAACCAATTATTTTTTCTACAAATCTGGAAACAAGATCTAGAAAAGCATGCTAAGTTCATAGAAATTCTTATAAAAAAATGGCAAACAAATTTGATTAACGTTACAGGTCTTCGACATCTGGCTAGTAAATTGTACATTCAAAATGCCGAGAAAGAACTGAGACATTTAAAATACATGCTTTCATTACGAAATAAAATGACTCATATAATATAACCGGAAACATGCTGGACGAAAAAAAAAAAATGATTTTCTCTCACTAATGAGTCTGTCTGAGGAACATTTTGTGCCCCCCCCCCCCCGTCATTCTTTCAAGTACCTTGTGTCTTTTTCGAATACGTCAAAATAGAACTCCGATCCAAAGCCTTTTGGAACTTTAATGAGACCCAATCGTTACTCTGTCTTGCGTTAAACAAAAGATAACATTCAATTCAATGTCGTGAGAGATAATTAATTGCAGTATGGGGTATGAGGGGAAGTAGATACAATCTACGAAGCCTAGTCCACCCTCTACTCCTTCTCATCCCCCTACTTCATCATTATCTCTGTCGGAAACGATCTCAATTTGACAGTACGGAATTATGCGTGAAGGAAGATAAGGGAAGGTTGTGCCTCCATCTAATATGTAGGGTACAGCGGTGGTTACACTAGGTCGATGTTAGAGGTATGAATTTACAGAAGTTTTGCAATCACTGTACATAATGCGGGATTCTATCTGGATTTAAAAAATGAATCTTGAATGAAATACATTAAGCTACAGGAATTTAATTGCAAGTTTCTTCAGAATACCGTCAGCTGTTCAAAACGGTTTGTGTCTTAATGACTTTTCTAAATACATTGAGATGACCGCTTTGCTGATCTGAAATGATTTTCTCACAATGAATTCATTTTTTGATCTTTGCGTAATGGATCTACAAAATAAATATTTTAATTTATGTATTTTCATTTCAAAATAAATATATTTGCATTGAAAAAACATGCGAGATAAATCTATTTGTAACTTAATTGATATAATTGATAAGCTGATATCTAATAAGTATTAAAAAGCAATTTGTAAATACAATAATCATCTGCATGCTTTAGTTTTGAATTTTCAATAGTTTATAAATATACATTGAATTACGCTATTCTAATAAGATAGAAAATTAGAAAGGAAATTTTATTTATTCACAATTATTTTAATATAGACGTCAGTGAAATGGATCTGCATCATTGAAATCAATTCATAAATAATTGTGACTTCTAACACAATAGGCATATTATATATATATATATATATATATATATAATGATATGTCTAATTCTAAATTAAATGCTAGCTAGTTTCTTAATTTTTATATCATTTTAACCCCTATTAATTTAATTCTTTTATTTCCTGATCCAATTGCAACTTTTTTTTTATTTAATTAATGCTGCAAAATCTCTGTAAAAGTGCTTAAATCAGCAGTTCTGATGCTCCGAGTAAAGAGATTTGCCGATTGAAACAAATTCTTTTAAAAGATCCCTGTAATTTCCTTACCTAAATCGACAGATGTAAAGAAATCCCTACCAGAATCTCTGAGTATATATCATGGGAGATAAATATTTCGTCCGCTCCTTTCTACACTGGTGTGCAAAACTTAAGCAACAGGTATGTTTTTTACCATAACTTCACGAGAAATCATCTGAGAGACATGAAATTCAGAAATGAGATACAGCATTTTGTCTGAAAGAATGACGAAAGCATAGTTGCGCAGAAATGAATACAATGCATACAGTATGGAATCAAACAAAAAAAAGGCTTTAGTGAACTCATAGAATCGTTACACATGATTGTCTGTCCAAGAGGAAGAACAGCAAGCAGATGTTCCTTAGTATGGGATATGTCCATATATTACTGCAATGATTGCTTCGCACCGTCTCCCCATACTCAGCAACAGATTGTCCAACAGTTCTTGAGGTAAGAGTGCCCATTCCTCAATCAGCATCTGTTTAAGTTGTCGGGTGTTCCCAGGAGGATGTAATCGTGCCGCAAGGCGTCTCCCCAAAGTATCCCACACATGTTCTATCGGATTTAAATCAGGGGAGCACGCCGGCCAATCCATTCGAGTGATATCTTCACTTTCCAGGAGCTCCTCAACAGCATGAGTCCTGTGTGGCCGTGCATTGTCATCCATAAAAACGAAGTCTGATCCAATGGCACCTCGGAACAGACGCACATGGGGAAGGATCACCTCCTGACAATAGCGATCTCCAGTTACAGAACCTCTGTCGAAACCGTGGAGCTCAGTCTGCCGGTTCATCATAATGCCTCCCCAGACGACAACTCCAGGACCACCGAAACGGTCTCTTTCCGTGATGTTACAAGCGATTCCCAACGCCAGTTGATTTGGAGAGAGGTCGGGACGCGGTTTCAACGCAGTAACATCATTTGGTTCATCATTATTTTTCTCTTTACGCTTCTCCGCTGGGTACAGAGACTTGAAGAACAACTATTTGAAGATATATTATAACGTGCCTTGATGTAATATCTCTAATTGCATCGAATATGAAGAAGGAAACATTATGTTCTATTCAGAATTCAATTAAATTAGGTGTGTTCTATGACAACCAAACATTTGGATGAAGAATGCGTAGACAGCTTGTATTTATGTGAATATTGTTAATTGTTAGAAAAAATTTACAAAAGAATGGTAAATTATTAATGGAGTGATTAATAATGAATGGATTAATTAAAAAATATTTCAGAAATATTTATGCAGAAAACGTTTTGCTAATATCAAATAGTATTTCAATGTCATATTAAAAATAATATAATAATAAGAATAATTTTTGTATTCTTTAATTGGAAACGAGAAAAGCACAATTGCGAGCTTCTAAAATAATAAAATGAAATCATGTGTTAATTTTTCTCCATAATATTGTAAAATATTCATTATAAAAATATTCAAGCCATATCTTTAAATAAAATTCAATAATTCAAACTACTAGGGCATAAATTCTTTTTAACAAAATTACAAAATCTTGTTTTCTTAAAACGCACATATCAGAAGAAAAGTTGATTTTTTTTTTTATGGATAGAAAATTTTTACATGTCTAATGTGTTATTTTCCAATAGTGAAAGAAATAACTCAATTCATTATTTAGAATAATTTTATATACATTTTAAAATAAATGTGATTTTAAATCTAAATGTAATTTGTTGACTAGTTGAACAACCTATTTTGAAGCTAATCCTTCAGCAAAGCCGGTGTAACAAAAGATGATTTCTGAACTGAAATTCAAAACCTGTCTTCCTTTTAATCCTGAATTAACTCTGACACTGGGAACAATCTATCAAGAATAAAAGCATGGAAGTATTTAATTTCCCCATGATATAAGTTGATATTGACATTCATATAATGCAATTTAATTATTAAGGCCGATATAGAATGCAAAAATCAGATAGCTTTCCATTTTATTATATATATTTAATTTACGTGCGAAATATTCAGAATGGTATTCAGTTCAAATGTTGAAGTTAAAGAAGTTCTTTGGTTGCAAAAGAAAGAGAATTCAATATAAGTAAGGCTGATCCATATGCACACAACATGGAAATAAAGAAAAGGAAATGTAAAAAAAGAAGAGGGAAAAACAGAGGTAATTGATTAGTGTCAGAAAATGTTAGAATCCAAAGAAGCTTCATCTTAAAAGATCTCACCTTTAAACATAGCAGCAAACATTAATCTCAATAGACGGTTCTTCCGATGTAATTCAATTAGCGAAATAAAAACGTGATCTGAGTTCAAAGGACCACCGATCCATAGAATTGAGAGAACATGGTTAACTGCAACCTAGCCTTTGGCTCGGTTTAGGATTTTAGCATTCTGACTACGGCAAAACAATTTTTTTCTCCCAGCAAGAAAAAAAAAATCTAATTCAAATTTGCATCCTAGATGTGATTACTTTAACTGAATCAGATAAACGAATTAGTGGAGTTATTTTTATTAGCTTAGAATATACTTTGTGGAAAAAATACCATAAATAAGATTGAATACAGCTACCCATTTTTGGAAATCTAAAAGTAATACCTTTGAGCTTTCTCCTAATAATGCAAATAATATAACGCAAATTTTTAAAATTATATAATGTTTACATAAGAATTTACTTTGCTGTATGGTTTTTACTTGAATCCAAAGTGTTCGATGAATTTCACGAAACAAAACAGCGAGAATCCATGAACTTGTTTGTCTGTATTTCTATTTGAATAATTTAATATAAGGCAAAAACTTTTACATTCAAATATACAAACTCTTGCAGGAATTCTAAATTTTATTCAAATCTTCAATTACATTTACTTGTAGGTAAACATATTTATTAAATTGATAAGTTAATTTTTATCGTATTATGAGATATATGTAATTTAAGAGAAATAACGAACAGAGTAATACGATATTATTCAAATGATTATAAGATGCAATATAGAAATGCGCTTAAAAACAATATTATCAGAATTGAATTCTATAAGGTACAGTATTACTAACGAAGCTAAGCACTCTTAGTGAAAAACTATGACATCTTATATTGACGAAAGTTACCCAAAGTAATGAAGCCCGCCTTTGGAAAGCCTGGATGCATATATATATATATATGGAAATAAATTATCTTCGAAAACTTACGGGTATAATTTGCCTACATTTCATCAATGTATAGCTAGTCTGAAAGTAGAAGCAATTCTTTACTAAAATGCTGTTTTCAATCTGCAAATTATGAATAGGTGCTGATTAAGATTAAAAAACCAGAAAATAGAATTTATAACCTTTCCTTCCAATTTATATTCCAAAGCCATCTTGCCATTATTCCCTTTGCTATTAAAAAGGAATAAAAAAATAGAATTACTCCATAAACCGACTTGCTCTAAAATATATGATATGGCATTCTTACTTAGTAGCATCTTTTTTGCCGAAAAAGGCTTAAACCATTTTAACAAAAAGCCGATATTTTATTTAATTTGTACCAATAATTTGATTTTAATTCAGTAAATACAAATGCGCTAATTGGATAATCTGCATCTTCTTCCTTCCAAATATACTAGTCTTTGAAGAAGCTTCATAAAAGGAAAGTATGTTCCTGATCTAAAAAAATTAATCAAAGAGGAATTAAAAGCTTATCTTTGTGTTTCATAATCACAAGAACCTGTTAAAAATGTAACAACTATTATAAACTTTGGGTTTTTAAAATGACCCGATGTAATGAAAAATAACCTTTAAACCTCTAAAATAACATTCAAAGTACGTATTCAAATAAATTCACTATTTCCAGTTCCACTGAAAGGATTCAAACTTTAAATCCTTTCTATAATATGAATTTGTCAATGAAAATTCAAGGCTCAAAATTATCATTGACGAAAAAGCAAGTGCAAACTCTAAATAAAACATATCCCTTATTTTAAAACATATACTCAGTGAAAAAATAAAATTACTGGGAAAGATAATTTTCATCGTTTTAACTCTTTTTAAAACAAATAACGCATTTTAGATGTTTCCTAATGTATTTATTCTAAAACGCGTTTTATGATATTAACGGTGGCATCAATTTCTCATCAGTTCTACCTGTTTATTTTTAATTTAAAATACAGAAAACAAACGCTCTCATTCGCAGAATGAAAATTGACGTTTTAAATTATATTTTCTAACCAAATATTATTTGAAGTGAACAGATTCGACTCGAGAAATGATTCAAATAAGAAGCAAAGTTGTAGAAGGCATATCTGAAGAATAATTAAGGTAAATAATCTAAGTTATGCACATTTAGTTCCAGATGTTATATTAATCTGTTTGAAATAAATATATGTTCAAATGGCTACAGCAGGAAATATGCGACTGCATTTGAAATATATACATACTCTGTGAAACATTTCCAAATTGAGTTCGTGTAAATTATAATGATAAATATCATTTATTGAGAATATCTAATAATTGGAACTAAATCATTTGTTGAGATATAAATTTAGAACATGACACGCATTTTGGAAATTTATGATAATAACTTTTATCATATTATTGACTTATTTCTTGATTGTTGCAGGTAAAGAAATTCAAAGGTAAGTCAAATTCAAATTATAATTTTTTAAATACAAGTCAGCAGTATTCAAGTTTTCAGGATTTGCTCTCAATTCCAAATAAAATTTGGAATTTCAATTAAATAATATCAAAATATTTTATATCAACCTATGTATTTTTATCAATACTATGTGTTATTTTATACTATGTGATAGAAATTTAGAACATGACACGCTTTTGATTATTTATAATTATAATTTTTCTCATATTCTTGACTTATTCTTGATTGAGTATTGCAGTTAAAGAAATTCAAGGGTAAGTCAAATTCCGTTATATTTCTTTAAAATCAAAGTAAAGAACCAGAAAGTAATATTCAACTTGTTTTTGTATTTTTGCTAAATTCCAAAGAAATTTGGAATTTTAACTAAATAATATCAAAATATTTTATATCAACCTATGCATTTTTTGGCTTTTTTTAAAGAATACATTTTAATTTTTTGTTAACTGAATAACATTTCTTTTCCGTTTTGGTATAAATGATTAATCTTTCAAATTGTTTGATTTAAGTATTTACTTCCTTCCAATAGAAACGCATCGAATAAATAAAAATTTACTAATTGAAATTATTCAGCTTTGTTTTTAAGTAAAATGTGTAATACTATTCGTTTCAATTCTGAGACGACCACTTTTCGATGATTCTATCTCACTAAGGGGTTGAGAAGCGGAAGGTTGAGTGCATTTTGGAATTCTTCATCATTCTTCTAACTTGATTTCTGACCTATTAAATACTTTTTCGTTTAATTTTTTTGCACTTGTATGTCAGTATCGTGTCGTTTCTGTTTGCATTATCTTATTTGAATTCAGTCCACGAATAATTCGAATTTACTTTATTGTTAAATGTAAACTTCTCCTTTCGTCTTTTCTTCCATCCCCATTTTGACGAATTAAACCCATCATAACGCATGCTCAAAAGCCTGGAAGGTTTTAGAATCCATTGACAAACAATATTCAGTGACATATTTGAAGATTTAAGATATCGTGAAATTAGAAGATTTTCTCATTAGATACAAAATTGTTCTCCAAATCCACTTTCGTATAAAACCATTTACCAAGACAATAATCTCGTTAAATATTTTTAATTACTTTTCAATTTACATAAATATTCCGTATACCCCTAGCGATGGGAAGTCATATATTAGAAAATATTACTTTTTAAAACCGTAGCATATGTTTCACAGCAGCAAAAGGAATTTCAAAAATAATGACCTGCTCGGAACCGCAGCATTTCCATTCACCAAATTAGAACAGGTTCATTTATAAACTGATCGACATCCTGATGCTCCATAAACACCACTCGCAGCACAAGGAATGGGCTAAAATCAATGCTCAGACCTTACGTCCACAAATCAGGGGCCATGTCGGAACCTGAACGGGAAAGGCCTCATAAAAGTACAACAAATTTGAATGCCAGGCATGCGGCAACAACTGCAACTGTCTCCTCTTCCACTTTGCAGAAAGACATAAATTCCCGAGCCGCCGTCCTTATCTTGTGGTTTACGGTCGCGAGACAAACTTTGGTTACACAATAACAAGATTTTATGTCTCTCGTAACTTCGATGGAAATGAGGCGAGGCGTTTATTCCGAGGCTAACAGGCCACTGATCATTCCCCATGCTTGTTAAATTTTGTTCGTCGGCTTGTTGACGGAGGTGACTCGCTTTGTTTTGTTTGACTTAATCTCTTTCAATGGAGATGCGTATTGATGAAGTACTGGATTGGAGGAGCTTAGGAGGCTATTACTCTGCTTATGGAAAACGGATGTCTGCTATATAGAGGAGTTAAAGTAAATATTGAGGATATGCTGAGGACCAAAACAGAATTTTTTAGTACTCAGTATATGTTTCATAGATGGTCACTAGGTAGAAAATTGCACTCATAGAGTGAGATAATTTCCGTCTGTTTGGTTATCTCTTGACTTTCTTTAATATTTTGCCATAACAACGGAATTGTCAATATTTATTCAACATATTTTTGCTTTATGTAATAATATTATTGCGTTAAGGGTAAAACCTGTTATGGTTTTCGTCCCATCGAGCCCACGATATCGAATTTTTCTGATATAGTGACAATCAGATATGTGTAAAGTTGCTGTAAGATTGTCCGAATTTTGATACATTACTTTGTGATCTTTAAATTAAAATTCATTAATAGAATTTATTTGTTTGAATATATATTGGCATTCAACAATGACTAGCGCAGCTAAAATGAAAATTGAATAATCAATCGCTGGTGACTGAAGTAGTCCGAACAGAAAATTCATGTCAATAACTTTTACTCAATGTGTTAATAGGAATTTAAACGTACCATTATATCATTCATTACAAAAGTATATTTCAAGCTTTAACTCATTTATGTCATTTAAAATTGATCGTTCATTGTTTAACCATCTGACTGCTTAATTTTTTAAAATCACTTTTTAGATGCATTTTTTGTAAATAAGTTTAAATATTTTTCAAACAAAGTGAACTAATACTACATGTTACACAATAACAATATTCTGTAACAAGAAACTGTAGTCGTAACAAGAAACTGTAGTCGTAAAAATAAACACTTTAAACTGCGAAAAACATGATGTAATAGACAATGGACTGCTTGAAAACCCTCGGAGATGAGCAGTTGGAGGATTAAAGATTTTTTTTTTATCAAACAGTTTATTGCTTTACTGAGAATCAAAGATATAAAAAAAATCATGCATATAAAAAAGAAGTTTTCAAAATTTGATATGTTTTATAGAAAAATAGTTTAATTAAAACTTCTGGAATTTTTGAGGTTGATTAAAGTATTTGAAACTTTCAAAGGAATGATTATACACTCTTTTAAAACTATACAATGAAAAGAAATTTCTCAATATTTTAATACAAATAATATTTTACGCCAGAAAATCGAACAAAGAAGATTTCATCTCCAAAAACAGTGCCAACATACAAATTATTTCATTCCAAACGACAAGTGAGAAAGAATCAAATCTTTATTCTTGATATATTTTTCATTAAGTAAATATAAAGAATTAAAAAAATCCTTTAAAATCTCATTGAACTTTATTATCACGATGTGCAATGACAAAATCAAAAACTTCGGCAAAATAATTGAACGATCTCTATCCAGTTTGGTTCCTCCCAAATATGTTCCATCCTCATCATTTCAATGCTCTTTTGAAGATGTAGCCCAGTTTTATAGAACTGTGTATTAAAAAAAGTTTCGGAACTGGAACTGATTTGATTGTCAATTTTAAAACAATAGATTTGTTTTCACCCTGGTTTGACCAAATGTCTGGCACAGTATAATCAGGTACGGTTCTTGCCCCATTAAATACCACACTCCTATCCAATCTTCTCTCGGTACTTTTCACCTAACTTGACAACGAGGTACTTATCATTATAGCCTGCACTGCTTGTTTACCGAAATTTTTTTCCAATTGTTAAAGCAGAAAAATACACATTATTTTTATTAGGATTTAGTAACACGTAGTCATTCACTGGGGATTCATTTTGTACTTTTCGTTCAGGACATTTCAGTCACTTTTGACTGACAATATAATTTTCTTTCAGACTGTACTATAGTTATTGACTATATATATATATAAAATGCATTTATTTAAGAATTTTTTTAATGCGGAGATCACAAAATAATGCGCTGAAATGTATGCAGTCTTATCGAATTTTATAATTACAAATTTTATCGAATTTTATCAGAGTATCAAAGAAATCGAAAAATCTGGGACTAGAGAAAAAATGTCGTCAGAATAGAATTGACGCTTACCGGGTTAATATAAACATTTTACTCTGTTCATTAGATTTAGGAATTCCATTTTTCTTTGGTCAAACATGTCTCTTAAGATGTTATAAAACATTAGTTCAAGGGTATCGAGAATTTTTCTCCAGATTATGATCAGTGGTCCATTTTATCCCCATTGGAAATAATAATCAAATTTCAAAATTATTTTTATCAAATGATTCTCATTTTACTAGGTACTGAAGTTAATACATGTGGAATTAAGCTTAGGTTTAAAGAGTTGCCTGAGATATAATCTCACTATCACCTTCTTATTTCTATTCTTCACAGTCAAGTTAAAATCTGCATTGAAGAAAAATAGTCTCTATATTTACATCAAAAAGAAACTCCTAATTTAAACCATATGAAAGAAATTTACTAAAAAAATACAGAACTTACCAAACTCGTCTCGGTATTTACAGCAAAGAGAATAATCAATTATTATATCATGTGAGAGTTTATTCAAAATACACAAGTGACACAAGTTCTCGTTTATATCATCGATTAATTGGAACTGTCAATCCGCCTATTTAACAACATTTCAGATTTTTGTTAAAAGTCAATATTCCGATTCTTTTAATACTGATATTAAAATTCAGTAGGAACTGAATTTTTTTCCTGAAGAAAAGATACTAAGTGATTCTTCGGAGCTAAATCTTATTACATAAATAAATTTCTAGCAATAGAGGCAAAAATTGCATAAACAAGATAGGAAATTTTATCAGCATGTGTTAAAATAGAAAACAACTATTTAAAAAGTAATTTTTTGTCTGCAATTATTTCACATTCTGCACTTAATTCTTTCTTAAAATACTGAAATTGTCAGAACACAAAATTTTTCAAAATATATATATATATATAATCTATGTATATGTTATGTATGTACTATGTACAAAATGTATATTTTTTTAATTCCTATAACGTGAAATCTCAAAATATCCGTTAAATACTAAATTTGGCCAGAAACAGCAAGAAAATCTCTCCTTATTTTCACATAATTGAATTTAATATTTGCCATCTTTTAATTAGCTGCATTTTTGTCTATTCTTTTTTTGTAAATCCGGTAATTGAATAAAAAAGAATAATAAAATTATCAAAGATTATTGCAATTTCAAACAGATCAGCTACGAAAGGTAAAGGAATTTTTATGGTAACACATCAATACTAGCTCCTATACTGAGGAAAAGAAATCATTGCTACTATCATCACCATAAAACGTTCTATAAGGCATTTTTTGATTTCCTTCTGAAATTAAAAAAAATAAAATGAAAAAATCTAATATTACAAATTCATAAGAAAATACCATAATTTCACTTTTCTTTTGCATGGATTCAATTTAATCATCTAGGAACTTAAAAAAATGACTAGCTAAGCATTACTAGCTATTAACAGAATATAACGACTTGAACCACTTTTCTTCCTTATTTTCTCCTTCCCTAAATTTGATTCTAAGGACAATATCCCAAGGGATCTTCCATGAGTGAGTTCACCTACCGTGGTTCCTCAGTGGAAGATAATCAGAATACGTGCTTCCTTCACACACGAGACTCACCATTTCTTTCATTCGGAGGATGCATTTATCATTCCCTGTATAAATGGGTGCGCAGAAGCTTCTTTTCCTTTTGTTTTCCATTTCTCTTCTTTCAATTCCTTTCCGATTCCATTCGCAATTTTTTTCAATCAAATATTCAGTCTTTTCTTTACTGAGATTCCCACGCCTACGTGATTCACTTGAAAAAGGTCTTCACATCAGACTTGTTATCAGGAGAAGAGTTGGGCAAAAAAACAAAAGTCTTGTGAAGACTGACAAAGACAGATCGTTTGTGTCTTTCTCGAATTGATTCACTGTTTTAGGGAAACTTTGAAAAGAATTTTTTTTTAAGTAGCAAGAACTATTTAATGATTTATAGTTAACAATATTTTTTTTTAAATTTCCATTACGGCAGTGATTTTATAACTGCATTCTTGTCGAGAAATGTCTCTCGAAGTTTGAGAATCAAATTTCAGGTTTATAAAATATGTTTAAAAATTGATATTTTCGTCAATAAATTTAATATGAAGGTTTGCATTATTTCCAGATCCTTTTTTTAAAACTCTTATATAACTAGTTATGATCTCTATAATAAAAATTAGACTTTATATAAAGTATGACTATGCGTTTGTTTAAATTAATGCGAGATTTTGTGGTTTCTCCCGCGATTGTCTTCTAAGAAATATCTAAATAAATCTTATATAATTGACTACAAAGGGAGATTTTTCTGTCCATATATGATATTAATGTGTCATTCAAAGTAAAGGTTAAAAGTCAGTTTCCTAAGAGGTGTCAATCCTATAAAGCGGAGAATATTTAAACAGAAAAGTGGCGCATATTTTCAATATTATTTTTGTATCCCGTATGATATTTATTTAAGATATATTAAATTCTATCAATTTATTTATATTTAAATTTAATTTAGAAAAATAGACTTATAAAATTAAATATTTTTTGACTTGACAAAAATTGTTAAGCAATTAAGATTACTCTACTTCCTTTTTAAAAATATGAAATATACTTGCATTCTTTAATCCCTTGCGGTGGCAAGAAATTCACAAGTGTGTATGCCAAAACAGTCATTTGTGACTTGCTACAAAGCAACGGAATGTACAATTTGATGTTTTCGCCCTTTTGTTTTTAAGACATTCTCTTAGTCATATTATTTTACAATTTAAAAGTATGTGGAACGAAGTTATTTCAAATATGTCTACTATTAATCTGAAAAAAAGATAAACTGAAATATCCTACACTTTTAAAAAATTAAATTAATTTTGTAAACAATATATCTCCGACAAGATATATAGTATTGCCATTGATGGCTCTCTACGATCATTTTGCTTCTTATGCAATTGGTTAGATTTCAATGACATTAGAGAAACGACCATTCATACAATCTCACACTGACTATCAGATTAGGAAGAAAGCATAATGGTCAGAATACAAATTTAAAATTTTCAAGTGATTTTTTTTTCGTAATTTTATATTCTCTGAGCATAACTATAGTATTTACACAACAAAAGCATTTCATGTATTCTTTTATATTTTTTTCACCAAAGCAATTATTTACAGAGAAATCTTGGCATAAAAGAACTCCAAAATATTAAAGAATCGAATTTTATTGCAATACACGAACAAAATAAATATTTTTTATTGGTAATTCTTCAAATTTCGATGCTTTTTAATCCTTTAACTATTGTGACAAATGTTCATATAGGCATCATATAATCATCTCTCAAACGCTGAAAGCAAATCATTCAAAGAACCTATAACTGAATATAATAAAATGACACATAATGCATAGCACTTCTCAAGATTTCTATGTATTCTGAGAACAGAAAATTCCTGAAATTGTAGGTAACATCTAAATTGTTAAAAAAAATAAGACATCAAGGAACTAAACTGTTCACATTATTTTTAGGCAAGTGGGAACTAAATTTTTAAGTTCGGGGTATCAGATGAGAGATAATCAAGAAGAAAATAAAATAATCCTGAAACAGTGCAATAAGATAAAACTAATATTAAAGAAATACCATAATGAAACTAAGAAAAATTTGACATCTTCCGAAAGAGTGAATAGGATAAAGAATTTGAACACTATAATATTTTGAATTCAGCAATATTAAATCAGTCGTGTTATTAAATGCTAATAATGTTGATTAGATACTTTTATATCGCGGATTACAATTGAATGACAAACCAATGGTCTTTAAAAATTATGTTTTATTTATTTTGTAGAAAATGCAAGATAATTGAGATCAATCAAGATATGTCTAAATTTCCTCGATATATTTAATGGTTTCATGCATGGAAAAACTAAAAGCATGTGATTTCTCTATTATTCCCTGAGGGTTTTAGGTTTGAGACCCAATTCCACAGAAGAACTGCCGTGTAAGCGGGTCTGATGGGCGTAAACATCCGTCGGGGCCAAACGTCCTCCCGCTGGTGTGGTGTGGAAGTTTGGAGAGAGGTTGCTAGTTCAATTGCCGTCCTTGTCATCTGACCGCGGTTCACAATTACGAGGTCCGTCCCAAAATAGCCCTAGTGTTGCTTTAAATCTAAACATTAATATAACTAAAGTAAACTAAACTAAATTCTGTATTTTTCCCCCAAATTTAGAACTCTTATTAAGTATTTAATATATTGATTTTTTTTTCATAAACCTATTGTTTCCAAATGCAAACGAAACGCATATATTATATTTTTTAAAAACCATACTCGCATGTACACGACGATGAATCATAATGAAATTGATGACAAAGAATGTATATTTAGATATGTACAAAAGAATTAAGTAATAATTTTGAAACTTCGCAAATTATATTATTAGTGTATTTAATAGTTTATTAATTTAATTAAAAATAATTTAATGAAGTAGAAGAAATTTAATAAAATAGACCCTTGATTATCCTAGCTTCTATCAAGAAAAATCTAAATTATATCAGGAAATCAATGTAATGGTATCAGAAAATGGACGTGAACTTTTCATATTGTAATAAATAATCGAATTTTTTCAATGAAATCGAAACAAGATGCAATGTACTTTTGGCAGACAGACGAATCCGCAGTAATGCAAACAGCATTTTTTAAAAGTATATATATATAAGTACCCTAACCTAATGGAGATAGGAGACTCCAAAGACCCCATTTTTTCCCTGTTGAATCTTTTTATAGAAGTTTTATTTTGAGCTCTCATTTAGTTTACAAAAAGATATATCTGAATGTAATAAAATTAAAAATAAGTATCATTGAAATCGTAATACATTATTTTTAAAATTATATATATTATATATACATACAGTGTCATTGTATTAAAATATTTTGCAATGCCTTTTACATTGTACTTAAAATACCTTTGATTTTTAAACACACAGAGATTAAATTAAAACCAATTGAAATAAATCTGGTTTCTAAGGTAAAAAGATTTTTAAACTCGTCCATAGGCACTTGTAGGCCTAATCTAGTCTCGGAGCGATGCAATAAATTTGTGACATTAACACAGCTTATCTTTAAAATTCCATGAATCTCTCCACCTAAGTCAAATATTTTCAATCAAATATATAATTTATATTTTCAAAATAAGAATACACTATCTAATAAAATATATACTTTATATGGAAAGTTAAAAGATATTATAAAAATGATATAAAAAGCAATGATCATTCTTTGTTGAACATTATCTAGAGAATTTTAACAACATAACTCATTTTCACATGAAAATGGATGGCTATCGCATCCATTTTTTTAACATATTGAAATGTAATTTAGAAAAAAAAAATGTTTTCGGTGTTCAGCAGATGAAGTTTTATTTTGCTTCGTATAAAAATAATTTCCTTGTCTTTTACAAAGGAATTGATTTTGTAAAATCATTCTTGAATAAATACATTTTCGTTAGGATTTAATTTTAAAATTTCAATCATTGCATTGTGGCCTAACATTTACATTTAAATAATATATGGACTATTTTATGTGCATAATTTTTCCGCTCCCAAATTTTTCTTCCACTGAACGTTTTACAACCGAAAAAAAAGTATTCTTCTCTCTTTATTTGAATTTGGATATAAAAATTGTCTGTAAAAGTCGAAAATATTTCTGCTCAACTTTCTCTCTAAGAATCTCATTTCCGTATATGATAAGAGATGGCGCCAGGTCAAAGATTATTCCAGAGATAAAGGTAATTCCGGAGACCGCGATGTGAATTTATTGAATGACATGAAACGTTGTAACACTTTTATCATTTTTAAATGTACATTTTTATTACTTTTCTGTATATATAATTGGAAAAAAAATGAAACTGATTCTTTCTTATGGTTTCTTAATTGCAAACAAGCAGATAAATCTTAAAAATTTTGATAGTAAAACAATAAAATACATCGGAATTCAAACTATAAAGTTTGTAAAATACTTTGAATGATTAAATAATTTCATTTTTGTCCAGAAAAGTTCCCCGTTAGTAAATAGAACAACTGCTTTTATTTTTAAAATATCGTTAATTCCATTAAAAAATGGAATTAACGATATTTTAAAAATAAAAGCACACAACGATAATACAAATGCTCAATAATAGTTATGAAATGCTTTGAAAAAAGTAAGTCGATTTTGTAGAATATAAAGCATTAAGATAGATAAAATTATAATTATCATAAATTCTGAACTCCAATATCCGATTTCAATGAATTTCCACATTTTAGACCACACTGAATCCTGAAAATAACTTAAAATTATTACAATTATATATATTTTTCTACGAACATTATAACCCAAAAGTACTTTCGTCTAGACGGATGTAAATCAGTATATGGTTTAGTAATTTTTATTAAAATATGCAAATTTTATATAAAATTTTGATCAGAGAAAGTAAAATTTGATCAGAGTGATTTTCAGAGAAAGTTTGTCTGTTCGACTGTTCGTATATGAGTTAACACGTTACCTACAAAATGAAGAGAACAAGATGAATTAAATTTGATGCACAAATTCAACATCTGAAAGGAAGATATATACCGAATTTTGAACCAAATACGCCAAAGGCATTTGGCCATTAACCATTTGCACTTTTATGTAAGATCGATAACTTAAAAACCCAAGACTTAAATATATGAAATTTAGTATGCGGATTTTTGACTTGAATTGTATGCGGTTAATTTTAGTTTAAATCTGTCAGGAATAAAATATCAAAAATACACATTTGGTTTTCTGGTACTTATGTAAACGAAAAAAAAAAAAATAACTTAGTAAATTTACGTACCTAGTAAATGAAACAAAAATCCTTATAATCACAATCTAGTAAGTTCGTTTGCAACTATTGTGCAACAATGGCATACGATTAATAATACACAAGTGCATTTATTTAAAACTACACCAGTAAATTCTTGTTGCCCACTTCCACTATCATATATATATATATATATATATATATTAATCACAAAAAATGCATAAAGTGTTGTAATTTATGACAAAAAATGCATTTGTTACCCTAGCTCCTGCATATTGTGAGCCTGCCTCTTTTTAATCGATTTAATTTCATGTTTCATTACATTCAACGTAGTTTATTCAGCAAAAGGAAAATAAGCCTGAATAACATCCATGTCATCATTGTCTAACAAATCAAAGCATTTTTGACTTATAGTCTGTCTTAGGTTAATTCTTTATTCCACTAATTTTGTAAAAAGTTAAAATTTATTTATTTATTATGACCATAACTTTCACATTTCTGCCCAGTATTGTTTAACCATATGCGACTTCATATTCAAATCTCTACTAAGTGAAGGGGGGAAAAATAAACTGGTAACCGAGTCATTATATTTGATAAAATGTTGATATTATTCCTGTATTTTATAATTCATCGGAATCATACTTTTAGTGTTTTTGTATTTGTAATTATTTGACTACTCGGCTAACAAAACTTTTTAATTTATCTGCCTTAACAAACTAAGTATATTAGGCAACTGTTTAATTTAGTTTATTTATATTAAAATTTAGGTTTAAAGCAACACTAGTGATATTTTAGGATGGATGACGAGGACGGCACCCTAGCTGGCACCCCCTCTCCAAACTTCCACACCAGACCAGTGGAAGGATGCTCGTCCCGATGGATTTAACATGCACCAGCCCCGCTTACACTACAGTTCTTCGGAGAAATCGAGTCTCGAACCTGATGCCCAAATTAGTTGGAAATTCGCCAGAGATGCAGATGCCTTTCGTTCTGATGAAACCGTGCTATAGTTTGTATTTTGTTAATTCGAAAGAGTATGTAATTATTTGATATTAAAGGATAGTTGCTACAAACAGCTCAACTTCAAAAAATGATTCAAATACATGCATAAGCTTTCGCATTCAAAATATCTTAATAAAATAGCAGAATGAATAGCTTATTGAAATAAATTTTGTACTTAAGCATGTAAATTTTCAGAAAATTTCATAAGGGTGAATTTTCCTTGTTTATACTTGGGGAATTTTTATGGATCTTAGATAAGTTTTTAGATTTATTTTGTGCTTGAAAAATCAGTGATTTTTTATTCTCAATAACTTCAAAATCGCTTTATGATAATAAAAAAAGCCGTCCTTTTTGTGATATCTGCTTAATCGGAGGACAAATTTTTCAATTTTCTGTGGAAATAGGTTTTTATTCTACCTATAAACATCAAACGAAGAATAAAAATTTTCTGAGTAATATAGAAGTTCGGAAGGTGGGCAGATATAGTAGTTTGTCTTTAAGTGGTCTCAAAGATTAAAAAATAAATAAATAAAAACGACAAGTTGAATATAATAACATGTTGTAAAATATTTTAGAAAGTTATCAGATATAGAGAAACTCTTCGGACATTTCCCTATAATGTTCAACATTAAAACCCTTGCAGCTTAGTGTTCTTCTAAGGTTTTTTTTATTCTCCTTTTTCTTCGTATTCGCAACTATACAACATACGACAAAAAATAATTTTG
The DNA here is from genome assembly GCA_026543865.1 of Argiope aurantia. Lineage (NCBI taxonomy): Eukaryota > Metazoa > Arthropoda > Arachnida > Araneae > Araneidae > Argiope > Argiope aurantia. Next base: position 940,151 of record JAPMOR010041017.1, on the reverse strand, counting down.
CATATGTAATAACATGTAATTAGTGTTATCGATTAGCATCGATTCGAATCTTCTAAAAATATACAAATTTTTCCTTTCAAAGAGTTTTCGCAGCTAAATTTTAAAGAGAAAAGGGCAATAACTTCAATTACTATTATCCGTAGAAAATGATTTTTATGGCATTTTATTCTATTCTTTTAAATATTAATTTTGAGTTACAGCTACAAAAATCTGCACATAAATAAATTCCGAAAAGCGTATGTCCAATTAAATAACTGCAATGGTCAGTTATGCACACAGTTATGTTATGGACACGATGGTATCTGCACATGTAAATAAATACATGGGAGAATCCAAATGGCATTTATTTTCATTTTACAGAATAGTAGTTAAAAGAAAAGTTTTTTTTGTAATTTGGATTATGTTTCTGAGAAAAAATAGACTTTTGCTTTATAGGATCTAGTGTATAGAAAAAATTTGGGATCAGAATCTCAGGTCAAAATTCATAAATTAATGGAATGTTTCTGAGTTGTAGATCTTACATGCATCACATCGACAATCAGAGGTTCAACTATTCTCTCCCCCCCCCCCAAAAAAAAAAAATATATTCTAAATTCTCAGCATGGAAATAATTTCTGATTAAGATTAAATCTTATTACAGAAATTCCATAAAAGTAAAACTGTAAATTTTGAGATTTTTGAAAAAACTTCTAACTCAATTAAAAATGAATAATTTTTTAAGCTAAAATTCAGAAATGAATGTAAATGGGCTTGCTTTATATATAAAATAAAAACATAATATTAGGAGCATAAATATGACTCGGTCTTAATTTAAGTTTAAAAAATTCATTTTGATTATGAAAATAAAAGATCAATTTGTTAGTATATTTCCCCTCCGAAATCAAAATATTTTTCCATCTTTCAGAAAACGAATGAATGCAGGGAAGAAAAATGTCTGGATGCTTAGATGAAATCTAATTATCAAACCAATTTTTTATATCTGCGTGGAAATATAACTTCTCTCTCCAAAAAGGGTATTAGGTATGAAATGAAGCAAATAGTAATCTCATGGAGCAAAATCTGGTGAATACGGGAATAGTACATTTCAGCCCATAGAAGTGATTCTTAACTTTTTTCAATAATATGGCAACATGCGAGGGACCATTGCCATATAGGAAAATAACCATGACATTTTTATTATGTTATTCTGGATTAGGGATTGCAATATCGGACCAAAATTCCAATACCGGTATTCAGTATTTTTTAGAACTTAATACCAGGATACCGGTTTTAATACCGGTATTAGAAATTTTAGAAAAAGAAAGAAAATACAGGTGTTTCTTTATTTCATTTGCCAGTTTTATTAGAGAGTGTAAATATCACGAGTGTCATCATAGTGTCATCATAATCTTCGATAATTGAACCGAATTCTGAATGTGAATAGGTTTGTGGGTAAAACATTTTTAAGAAAATTTTCTATAAACTTAATCAGATTTGAATTGGTTATTTTCTTCTTTTTCATTTGCATTATTAAAAATCATTATAATTAAATAGATATCATAAGACATTTTCTATTTCGGCATGCCTTTCTTCTGTGTGATTTTTCAATGTAATATAAAATTCTTCAGATAGTGATGTGTGCTCTGTTCTTTCAGTGACTGCAACATGAAATTTATTGTTGCATTAGCTATTAATAAATTAGAATCTCTCCGACATAATGCCTCAACACTCAGTTTTATTCGAAGTAGAGTTGATGCATTTCTGGATATTGCCTCGAATTCATTATCTGAAAAATTAATTTACAAGTTTAAGTCGATTATTGCTTTTTGGATTGGATTTCTCAGTTTCAAAAATCGTTCCATCATTAGGAGTAAATTGTTTCAACGTGTTTTAGAATCTAATATTAATATATATTCTGTTTTATTTTCAGTTAGTATATATTTTAGTAATATGTCATTTTTTTTATAGGGAAACATTTAAATATCTTAACAATTTTTGGAACTTTGTAAACTATGGGAAGCAATTTGTGATTGGTTAATATATTCATTCTCATTAGTAATATCTTCTTCAACAATTACATTGTCATTATCTTCATTGTCAATATCACTCTCACTCTTTCTCTCTTCAATGTCGGAATCCGAAGTTTCTATATCCACAGTATTTGGATTCTTCTGTTCTTTATTTTTTGCTATAATACATCTATTACTCCTAATTGAATTCCATGAGCATAGCACAATTGCTGATTTGCACCAATCAACTTCCCAACTTTTTTCATAACTGTTGCTCCATCAGTCGTTATGGATACAATACGTTCTTTCAAGGATAATCCCTGTTTCGTTAATTTAGATTTAAGCAATTAATTATTAATTTCGTCCGTTAGGGAGATATAAAAGCAGAAACGTATACTATTTTGCTATGTTGGCGATCCTTGAACATTTAGTGGGGACAATTTTAAAAATTTCTAGTAAATACCGAAAAACCGGTATTTAAACTTGTGAATACCGGTATTACAAAATTGTACAAATAGCTCAAAATACCGGTATTCGGTATACCGGTATTGCAATCCCTATTCTCTATGTTTATCCTTTAATACTTCATTGTAATTTATCAATTGCTTCCTGCACCTTTCAAAATTGATAGTTTGATTCAAAATCTGCGTCTTTTATTTCTTTACCATACTCTTTGTCATGTGTAATGAAATCAACATTTTTCAACCGCCAAAACCACCCTTTACAACCTGAATTCTATGGGGCATGTTTATCTTAAATATACAGCAGCAAATGATATATTTCTTCTGTAATTTTCTTTGCAATGAAATAATGAAACATAACTTCAAGCAAATGCTTTATGTTTGGAATAAAACTCGACATGATTACTAACCTAATTTTTTTTTTAAAATTATAATTTGGTGTACCACATTTATTTTAAAGGCTGTTATGAAATCCTTCAAATACAGCTTCCCCGAATTATTTGAAAATAAGCTGTAATACTAATGTCATGTATTAAAAATCGGAGAGTTTTTATTAATTCATTCAATGTATTCAACATATTTCAGGGAGAGATTAAAAATACACTCTCTGGAATTACAAATTTCTGGTATTAAAAAAAAAATGTAATTTAGCCTTGTTATTTATATAATATTTTTAAAGTCAGTAAAATTTAAAAATCATTGAAAATTTACGGCTTTTTAATAAATTTAACTTTATTCTATTGAACTTTAGTATGTTGCATAGCATAATATGATGCATCAACTATTTTTCTGTTTTCTCTTTTCAATTGAGATGTCGGCCGACGATGTCAACTAATGAACACTGTATAGAATTCAGCATTATTTGAGCTACTACATTCACCGAAGTTCTATAGGATAAGGATTAGTTTTCCTTTTGATTAGAATTATCTCTATAACGTAGGCTTTGAAAGTTCACAATTGACGAGGAAGATAATCTTTCCTAAGAGAAAATTTTGATGTTTGAGCTCTCGATGAACATCTTTGTATCCATTTTTATAACCATATAGTAACTAGGAAAAGTGGCTTTATAGGGAAAATTAGAGCAAGACAATGATCTTCTTACCAAAGCCTCTTCCAGATTTTCCATTAAATTTGACAGTTGTGATCCCCAATGTTTACAACTCAAAATGTTACCTGATTTATGAATATAGAAGCGGTGTACACCTGCCAGTCTCCCTGATGAGTAAAGACTATTTCTAAGCTTGATTGCAATTTGCTGGACATAACAAACTTTGAAGTTAATCTTTGAATATCTCAAAAGAAATAATCAAAATTGTAAGACATATTAAAACTGAAATATGATTTTTTTTTCAGTTATGGGGTTCTGAAATCTGCTATACAATTATTTCTATAATAATTAATTTTTGATTATCTTATAATTATACGCACAAAGGTGAAAATAAATAATTCTTTGATAATGTAAAATATTAGCTTTGAAAAAACACAAATTTCTATCTCCGATTCAGAAAATACTCAAACTAAGTCAGATGAAATTTGATTATCTTTATATAAAATTATTTTTGTATGTACAAAGTATATTTTCAGTACAACAGTTTAGTATTCACAAAATATTTTTAAATTTATGTATCAATGACTGATAATTTAGGAAAAAGTTCCCTTAAAAAAAGAATATGTTTTATTTTCTTCGTAGTTTTGAATTAAGTCCTAAAATGATTCTATTTTTGAAATCCTTCCTTTTAAAGTAATCATCATATACCATCAAAATGATTCGTTAATACAGCAAAATTCATTCTATAACTCTGTGTATGAGATAATCTTCTTGTAATAAATACTGATTAAGTATAATAAAAGTGCGAGTGTGATATCGTGTCAGATGTTGTTGCTCGAATAAGCTTCAAAATGCTCAGTTTAATGTATAACTGCAAAACATTATTGAAAAAATTATGTACTAATTTCTAAAATTATTGCATAGAAAGTTATCTGCTATGGATTGGAGATTGAAAGTTCTTAATCAGCCCTATTTTATGAATAATGCTTACACAATTATTGAAATAACTTTTTTTTCAATCCTAGCAGACATGCAACTACATGAAAACACTACACTTTTCTTTTTTTTCCTAGAAAACACGATAAAATTTTTTTATTATAAAAAATAATTTAAAGGTCAACATGCTTCTTTCTTTACTACAACTAAAATTGTAAGTATTTTTCTCATAGAATTTTAACATTATCAGATTAAAAAGCTCGTTATCTGAAATCATTGTATGGCATTACAATTTCCTTTACTACGTCCGCATTTTGTCATGCAAAATTTAATGATGTCATGTCTAGACAATAAATTATTATTATTATTAATAATATAATGCTGCTTTGTAAGCAAGATTGCATCTAATTAAGCTTCATATAAATTTTTCATCAGTTACAAATCTTGCACTAACTATTGAAATCTCCTTGGATTCCAAGTCTCTTAAAAAAGGTTTGAAGTTTCTAAATGCAGCCAGGAAGATTTTACTGCATCAAACAATTTTAATTCTCACTTCAAGTAATAAAAATATATTATTTAATTTTAGTTAACAGTGCAATTTTAAGTTAACTAATTGATAAACAGTTTAATTTAAGTGATATCTAATAGATATTGTTAGATTTATTTATAATGAAAATAATTATATTATGTTCTGTTGTAATAATTAAAAATGGCAAATATAATTAAAGGATAAATTATTAAAAATCGTTTTTAGTCTCTTTTTATAATTTCTTATGATTAATTTGTGATCTTTTGATAGAATTTGGATTTTGTAATTTTATTTCTACGTTATTTTTCTGTTAATAACTGTAATTAGTAGCAATACCTGATCGGTTGTATTATTCATTCTTTAATTAATGCAATTAAATAGAAAAAAGAATTATATATATGAGATTTAATGTTTTAAGTTATATTTTTTCTGAAATTTTATCAAATTCTGCATATTTTAAAGATAAAATTGAAATTGTTCGAATTGTAAATACTTAGAATTTTGCATAGTATCCGTTTATTGATTATTATTTTAATGTAATAAAGCTGTAATAGATAATTAGAGATTTGTTCTATTTATTTATAATGGAAGAAGTTACATTTCATGTTCTGTTGTAATTAAATTAAAAATGGCAAAAAGAATAAATGGATGTATTATTAGAAAATCATTTTTAGCTTTCTTCTTAATTCTTAAGCTTAATTTTTGAGTTTCTAATAGAATTCGGTATAGCTATTAAAATGTAATCAATATTTAATTTTTACATTGTAAATTATTTTTGTGAATTTACTTAATTAGTTGTAACAGTTAATTGTATGACTCATCCATTATTTAATTAACACAATTAAATAGAAAAAAAAAAGGAAATTTACAAAAGCTATTAAATATGCCAATTAAAAAAATTATTCTGAAACGTCATTTTAAATTTTGCATACTTTATTGATAAAAATTGTTGGGTTTGTAAAATATTCAGTATTTTGTATAAATATCCATTTTATATTTCGAATTTACTGTTTCCTGTGAGAGAGAGGCAAACCTTTAAATTTTATTTAAAATATTGTATAAACAGCCAGTAAAAAATAGCTTTATTAATTAGATAGATTTCAATCTATTTAGGAAGATGTTTGGTTTAGTTGTACTTTCTTTCCACTCGGAAGCAACAAGAGGTTTTTAAGATGAACATCTCACTCTGGAGCCTCTGACAGATAATGAGAGCAATGTTAGAGCGAGCAGCCCTTCTCTGGATTCAACACTGGTCAGGGAGATATATATTTAGCCCATATCATCATATTAAGAGTGCGCCACACTCTGCATACACGATGGAGCTTTAGTGGATTCATAATATAAATCTGGAGTCCTCCAGCCTGAAGCAAAGGCCTTACTAATAGGCAGTCACGACCTTTTATTTGTGATGATTTTAGTAACATTATAATTTCTTTGAATCAACATTAAAATTTCATTAAATATTGAAAATAAAAAATTCGTGCTTTTATGCTCATCACACTTGTGAGAAAAAGGAAATGGAAATATCTCTATATTTTTAAGTTAAAATATTTTAAATGAAAAGACAAATGATACAAATAGGCATGCTTTGCTTTTACCAAACTTGAGAATATATTTTGGACTGGTGTTATAATCTCTACTTTAATGCCGCAGAGATGTGGTTTAATTCTAAAAATGATCAACGAAATTTTATTGCAAGAGAAACGAATGAGATGCAAGAAATTATCAAATCGGGATCAAACCTCTTTCTGCAAATGCAAACTGATAGAGAGCACGTCTGTTAACAGTTCTTCATTCTGTCAGTAAAAAAAAAATAATTGAAGATACTTGAGGTTGTCTAAATTAATTCAAATCTGACTTCATATTGAGATTCTAATTAAATAATTTCAATCAAAATATCGTTATATAAGCGTTGTAGGTTGGAAATGAATGCAGATTTGATTTGAAATCTATTTTGTTTATGATATCACATTTTTGGATGAAACTAACTTCCATTGTGTTTCAATTTGGGATAATCAACTGTCCATACTGTATCTTAAACTTCTTGAGGCGCAGCATGGTTAATTCTGACTCTAGTATAAAAATATATATATATTTAATCTTTAACCATTTTGAAGCTTTGCAGCTAAATATAGTTACTGAAATCGTTTCTGTTTTCTTCTGCTAGCAGACATACAATCTAATGGTGACGATGTCCAATATCATTAGCATAGTTATAAAATAAAGAAAGTTCAACATATAACATGTTTACCTGGTATAGTGTTACTCGAACATTTTGTACTCGTGTAAAAGCTTTATATTTGTATATAAGCTTCTCAAACATTTTATACTTGCGTATAAATTCCTTGAACATTTTATACACGTATATTTACCACACATCAGCGTTTACTCTTTGAAGATCTCTCGCATATAAGCTCTTTCGTAGCTATTAATCACTGACGACATACGGTTAGTAATAAATGGGTACATTTAAGTTTCTTACAAACCATTCCTAATGGTTGTTAATATTTTAATGTAAAATGTTTTGTTTTAATATTATAAAAGCAGCGTAATATAAAACTTGCAAAAGGTATTCTGGATTGTTTGCGTAATGCTACAAAATTTTAACGATGTTTGGTTTTAATTTGAATAAGAGCAAGTAAATGGCATTTGGACTACAAAATTAAATGACTGAGCATACTACAAAAAATGTATGCGTATAACCGCTGCTTGGTCTCATTTGCGTATTTCATATTTCGGTCGATTCATAAATCTTGCAGTTTTACTTTTCAAAAATATGACGTACAACGCAAAAAATTGTACATTCTAAGAATGCAGAAACCTACTAATTCATACATTATATTGGCATATACAAACCCCAAAATCTTATTAAGAAGATCAGACATGATTTTTTATTATTAATATTTGTTATCTGAAAACTAGTCAACTTATAAATAAATAAGAATACAGTTTTAAGAAGGAAGCAAATTAAATTAATATTCTTACATTTTGGTCAGAAATATGTACAGAGTGGTTATAAATAAAGTGCAAGTGTTTGAAGGAAGAAAAAAACTACTTGGAGTAAGTGGAAGAAATTTGGTTTGTTATATTTACAACATGGGGAAATGAATTACACAATTTAAAAAAATGTTAGTTCATTTTTTGCAATAGATGGCGCTGTAGATTATTAAAAAATTGTTTTTTGTTCTGTACTATGTCAAAATGAAAACTACTTCAATTTTAAAATTATTATGATGATAAAAGTCATATATCTTTAAGGTATAACCATGACTTTGTCAAAGGTAGAATGTGCTCTGTTAGTAAAATGTTATTACCAAAAGAATAGCCACTATAGTACTGCTTTTAAAGAATATCTCAGTCTTAAAGATTTGAGAAAAGGACCGATGTCTGTGAATGGTTTAAAGAAAATGATTAATAAATTTGAAGCTACAGAATAATTCGTAGTGCTCCCTGGAACTAGAGGAAGAAGAACTGTTAATCAGGAAGTTGTGGAAGAGAATAGGGAAGCAATTGATGCAGAGTTAGTGAATCAGCGACCTGTAAGCGCTAAAATTGTAGCAAGGACTTTATCAAAACCATGGACGACCGTAAGCAAAGTCTTTGCCCTACATTTTAAGACGCTTTTTTTTTTTTTTTTTTTTTTTTTTTTACAGCCAGGCGATTTACAACAAAAAATTGATTTTGCCAACTTTTGCCAAAAATTGATGAAGACGAATCACGGATTCGAAAGATTTTGTGGACTGATGAAGCGCATTTTATTTTTTCTGTACAAGTCAACACCCATTACTGTAGGATATGTAGCTCATACAACCCCCATACTGTTTTTGGGAAACCCTTGCGATGATTCAACGTTTGTTACTGTTTGGTGTGGTATGACTGCTGACTTTATTATTGGTCTTTTTTTTTCGAAAATTTTGCACCAACAGGCTAGTTTACTGAACCGTAACATGCACTAGTTATATTCAAATTTTAGAAAGTAATGCGATCCCTGCTTTGCAAGACAGAAACTGCTTCGATTCAAAAATGTTCATGCAAGATGGAACAACACATCGCATTGCTCATTGTGTTACACAACTGCTTCGCCGAACTTTTAGTGAGAATCGTATAGTTAGCAGATATTTCCAAAATGCATGGCCACCTCGTTCACTTGATTTGAATCCTTGCGATTTCTGGCTATGGATAAGTATATTTAAAAGATCGCGTCTACAACGACAAACCTAACTCTGTTGTTGTTTTACAAAGCAGCATTACTAGACATGTCCTAGAAATTCAGCAGGAAACATTAGGTGCTACTGTGAATCACGCTGTCTAGCGTCTATAACATTTGATAGGACTTGAAGGATGCCATATTGAACAAATATTGTATTACATTACACGTTTCATATTTTACCAAAGAAAAATGTTATAATTACAATGTGTAAAATATTGTCATTAAAAAGTACCGCCTATGACGAAAAGTTGAACTTTTTGATATTGTGTAATTTATTTCCCCATGTTGTAAATATAAAATATACAGGTTTCTTCAATATACTCCAAGTAGTTTTTCTTTTACAGTCCTTTAAACACTAGCACTTTAATTATAACCGCCCAGTACAACAAGATGTTATGCTGAAGAAAAACTCAAAATAATTAAATAATATTATTTTTAGTCAGTTATTATCGTAGTGTATGATCAAAATATTTAGTCTCAGGATGCCTAATTAACTGCCTAATTTTTGTACTACATAGAGTGTTATTTTATACTAAATTAATGATTCGACTAAGTCCTATCATCGACTGTTTCGCTATAACTCATATTTTTAAACTCAACTTACAAGATTCAACAAATGAATCAGTGCGATCAATTTCAGAACAAATTAACAAATAACGCAATTAACAAAAAATTGGCTCAAAATTTGATTTAAACCGATAATACGAGGCCACAGGTTGGAAAATTGAATTCGGGTTAAGATGTAGCATAATGATAATATGCCTTTAAAATATTTATTTATCAGATTATTGAAACGCTATAGTTAACTAATTCCAAAAAAAAAAAAAAAAAAAAAAAAAAGCCTTCAAACTTTTGGCATATTTTATATATTAGTAAGTTTTAGTGTCGAAGTAGTGTGGTCGTCAAAGAATCGTTTCCTAAATGGGATGTCAGGATTCAATTCTAGAATTATATTTTTCCAAATTAATTCAAATTAAATTAACAATTTACAATTGATTTTTGATTTAAATTAACAATTCATAACTGAAATTTCATCAATATATATTCTAAATTTCATTCAATATTATAATCCATGTCCCCCCCCCCCTTTTCTTTTGTAAGGTAGAAGATTAAACTTAGAACAATAATGTTCTTGTGATTACAGAAATATCCTAAACATTGCAATATTTAATTTGTAATTTGAGAAACTCATAAATAATTTACTATAGCTTTCTAAAACGCTTATAAAGAAAATCAACCACGTTATTTTTGCTTCATTTGAGAGGTTAGGAAACAATTCTAGATATAATGTTCTGTAAATGGCATCCCGATTTATAGAACAATTCAACTGAGAGACAGGAATGTCCGGCAGGAAGGAAATGGCTATCGAGTTAATATCTCGCTTGATAGACTATAAAATGGAATTGAAACAGATTGCTACTCATTTCTAGCTTTTATTATGTATCTAAAGTACACCATTTTTACTTTTTAAACACTCCATAAATAAAGTGCTATAAATTGTTTTACTTTTCACTTAATGCATACTTTTATACCGATGTTTTAAAAATGCGAATTCCTTTCAAACTGAAAACAAATAATTCGGTTAACAAGCAGAAAGAACCATTCTACTCAAAATACCCATATTTATATCTTTTTCACTAGAAACGGAGACAAAAAAAAGTATGCACTTCAAATTAATTTACGGAAAGTTGATTTTATATTTCATAATTATTTATATTTTATTTACCTATAACAGGAGTTATTTGAAATTTTCATCAATTTCCGGGTCGTTTATTCCATCCAAGAATTTCAAAAATTTAAAATTTTCAACCTTTAACAAAGTTTTTTTTCTTCAATAATTCGCAAAGAATTCATTCCTAAGAAAATTTATAAATTAAGTGCGTGCACTCTGCTTTCAATCCATGCCAAAGTTTTGAAATAACACTGTTTTTAAAAAAATCGCATCTTATCATTTTTAATAAAAATCCCATATTTTGAAGTTTTATCACATTTTGTAATTTAAAGTTCATTGTATGAAAACTAATTTTTTATGGGATATACCACAATATCAAATCTTTTATCAGAAAAAAAAATATTTGAGGGTATTAAGCTTGAATTTCAGATAATACATTAAATATTATAAAGATCCATAAAATAGTAAGCATCTACCTGAGAAATAATAAATAACGAAATAGAACTTTAAATAGTGAATCAAAACTATAGAAAGTGCAAGAGGTTTAGCTCACGAATAAAGGGCCATAGAAAACACTTCGGTTTAATACTTTTACTGTCCTTATAATTTTAGAGGTTTCCGAACAGTTCCGAAGTTACGATCAATTGACTTATCATTTAGTAATCCTAACCAATGTGTAGACGCAAAGCTATGCAGAATAACTAAAGGTTGAGAAACAATAGCTGCAAACATATATATATATTACTGCATCTGCGTTTTTGGAGGAAATGTGACACTACTTGTTAAAATAGTACTCAGGATTCAATAAAAAATAACCTGGGAAACATTGTTAAAAATAATTTTATCAAATGAGGCTTTTTTTTGATGAAACAGAGCGACATTAATGTGGAATTTCACCTGTATTGTTAAGCTTTATAACAAAATGGTATCAATTAATCTGAAATTACTTGTTAAAGAGTATCATTTAATAAGAAAGCAGGATCAAAAGCAATATTTTACTTTTTAATTGAATTATTACCCGCCATCCTTCTTTGATGAGGAAGGAACGATGGAAAATTATATCCAATTCGATTACTACGATTATTTTAGTCTCTTGAACATTGCATCAAGTATGGAAATTGCTACATATCTCAGTAATGGAGGAGTTGGGGGAGGGTAGCCTTCATCACTGAATATCATTGAAAATAATAGAGTACTCCTTATTCTTAAATAAATACTTGAAATATGCTACACTACATTTCAAGTATCGTTGTGTTAAATGAATACTTAGATCAAATACTTGAAGTCTGCGCAACATTTTTTCGTGCTCGATCAATAGCAGTTCTAAGCGACTACCTAAATCAAATACTTGGAATATGTGTACTATATTTTCGTTCATGATCAGGCAGGTGTTAAACGATTACGCAAATCAAATATTTGAAATATGCACACTATATTTTCTTGCACGATCTGTGCTATGTGATTACCTAAATCAAATACTTAAAATATGCACAATATATTTTAGTGTACGATCAGACGTAATGTTAAACGATTACTTAGATCAAAAATTGAAACATGCGCAATATATTTTCCTGCAATATCAGTCATAGCATTAAATGATTATTCAGATCAAATACTTGAAATATGCTCAATATATTTTCGTGCACGATCAGTCGTAATGTTGAACAACTTCCCAGATCAATCGACAGAGAAGGCGTGAAATCAGTTGAGTCTGGAAGAAACGATAAGAGGAAATTGCATATAGTACTAAACGTTCAGTTTGAGGAGACGATGCTATTGACAATGTTGACGGAAAAAAAATTCATCTTAAATGAGGGCAGTAAGAGATATAAAATATCAACGTTGACAGAAAAATTGTTAATCAAGCTGAAGAGAATGTTTATGCAATAATTGTCAGTAAATTTGCAGAATGAGCTTGCCAGTCTGATTATGTATTAATGATGATGGTGATTGTGTATTAGTGTTGTTGCTGTTATTGAAATATTAAATCCAATTTAGAATAAGATTCTTAAGAATTATTAAGATTTCAATTCAATTCAATTTTCATCAAAGTAACTGAAAATTGTTACATTAAGCTAGTTATTTTGTAGAAGAAAGAATAAATATACGAAAGCGCTAGCGAGAATTTTTTTCTCCTATTTTAGGGATTATGGCGTCTTAATGAGTGTTTATGTTTTAGATTATGGAACCTTTTTAAATCTTTTTAAGAAATAATCAGAACTCTATGGATCCTATAAAATATATTCCACGAGCAGTTTCACTTGAAACTCAAGCTTCCGGGAAAATTTAGTTTAATTACTTCATCTTCTTTAAAGAGAAAATAAGGCAATTAATTAATTACTTAAATGATGTCAAATTACGCTTTATTCGCAATTTTTTCACATATATCCAGATAATGGTATATTTTTTTCGTCGCAATCTTAAAAAAAATGGCATTCTGATCATAATTGAAAAAAAAACAAGTTTCTTGAAATAATACGTAATAAACCTTTTTTGCAACGAAATAATGAGTTCCTACATGATGAATTAAACAAGTTATGCTCTTTACTTTTGACTTAGTCAAGCGGATTTATTATAATCTCTTGAAACGGCTATTATGCCCATTTCTATTCATTTGGAAAGCTTCTTTTTTTTTTACACTTATTTATTCCACGAGCCGGGTGAGATTGATAAATCAATACAATTCCATTTCAATTTCAAAACAATGAAAAACTTTTTTTGAGTCGGAGTAATGTATTAACGTTCATTCTCTAGATTAGTCGAAAAGAGAATTCTGCTCTTTGTTTCTACTTTTTGGCATAAAGAAAGTCTTTCATTAATGAATGTTTTTTTTATTGTTACATAATCCCTTTATGTTAAAAGAATTATTTCCCTTTCAAAGATTATATATTTTTAAATAATGCTTTTTTTTTCAATACATTTTTCAAATTATTTTCTAATGAAAAGTGAAATTAAGTGCAAGATTCGCATAAAAATGAATTTAAAATAACTTTTGAAGCATAATTATAAAATCCTTATTCCTTTAAATAACTTAAATTATTACGAGAGTTGTTAAAAATATTTCTGAATTCTCCATTGAAAACAGAAAAGAAATTAAAAAATTATTTGAAACAAAATTAATACACTTTCTTAAGTTTCTTCCGCCTTTTTAATTCCGTGAATTATGGAATAATCTTTTTCTTTCTTTTTAGTAAATAAAGAACTTCTTTTTAAGATAAAAATTATATATTTTATCATTTCTAAAGTACTTTAGAACTTAGTTTTATTTTAGTTTTGGAGGAAGCTTGGGGATACTCCTAAAGACATTTAAGAAGATGGATTATTACTGTTGCAAAAAATGATTAAATGTTAAAGAAAATTTTAAATTTTAGTTACTGATGTTTAGAATCCATCTAAAATTAACTCCATTCTAAAACTTGAATGTTCTAGTCAAAAAATCTGAAAATTAACACTTAACCAATATATATGTATAAGTAATAAGGTTAATAGGAAAAACAAAGATATCAAAATTAAACCAAATAAAATAAGAATCCGACCTGAAGACTTTCTCAAGACCTGAAGACAATCCTCAGGCAAGGATTAAAAAAAAAAGGAATTTTTTCTGTGAATGAATACAGGCTAAAAAGTCCAAACTACTGATTCCTCGTGACCCGAAAATACCCTGAAATTTGGCCTAAGAGAATATTGTGTATATATATATATATATAATACAATATTTAGTTACAACAATTCAGATCGGAATAATTTATCAATTTACCAACATATTAGAATATATGATGGAAAACTTTTTCTTTTCCAAATTAAAAGTTTGAAGTTAATAAAAAGTTGCTACAATAGTTATGTATTTAATACTAAAAATATTTAGAATCATATTCAAAATTATTAAGATCTCTCATAAATGGCCTAAAGTTTGAATTCTTTTGGTAAAAATATGGATTTTCATTTTTTTTTTTTTTGGAAAGCTTTGGAAAGCTTAAATAAGAAGCAAATTTCTGTTTCTACATTTTATATCTTTGTAGTTAAGAAGTTAATTAGAAGGTTAAAAATTATCTGGGTCATATAAGATTTAGGTATCCCGTATAAGCAAGAAATTTATAAATTTTTCGTAAAATAAAAGTGAATTGTTGGCTGTTGATATGCTTATATTGTTTCTATGTTCAATTTTATATTAACTATTCGAGATGAATTGCACATCATGTGTACAACGGATTTCCAAAACAAAAAAGACAGATAGTGCAAGGTGTGTGCAATGATATTGAATTGCATATTCCGGATTTTGGGGCATGTCTAAAAAAAATGAGTTGTCTTGAATGAATTAACAAATTTCTTGCAAATGTGAACATAAAAATCATTTCAAAACTGAAATTTATTTTCTAGATTCGTCTTATTTTTTTTATTTTAAGTATTTAAACACATTTTTGGAGTACTAGAAATGAAATTTAATAAAAGTTGCATTCTAAAAGTTTTTTCCACATGTTTTACATGTATGAATCATTCATAATAAGATATCATAATTATACGAAATATATATTACATAATTAAATTGAAAGCAACTTTTAAGCGCAAAAAATGCAAAGTTTAGAATATTAACTAATATTGAGAAAAAAATTATATCGATTATGTAAAATTTAGATTTCCCAGAGTCTGCATAATTTTTTTTCACCAAATAGACATATTTCTAAACCGCTGATCTATCCATTACTTTAATATCAATTCTTTTATATACAGTCTGTTTGACAAAACCGCTTTTAGAAAAAAGCGAAGACCTATTTCGTAAAATAGCAGATAACTTCACTTAGGCATAAGTAATGCTTTTTTTCCAACTTTCAGGCACCAAAATGTCTATCATCTTTTTCTGTGATCGAAGAGCTATTGCCAGTATAGCAAGAATCTATTTAACAAGTGCGCTTTTACATGATTTAAATATTGTTATAGATAACACATTTTTTCTTGGTTGTAATATTTAAACCGAAGGGGAAGGGGGCTTTGAAAGGGTGAAATGCAAGGTATTTCATCTTGTATTTGTATTTGCAAGGGGAAATACAAGATATTTCAACTACAATTATTGATTAAACTCTCATCTCAAGGATAACTGCATGATATTTTGACTGATGAAAAAATGAAATAATAAGTAAAGGAATTGAAAAAGATAATTATATCAATATAGCTGTATAAGAAAAACATATCTTTAACCAAAGAATCAGCTGCAACATATTTTGGACGCTAAGTTGAAAAGGTGGCACCGGAAAGACCTAATATTTTCATGGCAAATTTTTAAGAATAAAAATTACATAGGTGAGAAAACTGTCAAAACTCTTGGTGGTAATATAAAGCAATAAATACTGGAATTCAATTTTATTCTTTGAAAATGCTTTAAAACCCCGGTACATGTAGTGGCTATTTGCCTGATTAAACACATTGAAATAAATTTCGGTAAGTTTTGATTCTCATCGATGGTTCAACTTCTGTATCTACTTCTTTTATTGGTACTATGGAAAAATATTTCAGAAGTTGTTAAATTTAACTGTTAACTGTTATGTTGTTTATATATTAGCAGATGTGTGGTCAAAGAGATGGAATTTTTGAAAATTTTAAATGATTCATTTCATACCGAGGTGCATTATTTGTGCAGATAAAAAGCGGTAGGAGATGACACAATCTGCATCATGACACAAGAGCAAAAGAGGCAGAAATATTTTCCTTCAATGATTTTAATATGAGATTATGAATAGGATTTCTTGGCCAAGTGTCAATTTAGGAAAAAGAATCTTAAGTATCTTTAAAATAATGCTGCAAGCAATAGGAATTTTTATCCCTTCGCTTAAAGAGTGAGAACATTCTGAATTCAACAGTTTTATAGAGCGCATATAGAATTAACTAAATAAAGAAATGGGAATTGGATCAAGAAATAAGAGAATGAATGAATAGAATGAAGTTAATATAGGCTAAATTAAAATTTAGTAAATTAATTAGGATTAATTTATATATATAATGGTAAATGCGATTAATTTGTTGATTATGTATAATTAGCGGTGATTATTCATGAACTATCACTAAACGGTTATTAATAATCACAGGATTTATCACATATAAAGTGCAGACTAGTGTCTCCAAGCGTTGGCAACAGAAAACCTGGAAATATATGTCATGCAAAGTGACTGGCAATAGAAAATATAATTTTATGTTTAAACATTGCATTGTTTGATGCAACCTCGTAGTTAAAAACTAACTGAATTTGTCATAAAATTACAGGCTAATTCATGATTTGCTATAAAATTTTATCCTAAAATTATTTGTGTTTCACAGAACTTTTTTAAAGAAAATATTTTGCCTCGCGTACATAGAAGATACCTGCTTACCCTTGCTACTTTGGTAAGAGTCATGGTTGGTGTCAACGTCTGGATATCCTAGAAAATAACAAACGACTCTCTCTCGTTTTTTGAGTGGACAGACTAAATCCCTCACATTCCAACATTTCCGAAGGTTCTTTGCTGAATGTCCTTAATGTAAGGCATATCAAGCCTTCCCCAATCATATTCTGAAGTGTTTAAATTTTATTATTTTTGAGATTTTAAGGTATCCGTTTTTGTTTTTAGACTTTTGAGAGATCTTTGCGTTCATGGAGGTGGTATGGTGCAGCTATACCACCTGAGATCAAAAACAACAATAACAACAACAGCATAGAAGATGAACTTAAGGTACACTTCAATCAATTATTCGGAGAAAGGATTTTATGATTCATCCACATTTCCTCTAGTACATGCTGTTTGATATACGTAAAACTCTTAGACGTCTAGCAAGCAAAAGAATACAAATGCTTGACAAATAGACTTAAGAGCAAAGTGTGTCTTCAAACCATCATAAGTTAATTTTGAAGAAAAGGATTACACAGATTTTGCTAATTAGTAATCTACAATAGTAATGCCTAGTAACTACCTAAGGTAAAAAAGAGCAAACGTTGAACATTGAAGTACAGACTAGTGATATAAAGGAATTAAAAATTATTTCGCACCAATCAATAGAAAGAATTTTAAAATGGATTGTAGAAGTCTCTAAGCACATTTGCGATGTCAAACAATAATAAAAGCTCATAAGGACAAAATTTCGGGACAGAAAATATTTCAAAAATTTAAAACGAAGAGTCATTTCATATCTGCAGCAATACAGATAAAACGTGATATAAGCCTATTTTATATAAGGATATTATAATATAATATCTAAATAAAAAATAATAATTAAAAGAAGGCTAAATTCATGTTAAATTGAACTCGTCTGATGTGAAAATAAATTTTATATCTATCCAGCTACGATATTATAATGATCGTAGAAGCTAGTATTTCAAAAGGTTAGATCTTTTAATATAAATAAGTTTAATGTACGATGAATCCAAAAGTTGTTTTTCCAAATCGTTTGTGGGATTTTACAATATTTGTGAATATTTTGGAAAGTATTTGGGATATGCTTGCAATTTTTTAGATTTCTACATTTTTTTAAGGAAGCTTTACTTCCCTTCAAAACTTTTACTAAGTTATAATATACTTTTAAAGCATATTTATGTTTTAAAATTAATAAAAAATATTTAATTTGTATTATTTATGCATTTATTGAGCGATTTTAAGTGAAGTTATGTAAAATAATTTTCTTTTAGTGAGTGATTGTTTTTTGTTTTTTGAGAATTATGTAAGAATTTCTTGAGTATGCAGTAAATTACAAAATATTATGTAAGTTCCAAAATAATTCTGGAGAAATATGTGCACATATGTTTTGAAGAATAGAAATATAAAACACTGTTTTTCATGTTATTGATTATTTCTGTTTAGTATAAAACAAATTAAAGAACTGAATTACAGATAATGAAAAAAATTGAAATATTCCATGGAATATTTTCTCCATTTTATCTGTAGTACTATTAAAAATAAGCCCCTATACATAAATTCTCACATAATATAAATTGGAAGGATTTCCGTTGATTCTTTAATAAAGTTAATTGCTGCAAATTCGATTTTTACTTAATAATTAAGTAATTTTAAAAAGGCCAAAAATATTTTATAATTTTTTTTAAAAACAAGATACTGTTTCTGAAAATTTAAAAACCTTTTCAAGAAACACTGAAACATATTTTTAAATCACGATGATATAATTCTTTGCACTTTCAGTACTGTGGAGAAATAAGAATTTTCTCGAAGAATTTTCTTTAAACGGAAAGGTAACTCTCTTCATCCAGTAGAATGAAATTCGTTGCTTTAACCATTTTCGTGTAAAACAAAAACCGCGTTCTAACCTTCGATTGTTTTATAATATGGTTGGCTGCCAAGGAGGCACAAACGTGTTTCATACTCAACCAGTATTTAGTGTTATTAAATAATTCTTGAAATCTAAGATGGCATGCGATTTACAGTTCACTGAAGCCAAACGTTGCCATTGTTGTTATTTATCTAATGCCATGTGTTCGTTTGCTATAATAACTAAACATTTAGTGTTGCATGATTCTTGAACGATAGCTGTGGGCATTGGATTAACCTATAACTGAAGACATGAATTTCCTCACGCGTTCAGAGACATGGAGTCAAAATGACTCCTTTGTTATTTTTCTTTTTTTTGTCTTTTGTAAACAGCATTGGAATTTATTTTGGAAACATAATACATTCTTAAATTCATGTGGTTACCAAAAATATTAAAATATTAATATTAAAAATATTAAATGTAATAATAATAAAAAATGGAAAGATATTATAGGAAAAATCTAAACAGTCTTTAAACGAGTATTTACTTCGGTTAGATATTCTGGATTTACATTAATGTTAATACATGTTAGAATTCAACAACAAAAAAATGAAGAATACAATAATTAAAAATATTATTTTAAGAATATTTATTTTTTATTTTTGAATTATTCCAATTAAAAGCAATTTCAGAGACTTGGAGTCAATGACTTCATAAATAACAACGAAAACTTTGAAAAAGAATAACTAGGCTATACGCACGTATTAATACTTAGATTTTTGACAACATATCGTTTAAAGATCAACTTAAAGGTACTGAGGAGATTATTGCATTCAAGGGCAAAATACCACTTCATAATCAGAGCTAATGAACAACGCGGAATCATTTTGACTCCTGCCTCCAGTTACGGGTTAAGTTACAACAGACATAACTGCTCTACTATGGTAGATGAACTCTTTTGGAAGATAGGTTTTCAAGTAATCTGTTGACATTCATGATTAAAAGAAAATGAAATACTTCTGCGAACAACTACCTTCCATTAATCTTTCCCATTCAGTTGGATGTCATTATTTTGTATACCAGCTTAAGAACAAACGAAGAGAATGATTTCACAATTGAAATATTTCTCCAATCCGATCATAATCTTTATACAGTATGGGCCAAAATACACAGTTCTGAGACTTGCACATCTCTAACACGTGGTAGCGTTTGTCGACGAGGCATTGCTCCGGCTGCACGTGTTCACAGTTGTGAAAAGGAAATTATGTTGTGCATTTGTTGTAGGAAATGGGTCTCTCGACGGACAAACGAAATATTTATAGTTGAGCATTATTTCCGCTCATATGGAAGCAGTCGTTAAGGTAGAATGAGTTTGAAAAAGGTGGCAGAACAATTCCAAGAGAAGTTTAATAAGACGGTTTAATACGCGATCGAGTCATTTCTTCAGAATTTGAAAAGATCCTGTCATGCAAGGAACATTCATATAAATAGACAGTGGCATCAACAGAACGGGGCAACCAGAAAAAACGCTCAAAAATCTCTAGCCATGCTGCTGGAAAACTTTCCAGAACGAATAATTTCACGTGGTACTGACTTCCCTTAATAGTCCCATTCCCCATACACTACCTGATACCTACTTGTATGGAATGTTAAAGAAGAGTGTGTTCAACTGTGAAGATCCACCAAGAACTGTACATGCATTACGCGAGAAAATCATCTCCCTTTTGTTAGACATTTAAAGAAAAACCATGCGAAAGTTATTTTCAGATCCGAATTTTACGGTCATTGTGTTGTTTTTCCAATCCCGTTCCATGATATCAATAAAAATAAACAAACCGATGATTCGAAACCCGACCTTTTTGCGAGTTTCGTGTTTTGTGGTTGGCAGCAATCGCAATGCAAATCGAGCGACTATTTTAATTTCCGCTTGTGTTTTTCCGGAGTACGGCTCGTGTCGTAGTTTTTAGAGAAGAGAAGGATATGGAATATTAGAAATATGTTTTAGCTCTAAGATAGTGAGCGTCGACTGGTTGGCTATGCAACTGTACGTTGCTTCAACATTTTAACTATGCCGATTAGTTATTTTAGACGGTTCGAATCTGAGGTGTGGTAATGTTGATTTAAGTTTTTATTATTCAACTTATTATTTTGATTGCGGCAGTTACGAGCACATTGACTTTATTCTTGATTTTTAATAAAAGTCATTTTTAAGAAACTGTTTTCATCTTTATGCTTTCTCGACACAAAAATTTCACTGCTTGCTTTGCTAAAGTTTGGGTTAATTTACCCTAAAGTATAACAGAGTTGATTATGAGTCTAGAAGGATAACAGCTGGTTATAGGCCCAGAAGTCTAACACCTTTGAAGGAGTCTGCAGCAACCTTTGTTTCAGGATATGTTTGAGAATCTGCGTGAACGATATGAAAAATGTCTACAGTGAGTCGGTGCGAACTTTGAACACTGATATTATGCATATTGTGGTAAATGAACTAGCTAATAGTTTGTAAGTATGTAACTTTCTTTTGAGAAAAAATAAACTCACCGATGACAATGATGTAACTTTGTTCATCTTTTCATTTCAGTACTGTGTAATTTTGTTCATCTTTTCATTTCAGTACTGTATATTTTGGCGTATACTGTAGTAAGCAGGGTCTTTGTCGATCCTGCTTCATTTAAAGGTGGCGGGGTGGTCGACACAAAAAGTAGAAACAATCTTACACATACATGTGATTCTGTAATCGGTGTGAAAAAATATCAATGAGCGAATTAAAGTTTCTGTGCCTTGAAATATCACCCATATTTCATGCTGCATTTTTCAGCTTCGGAAATCAACAAATCCATATTTTATAATTTATTACTCAACTGCATCACATAAACGCCAGAAATTTTTATTAAAAGAAGTTTTTAAACTCCTCAATCAATAACATGTGATAAAAGAACCCCATCCATTCTCTTCTAAGTTCTGATAGCTTAAAAAAATGTTCCATGTAATGGTAAAATTGATTGAAAAAAGTAATTAAAGATATTCCGATTTTGAAGTTAAATGCGAAAATTGAAGAGATGAGAAAGAACAAAAAAGTGATAATTTTTTTTCTGAGGTGAAAGATAATACGTTTAATTTGCTCGTGAAGAAATATCGAGATAAAAAAAGTAAGAAGAAACTCATGTGGGTAAATTTTGGGTAATATACCACTTGCAACAACTTTTCTTTTCCCAAATTCATTAAAACAGCAGTAGTGGTGACAGAAAACTAATTAAGCCTCGACTTAATTAATAAAAAGAGATTATCTCCGGATGGACAAAAGAGTCTCTTTTTTCATATCCCTTTTAATTTTGTAGATGTAGGTCACAGAAATAATGTAACACATAAACGATATTAAGGAGAAATAAAATCCTCATACAAGAATGCACCTAAATGGGTGAAAAAAGGGACAAATATAGAAAAAAAAATATGCAACTGATATATCTTGAACTGCAAGATTGAGGGAAATGATCTCATTTTATTCAGCATTGTGATAAAAAAGCAGTTGTTCGAATGTAATTTATTTTAATGCCTGCAATCAGCAAGATGAATGAAAAAAAATTCTGTTTCTCATTTAATTGCATTATTTTATCAAATGTAATTTCTTACAATATAATTTTTTTGCAATTTATCAAGCTTGCATATAATGCTTTAGTGAATTTTGAGAAAATTCTTGTTTTTAGACGATGATATGAGTATATTTTAAATTACCAGAGCAATATTTGATTTTTTTACAATATACATCTTAAAAATACAGATAATAATTGACATATTTATCGTTTTAAAAGCTTGTTGTCATCCTATTCTTTTACCTCGAATTAGGATTAGGTAGCTATTTTACTGAATAATATATGCTCAGATTTTAATTTTATTAAAATCTTTATTATTAGTAAATATTATAATCAATTTTTTCGTTAATAAATGGGGGAAAATGTTCACCATCAATCAGTAAACCATTATTCTTGTACCAATTTCTATTTGTTTACAAAATTCCACTCATATTTTTATTGAAAAATAAGGAATTGTATCATAGAGTGAAAGATTTCTCCAAATCATCTTATCATTAATATTTTTCTACTTTATATTTAAATGATACATTGTGATTTGGAGATATGCTGCACTTTTGATTAAGCAGAATATGCAAAAATACTTTTGTTGCTTAAGAATTCAATGCAATTTTGGCGTTAAATCGTAATCCCTGTAATTTATTTCAGCTCTCTAATTTAAAAAAATGAACATTTTGTACTTGTATAAATGCAATGACATGCATAAACGTAAAATACTTTATTTTAGGAGTTTTTCATAGTTGCGAGAATTCAAGTTATGATGAAGCTAATATTCTGTATTTAAATATAAACAACTAAAAATAAATTCGGCAAAAGTTTCAATAGAAAAGTTGCACATTAAAGCAAATATGCGAAAAAATATATCTTTAGAATATCAAAAAAAATTAAGAAAACGGTGCAGATATTCAAAAATGATAATTACAATTTAAAAACATTGATTAACATGGATTTTCCCTAATGGATACTTTTTGTATTATAATTATTAAAATTCTTCCATACTTGGCACATTAAATGTCTTAATGTTGTTTTTATTATCTTTTATATATGGTAATTATGTTCTTTTGCATCGTTCATTTAATCTTTTGTGTTAAGGTTGCATTTATATTCTGTGTTACTTTTTCCTAAATATTTTAATTTTTTTTTATTACTATTGATTCTCTAATCCAGATTCTTAATAATTTTAGTAATAAGGATATAAAAGTTTTTTTTTTCATTCAAATGGGAAAAAGAGTTGAAGAAACTATAATTACTTACTTGTAATACTTGAAACGTTGAATATGGCTTATTTTGCTACTACCGTAATTTTTCTGAAGTATGTTTAGCTCTCGATTTACTCAGTTTGAAGTAAAATCAGCTATTTAATATAAATTATAAAATTGCGGCCCACCTTTAAATCTTATAATATATACTTGTCCATGAGACAATTCCATACAAGTTATTCATGAAATTTAATGATAACAAATTTCATTTTAATTATTTTCAATACCAATTAACACATTTCCTTATCAATATTTGAGTTGTAAGAATATTCCTTTGCTATTTTCCACTTAAAAGAATTCGCAATTTTGAGCGTTTCATTGCAATTGATGTTTTCTTATTTGTAAATGCAATATTTAAAATTAAATCATCTTTTTTTATATAGTCTTCACAGTTTTTTCAATTTACTTTTTAAATAATAAGCCATGTTAAATAAAATCTTTACTGAGTAGTAGAAACTCATTCAATTAAATGTTTTTCTGGTGCTTAATATTCAGGGTAGTGAAGTTGAAACGTGGGCCTTTGATTGCAGTCAAGGCATTTAGTGGATATCATCTAAACAATCTAATGTTTTAGTTTACCGTGCATGCGATGATTTCATTAAATTATCAATCGTTATCGCTTCTAAATATTTGACTTCTAAACAATTTATTTATTGATGATTTCCTAATTCATTCGCACAATCTCATTGAACTATAATATATAGTTGTTTTTTTCTTGATGTTACTACACTATACTTATTTCTACAATTATAATACATGACTATCCAGTCTTTAAATAGTAACTTTAAAATTATTATTTAAAGCTATTATTTCTTGACTTTCAAAATAAAAATAATTCTTTTTGTGACAGATAGCAATATTTGAGCTTAATGTAATATATGTATCTCAACGAATCATTTTAATATGGAGCTTCATTTCGCATATTTATAGTTATTACTGATTAAAATAGAGTTTAATCCAATACATTTCAAATTCACATTCACATTTAGATTTAGTTAACAAGCGAAGCGTTAAGATTCTTTTGGCGTCCTTTCCGTCCAGCTCAGGAGCTGCAGTAGCCTGGTGATAAAGTACCGGCTTCGGAACCTAAGGATTTCAGCTTCAAGACTCGATTCCACCGAAGAACCGTCGTGTAAGCGGGTCCGGTGCACGTTAAACCTGTCTGGGAAAATGTACTCCCGCTGGTGTAGTGTTGAAGTTTGGAGTGGGGGTACTAACCCAGGTGTAGTCCTCGTCATCTGACTGCAATCACGAGGTCCGCCCTAAAGAAGATTGTTTTGAAACGGGATGTTGTTATAACTAGCTAACTAACTAACTTTCAATCGGGCTAGCAATATCCAATTTCTTTGATATGCCCAAAACCAGAAATTTGTGTAAAGTTATGATAATACTACATGAATTTAAGGATATTATTTTGATTTCTCCGGATTAAATTGTATTAAAAGTAGATTATTATTGATTGTGTATCGTTATTTATTAATGACTAACGTAACTTGAGTAAAAATATATTGTCAATTAAAGACTAACTTGGCTTGAATGGAAAGTACAGAGTCAGTCACGGATGATGACGAGATGAGAAATGAAATAATATTTTCACACTTCAGTATCAATCACAAGTGATTGATATGATGCTTAGAGTGCTAACCGAAGATAACGAGAGGTGTTTTTCTTCAAATTATAAACTTCTATTTTACATGAATCAAAATGTAAAATATACGTAATATTTTTTTTCAAGAATTAATACAAATATTTTTATCCTTTCTTGACACTATACCTAAAACCTGAAGAATTTTGGAATCGAACCAGATCGGAATCTTATCATGTCTCATATAAGATTTTGAATACATTGAGCCTAATTCTTTGCTTAACAAATGCACCCATCGTTCCAACTCTTAACTACTGCGTCAATTCTTAATTGCCGAGGTGGTTCACTGTCTTCAGTGTTTGTCAGTATTTTTTCCCCTCTCAGCAGCATTAGTGCTCTTAAGATAAACACGGCGCTGTTAAGAAACAATGTTCGTCGTTATCTACCGAGGGTTACTCCAAATAGAGACAAAAATAACGAAAAGCGTGAGGTGAGAAACGGGCTGTTTCGCGCTCATCAGGCGCAAATCCCAGAGGACACACTCACTTTCTTGGACTGTTTATCACAGAGAAGATTATCTAGCGCTGGTTGGGAATTCGTTCATGACTGCAAGAAAATTGTACGCTTCACCAGACATTATGTTTCCGTTGTGTATTGAGTTTTTGCATGTATCTATAAGCTAGGAATTCTATTTCGTGTAAATATACTTGATAATTGATACCAGTAGAGGAAACGAAACATATAGTGCTATGTATAATATATGGGAGATATAAAAAATAAAAAAGACATGATAAAAAATAAATGGATGAAAATACATGATAATCGCGTGTAAGTTTAATTTTGGAAATTGATTTGGGGATCGAAAACATCCTTTCTATTCTCTTGTTATTCAGTTTGAAAATATTTAGTATTCTGTGGCACTGTACTAAATATAGGTAGATTAAAAAAAAATTATATACAGGTATAATAAAACTAATTTCTTTTATTCAGCAAAATATGAGAAGAAATAACACAAGGGCTCGCTGGAAGTTGATGTTTGAATTAAAGTGAACATGGCAGCCCCTGGATAGTTATTTCGTCAAAGACATAGCAAAAATATGTTTGAGTTCTACAAGATTTTTTTTGATATGTTAGGTGAGCATTTAGTGCATGCGACTATTAATGGGAGGGTACAAGCAACATATATTTTGTATTGTGAAAAATCGCAAAAAGATTCTTATTCCATTGTGAATTGTGTACGTGTTTGCACTAAAAACTTAGTGAAACGTAATTTTTCATTATCAGAACTTAAGATACACATCTATCAGTAATTCGTAACATAATTATGACATTAAGAATGTTTTAAAAACTAATTCCTTTCTTTTCTTTTTATTAAATCCCATTCTATATGCATTCTTTCTGTTCTTATATTAATTTTTAAAAATGAAATCAATGCAGTTTAGATACATTTTCATACATAATCAAAACAATCTAATTTATTTTATTACTTTTATGTAAGTTATGAAAATTTTAGCTTGAACCTCATTTATTTAATGTAGCAAATTAAAAAAATAACAAATACGGTTTAATTCAGATCGAAATTAATTATAATTGATTGGTGAATGAGTTTCTGTAAATTCGAACTATGGTTTAGTTAATTATTTTATTACTGTATAAATTAAAGGATTATTTACGATATAAGCTCACTCATGAGTTGTACTTACACAGTTAAAGTTATTATATCCAGTTATGAGTCCAGCAAAATATCGATTCCGTAACAGTAAACCGTAAACTGTTCACGAAGAAGTCAGCTAGGGCTATATTTAAATTTTCATTTTATATGAATGTCAATATTGGAGATTCCTGGCATTCTGCAAGCATCGTTTCACTAATTGTGGTATAATAATTATGTAGATAAATGGTATAAATTTGAGCTGTGACCAGATTATGAGGATGATAAACTCAAACTGGCATTGCTTAGAAACATAGTAGCTCATCATATATTAATGACGTTTCAAGTAATTCTACGTGTTTTAGATGTATTTTCCACCAACAGAAAAGCTCAGATAACTAGTGGAATTTGTTACCAAAAGTGAGAATATTATGTTTTAAATTAAATATTCCATAAATATATAGGATATCCCAAAATTAATTCAAGATCTGAATTTTTTTGCCACTAGTGAAATAAAAGGTAACAAATCGAAACTAAAAGACGGCATGGCAATTGGCAATTATTAAAAATGGTGTGCTACATGAAAAAACAACGTGTTTTCATTATTCATTAAAATTAATAAAAGTCTGGAAGTTACAGTGACCAATTTTCATACAAAATATAATCAGTGTCATATGCCATACAGCTAGAAAATCAGTTCAATTACTGAATGATTAGTTTCTTGATCGTGTAATCTTCTGTTTTGGGGATTAGAATTGATCGTCCAGATCAGGCGACTTAACGCATTTAACTTTTTTTTCTTTGGAATCTAAGGTATATACCAAGAATCTCATGACCATCCACGTCCTGAAGGGTAAAATATAGAGGAGTGTTGTATCGAAGAAATTCAGCCACATTTACGCAAAAGGTTCATTTGGAAAAGAAAAGAGAAGAGTCCAGTTGAGTTGGATTGCATAATATGTAAGGCCAATATTGATCACAAAAATGGGGTAATTGCACGACCAGGAAATAACTAATTCAGTAATTATATTGGTTCTCGGATTGTATGGCATGTGGTGCAGACCATATTTTGTATGAAAATTATAAACTATAACTACGGAACTTTCATTATTTTAAAAGTATTTCTCAACAATGAACACTTTGATTTTCAGTGCATTGATATTCCTGAAGTGTCAGCCAACACGCTTTTTTTTTTTTCGTTTTCTCATAAATGGCGCAAAATTGAAATTGCAAGTTAATTTGG
The DNA here is from genome assembly GCA_026543865.1 of Argiope aurantia. Taxonomy (NCBI): domain Eukaryota; kingdom Metazoa; phylum Arthropoda; class Arachnida; order Araneae; family Araneidae; genus Argiope; species Argiope aurantia. The sequence continues at coordinate 911,759 of JAPMOR010041017.1, read as the reverse complement.
GATACTTTATATTTTCTTTCAAATGCCTTAAAATCTACGTAGTTATTTAGTAACTCTCATATGTGACTTCACTTTAAACTTCTAAACTATTCAAGCATAAGAACAATTCAATCAAACTTCAATCACATTTCTTCTTTTGTATGCACAAAGTGAGTTTTTCGTTGAATCCAAGTTTCAATCTTCATACATTTCAGTTCGAAGCTCAATCATTCATCAAATTTTTCAAGTCTCTATAATAGGGCTATTGTTTTGTAAGACATTTATTTCTGCAGTAAAAATTATATTGCATATAATTTAAAATGCCAAGTTTTAAATATAAAATTTCAGAAAATTCTATTGATTTCTCAAATTTAATATCATAATTTTTCATAGTATTTACTTGAACCACTTCTTAAGTTCTTCCATTTCCACATTTCCAGCATATTTTTTAATCAAGAGTTGATGACCAATCATAGAGAGGCGGCAACTTAGCAAATATACAGCAACGAGCAATAAAAACTCACCATTTACCTTCATCATGAATACTGTATTATAAATTTATATTGGCCAAATAACGCTGATGAAAAGACTAGAAGATTGAATGAAGTTTTGATTGGTTTACAATTGAAAATAATGAATGAATAGTTATTTTTACAATTGAGATTTTCTATGAGAACGATTTCATTTTTCTATATTTTATATTATATCAAATATTTCGTCTGTTTGAAAGTTTATTGAATTTTTAAAAATAAAATTTAAAAAAATATTAAATTATGATAAATAAAAAATGTTAAAAACTTACTTTTATTATATGTGTTTAATAATTGAAAAATGTATTAAAAATGCGGCATTTTCTGGAGCTTGACATGTGCCTCGAATTATTATTATATTTGAAATTTACAAACTGTAACTAAATCATTATAAACGTCATAATTTTGTATAAAAATAACTTTGGACATAAATATCTCCAGTATTTTAAGAACTGTTGGCAGCAACTGTTGACAGCATATTTATTCTAAATTAGATGTATTATCTGATTAAATAGTACTGAAAAATGAAATCCCAGAGGGATTAACGATATAAAATTATTACAAATCTAAGGAGCCAGTCATACACATATTCATTAAATGATAAAATTATATTAAAAATCACAATACTTTTTTAAAAGCATTCTGCTTTTCATATTATGGACCGTTGATAATGATCACATGATTGAATCTTGATTAGCTAGACTAATAGACCAACTAATCCGGCATTTCGGTTTTTGCAGTTCACTTTCTAAGTTAAATTCCAAAATTCAATACCTGATGCTTCAACCACTGGCTGTTTCGGCGGTGATGTTTTAGTCAGCTGTCAAAGCCATCAGGTTAAAGATCAGGGAGTGGAGGAAAGGGCACGGGTACAGTTTGGATTTTTGAAGTCGCTTCATTAAGCTGATATGGCGAGTTGTTCGTCGTTCTCATTTACCACTTGGCTGGACAATTACTTTCGAAACAGTGATCTCGTGCTTAACTAATGTCTCATCTACCAACTTTGATCTCATTAGATTATTTTTTATTAATGAATCGTTCCCTCATTGGTTAATGAGGAAGCCATCTTGTAAATAACAAATTTTATTTTTCTGTTAAGAAAAGAAAAACATGCTACATGCACATTAAAAAAATTTTTATGTTCGAAATGAAAATTTTTTTATCTTCCTTGGAAATTTCTTAAAGTACAAATTCGCAACCAGAAAAAGGCACTGTTAAAAAATGTTTGATTAGGAAGGATTGCAACCACAGGCATTTCTGTAAAATTTATCAGTGGTATAAACAAAGAGTGGTTAAAAATTTTAACCAGTCTACCTTTTAAATTCGAATTTTTTAAAATTGAAAAATGTAAAACTGAAATTAATAAAAGGTTATTGTGATAAAAAAAAATCTCATCTCTTTTTAAAGATAAACTTTGATGAGGAGATATATTAATTATATTTTGTCTTAAAATAAAGAATATCATGAACAATATTTAGTTTTATTTGAGGTACATATAATTTTTAATTATTTTTCTTCTGTCAAGAGTTTATTTTTCTTACTCTATTTTATATCATAAGTCTTCTTTTCGATAAAAGAATTGAGCAAATAGCGTATATCAATAGTGATCAAAAATTAATTTGATTTTAAAACGCTGAATTCATTATATTGTATCGAAAAGATATATTAAATTAACATTTTTACTTATTTTCAATGATTATTTTACTTATTTTGTTTTCATCCACATATTCTTAAGTGTATGGTAATGGTATTCTATTTTAAAGATAAAAGAAGTGGTTGAGAATTACTATTCCTCTTATTTTCTTCAAATTAAATATTTCTGGCACTTGACCCGAGCTACAAGATTAATTCCGAATCTTACCAGCTTATGTATCTTATTAGGGCTTTTATCGGTCTTTGTGTTGTTTTTTTTTGGGGGGGTGGAGAGCCAAGAATGATAATGAAACATCCTTATTTTATTAATATCATACAAATTGATCTAAAATTGTATTGCAAACCAAATAATATTCTGCTTTTCTAAAACATATTCTACAGCAGTTTCCACTGTTTCTTTCGGAAATTTATTTCGGAATTCCTTTTTTGAGATGTAAAATCAATCAATAGATTAAAAATAATTATCTTAGTTATCCTGTATTTTTTAGGCTTCAATTTGATTTAATTATTATACTTGATAATCTATACTTATAATAAAGCTCAAAGTGTGTGTTTGTGTTTTGGTGCTCTACAGGCCAGACCGTTCAACCTACAGCTACCAAATTTGCCATATGTATATCTTGGAGGCCAGGAACCTCTGAGCGAATTTTTTGAATTTGTAATTATAATTTTAATTAATTAAAAAATAAGCGAAATTTCGGAGTTTCTCCTATCTAACTTCCGAAATTATTACACCAAAAAATTGATTTTTGCATCAACTTAAAGCTCAAAACATTATCTTTTTAATGATACCAATACTTTAACCTATAAATGACGTTTCTATTTTAAACGAATTTTTAAAGAAATATTTTAACTGTATTTTTAAACAATATAATTCGCACAAAATAAAAATAAAATTTAATCTGCACGAACACGTAAATGGAGAAAATTAGCTTTTACCAACGTGTTGCCATCACATTGGTAAAAGTTAAAGTTTAAAAAAAATCAACTTTTATTGCAAATCAAATATATAAAAGTGTAATTTTCTGCATGTGTCTGTATAAAGTGAAAAAAATTTGAAATATGATATTTTCTAAAAAGTAAAAGGAAGAAAAGATTTCTATGATCTTTTATAATATCTATATTATTAATTCTATAAAACAATTAAGACATTAATGGCATTTAATTTAAGACAAACATAGTTTAATAATCACTAATCAGCGCTGATCAGCTAATTTGGGGTATACATTTGCTAACAAAATGGTCTAAATAATTACATATATGTTACTTGAATCAATAAATGCTCCAGTGAATTACGAATTTTAAATTTTTCCTCTGCCATTTGATATTTTTTTGAGACACAATATTTTAAATAAAAATTCCAGTCAACTAAATCAATCACTAAACTGACTAATTTACGAAATTTGAATATCACTCTTCTATAAAAACTGACTATTTTATACCATGTCATCGACCGTTTCACGTCAATCTTCTGCCAGGGTTTCTAGATAGTGATTGGCCTCTGATTATGAAAATGTTGATTGTTCTAAAATTGATATATAAAAGCTTCATAAATTGATAAGATATGATCTCAGAAGATAGAAACGTTTATTTAAAAATTGAAGTGTCAAGCATCCTTTGCCACTATATTCCTCACTGTTTATATTCAAGTTTAAGTATTTCGCAAAATATGATTTCTTAGGGCAAAAGAACTGTGCAAAAAATAAATTTCATAATTTTTTTCATAAGTACATTTATTTACTGACATAAAATAAAATATTTTTATTTATATTATGTAAATATGTTGAAAATAAAACTAAAAATTGAATTTTACGATGAATCATTGACATTTTGTTAAATAATTCTTTAAGATATTATATAAATTACGAAAATTATTCTGCAGTGCACATACAACATCAATGCCAAACGACTCTGCTTTCAATTTTTATATTTAAAAAAATTTCACTCTAATTAAAAAGTTGAAATTTTACGGGCACTGACAGAAAATTAAAGAGACTGGTAAGTAGCACAAAGACAGAACTGTTTAAGGCCTACATAATAGTATGACTGAATATATAACAATCAAAATCTGAAGCCTAAAAATATTTTGTAGAAAACACTGTTAAGTGACCAAGTTACATAAAATATTTAACTGAAAATTTTTACGACCATTAAGATTGGTGAAATGTTAGTCGCCAAAGGCGGCTAGTATAAAATAAATCCAGGATGCGCATCTTTCAAAGTATATAAGTTCTTAACAGTAACGGAATTGTACGAATTTCTCAACTTAATATCAAATTTACATTCATTTATGAAAGAATTATCTTAAGGAAATTCTGATAATTATTATATATTGAACATTATAATATTTAATAATTATTAGAATTTCCTTAAGATAATTCTTTTATAAAAGTGGAATACAAATTTGGTATTGTTGATAATTTTTTAGCATAGATGATAATAGTAAATACTGATTTATCGTAGCAAAATAGCGAGATTATTTTCTTGAAATTAAAATAAATTTTAAATAAAATGAGTAAACAAAATTCTTGCTATCACATTTAAGTAACTGTCTACTCAAATTCATCGACAACAAATGTAGTAAAATTTTGACGTACCACATATTTAATGCATAATAGTATAATGAAGGAAATTCTAATAATTATTATAATATATCCGATTTTTTAGCATAAATGAAAACAGAAAATAATGACATATCAATACCAAAAGGCGATATTATCATCTTGAAATTAAAATAAAAGTTTACATAAAATGAGAAAAAAAAATCATTCGATCACAAATGTATTTAGATTTTGCCGTTTCACATATTTAACGCATGCATTTTGATAATTTTCTACAAACAATTTCTCCTTATTCTCTTTCAAACCACCGCCGGAATTTTCTCTTAAACTATGTAATATATTCATTGATCATAAAATTAAAAAAACTTCCATTCAATGGCTTCTCTAAGCTGCTTTCAAAATGTACATGAGAAAGAATTAAAAAAAAAAAAAAAAGACTCTTTCCCTAGAAATTATTTGGACCATTATTCCGACTATTTCTCCGTCTTTAACAAGTATCTAAAGAACTTCGGAAAGGAGACATAACTTCTAGGGATGCAAGGATATCTAGGAATAAAATATATCCTCCTACGTCAAGTGAAACAAAAAAAAAGTATACAACTTCTCGTCGCACACAACTCATAACCTCAGGAGGGCTGCTGTTATTGCGACACAGCCGCAGATGAAGCCATCTATCTGCTCGCAATATCTATAATCTGGCCACTTGTCTCTCTGCGCTATATAGATCAAGAGGCTTGGGGATGGTAAAGAAAGGAAAAAGTTGTCTTTTCGCTATCATTATACAAAAAGAAAGGACAATAGTTTTTCCAGAAAAGGATCTCTTGGTTTTTTAAAAAATAAGATACTTTACGAATTCTCAGCATTCTTCGCGATTATTTTTCAGATGATGAAATATTTATTGGAAATAGTTTGCTGATTTATAATGATGAAATTAGTTTCCTTTATATTTTTTGGTCCAAGCCTGGATATTAAGTTTATTTTGCTTTGCTTTTCTAAAACTAGCTGTATTCATAGAAATATAGTTTATGCTCTTAGTATAATGAATAATGCTTTGATAATAAACCAATAGACAAGAAGCAAACACAATTTTCAAAGAATGAACCAGATTCTGACGTATTATTAGAAATTTATTTGAAATAAAATTATTATATAATGATTTCTATTCATAATCAAAGCTGAAAATGACGTTGAAGGGATTCGTCGCTTTATAAAATATTATTTTGAAAGTTAGTCAGGTTCTCTAGAGTAAAGATATTAATATAAATCTGTAAAACTAACAAGTGCTAGTGTCTAAGAGTAATAATAAAAATATCTTGACTTTAGCATAAACTAAAACAGGAATAGTACGTAGAGTAAAACCAAAATAAATTTTATTCATCAATTATCACTTAAATTGTGATATATAATATATTTTTTTTAATATTGCAAAATATAAATGAACTGTAAAAATCTATGAAAGATATCTTTAATTTTCATATATTCAGCCAATTTAGTTCCTTTCATACAATGTTCTTAGAGGAAAGAAAATATGCATAGAGTCTAATAAATTTATCTAATATATAAAAATGAATTTTTGTTTGTTCATATTTTATGGGCTGCCGTACCGTTCGTCCAATTGCGATAAAACTTCGCCAACTTATTGCTTGTACTTAAGCGAAGGTTATAGTCATAGTACAGTTATTAGTTCTTGTTTGGAGCAGAATAAAATTTACAAACAAATCGTTTTATGCATTTCTATGATTCAACATTATTTTTAAATTGACAAAAAACAAACAGTAAACGGCAAACGATACATGTCATTCGAAGTTAATCGCATATATATCAAACAAAATAAAATTATTATCATTGATGCTAATCAATATGACTGAAATGAAATTGAAAATATTTAGTGAAAGCGTTAATTTTTTTTCTCTAATGAATAGTCATCTCCACTAAATATTGTTATTCAGCATGCACTGTATTTTAGTTATGTCAATTCGCACACATTATTTAGAGTATATCTCACACATTTAGAACAAAAAATTAAATATAATTATTACTATCCCATACAGAATAAAAAAATAGAATTATTATTTTCGATGTCGGTCAAGATAAGTTATATAAAATGGAAATTTCCCAGAGCAAACAATTTTTCTATTTATTCAGCGAATCGACAAACGATATTTCGGTTATACAAGCATATATAGTGTTAATTGCTTCGTCAAAAAAATATATTTCTCAAACGTTCGTCACTTAGCAGATCTACCAGCGCAGCACGTAGAAATAAGCAAATTCAAACGAGGAACAACGAATGAATGAAACAGACCGTTTACGAACTGCAAATTCACGATCTTCAGAATCTCAGTATCAACATGAAGGAATCAAAAGACAACGTTTATAAGCTATACGATCGCGTACATCAGAATCAGAAGATCAACATGGGGCAAGAATCGATGCAACTATTCTTAACGGAAAGTCGAATGGAGAAGATGTGTTAATTACACGCATTCCGATTATTCCCACCGACATGCCTTTTGATTTCAAACGACTGCAATTCCCCATTCGACTTGCATTCTCGATTACCATCAACAAGGCGTAAGGTCAGTCACTTCAAGCGAGTGGATTGAACCTAGGAAATGTATGTTTTTTACATGGCCAGTTGTATGTTGGATACTCACAAGCTCTTTTTTTTTCTGCTGAAGATGGTAAAACAAAATATATTGTCTACCCTAAAGAACTGAAATAATAAAGTAAAAAATAGAATAAATATTCCTAATTAAACAAGATAGCAATTTCAGATTTCAAACAATATTTCTAAAGCTATTTCTTCTGCGGCAGCAACGCGCCGGGTATCAACTTGTAAGTAATATAAATTTATATATATAAAAAAATGCGCTCTGTATGAGAATAGAATAAAAACTATCTCAATGAATTCTTTAAAGCTGTGAAATTATAAATATTTTGGAAAATTGTATATTTCGGAAAATTATGTCTATCAAAAATTCAGTCTCAAAAGTATTATTTCAGTGCGGTGATGGATGTTGTAAAATACTCACGATATATGATACAAAATTGTATATTTAGGTTGGAAATAAGTGAGAAGAATCCTTCTGTATCCTTTAAATATTACGTGTATAACTAAACTAAATAAATAATGACAACTCTTTTCACCGTTTTTATTTTTTCATCTCCAAAATTTAATGTAAAATGTAAAAATTCTCTGAAACGAAATAAACCAAACATTTCTAACTCTAACCAAACCAGAATATTAATATTTTGCATTTCATATTGCATACACAGGAATTAATACTTGTATACATCAATATGAGTGAGATCTAAAACGACATTTGCAAGCTAAAGAGGAATAACATTTCTACTACATGCTATTTCCTCTTTTCCCCTTGTATGCTGTTTCCATAAACAAAAATACAAATATATTAAAAGAAGAGGCCAAGAAAGTAAATGCACTACATTTGCTCGAATGAAAGAAAATTTAATGGAATCCCATACGTCATAGAAAATGTCCATTTTTATGGTCCCCGAATATAGGAGAGTTCGAATTAAAAAAGAAAACATTCATAGGGAAGGAGGAAAGAAAAATTATGTTTGCTAAGAACTATAAGCGTACAAAGAGATAAGAACACGGTCATAAAGAAATGCGGAGTTTAGTAACGGCATTATTCATTTGAGCATTTACTGTCACTATAAGTCTATATTTTATTGCGGGACTATCTATCGAATAGAGAGAAGGTTCCGTAATTACTTTCAATTCTTAGCGGTTGCTCAGATTTAAGCCATGTTAAATTCAGAGTGAGTTTATAAAGGAGAATAAAAATGTTAATTTTTGTAAGGAAAGGAAAACTTCATTATCTTCTAGGCAATAAATATATATTCGTGCAATGTTTGGTAGACTTTTCGTTAAAATTCTAACATTTGAAGTTTTCAGGTTTTGCTGTAATCACAGAGTTATGTAACCAAATAAATAATTATTTTGTCTTGAAAGAATATTAAACTTAGTAATCCAATACCTAGAAATGACTGTCATATAGAGCGTGTTTGAGAGAATAAAAAATAAATACTGATGGATGAAGGGAAAAACAAAAATAAAACATTACTAGAAAATTGAGATCGAAACAGTAAAGGAACCAAACTTGCACTGAGTAATCTTGCTTCAATAACAACAATTATTCAAGAACAGTATAGTTAAGCATCGGAAGGAAAATCATGTTAAATGCAGAATGAGTTTATAAAAAAGAATAAAAGTGTTAATTTTGGTAAGGAAAGGAAAACTTCATTATCTTCTTGGCAATAAATAAATATTCCTGCAATGTTTGATAGACTTTTCCTTAAAATTGTAACATTTGAAGTTCTCAGGTCTTGCTGCAATCACAGAGCTATGTAACCAAATAAATAATTATTTAGTCATGTAAGAATATCAGACTCAATAATCCAATGCCTTGAAATGAATGTAATGCAGAGCGGATTTGAGAGAATTAAAAAAAAACTATTGAAAGGGAAAAGAAAAAACGAAAATGAAGTATTAGTAGCAAATAGTGATTGAAACAATAAAGGAACATAAATTGTTCTGAGTAGTCTTGCTTCAACAGGCAACCATTACTCAAAACAGTATCGGAAGGAAAATCAACAACTTGGTTCTACATACTAATGAGACTTTTGCTTTTTGTAGAAACATTACTCTTCAAGTTAAACATATATTAGGAAAAACTTCTCATGTTTGGTCACCTTTTAATGGCTGTCCTATTGGTTTTATATTACTGTCTGTCATTAGTGTTATGTAACTTTGATCGCTTGTTTAAAGCTGCCCAACTAACTCTACATCATTTTCAAGTATTTAAAAATAGGTGTTCTTTCATTTAAACTCTATGTTTTGATCAAATGAAGTAATGTAATCAACATGTCAATGTAATTTAATCAATAAAAAACAAAAATGTATGAATTTTACTTCCTAAACAATACAGTTTATAATATATATTTCAAAGAAATAGCCAAATATAAAGTCGTTTTCTACGATCGCTTTTCTTATGCCATTTTCTATATTTAAAGCATCTAATTCTGATAATACAGAAAGTTATATAATATTGATATGATAGCAAGAAGATTCATGCATGGTTTCCTGCAAAGCGCTTCAAAATCTTTCTAGTCATTCAAAAATTCCCCAAAGGTCAGTCATTTTGGTTGGTTATCAAAAATTGTAGCAAACTAGACAGATAAATAAACCACATAACGCCTCTCCAAAATTTTCTTGCATACTCTATAATGAAATAGTCATTCCAAATAACACCTGATATGGCATTGGCATTAGAACAGTAACGAGATATTAACTTTTTACATGAATTTAGCATTTTTACTGAATCTATCACTGCATACTTGGCGATTTTTTTGGCGATTAATCCCTGGCATGCTTTATAGTTTCTCAAAATCGAATTTATGTTTAGACGCGCGTTTCTCCCAACCGATTGAAACAAAAATTTGATACAGAATTACATTTGTAGTCACAAAATCACATATCAAATTTGATGCATTTAAATCATTACTGAAAGTATGTTTCTGAAAGTATAGATGGATAGACAGTCAACCCATTTGGCTGAAAATTTGACATATCTTTTCACTATAGATGTTGAATCGGTGTACCGAATTTTGTCTATCAAGCTCTCTTCATTTGGTAGCTACTGTGTTATATTCGAACAATCAGGCTTATATGAACGTATTATGTTCAAAATTTGATAAAAATCTGCAAATTTAGTTTAAAAACCGTATGCCAAATTTCAGTCGTCTAGTTCAAAGCGTTTTTGAGTTATTTATCTGTGGCATAGACAGACGGACATTTTTCAAAAATGTGTTTTTTGAACTCATGGAGTTTAAAAAGTGGAGATTCATCAAAATCTTGAGTTAGAAATTTTTGATGATTACTATACTTTCCCTTTACTACGTATATGAGAAAGTAAAAAGAGACTGGGCAAAATAATTCAATTTTGGTGATTGTTCACTAATTTTAATTCTAGATGATATGATATATTCATGGCATTTTGCTGTTTTAAAAATATTCGGTAATGTCGTTGAATATTACTCAGTGTCTTTTGATGATAAAGGAAAAGTATAATGTAATTGAAAATTCTTTATATTTTCTACTTATTAATAATTATTATTCATATTTAAGAAAATAAAAAATATTTGTGATCGAAAATACCATTTTCACGTACATATGAAGATTTTACCAAGGAAATATAAGCTTCAAATATTGATAGTAATTCACAACTTATTACTTTTTAATTATTTATTTAATTATTTTTAATTGTTGCTGTCATTTGAATCAAATTTTAAAATGAATAATGTTCAAAATTGAGGATAATATAATTCCTTTGGTTATCACATCGATTATTGATTATTATCATTTGATGCTAATTTATTGATAGTAATATACTACCCACAATGATAAATACGTTACAAGCATATATTCGAAAAATTAATGAAATTAACATTCTTGTATAAATTTTTTTCAATAAACATATCTATCTCCAAGGCGAATATAATTAAATGCAATTAATTTTAAGTTCGAATTATGAATTTTTAAAGCACAAATCAAAAGTTATGATTCAAGTAATTCGCTTAGTACATATTGTATCCATGTCAACGATATACCCTGTTATATGTAATTGAAACCCCTACCGAGGTAATAAACGATTGCGAAAAATGTAAAATAATCTAATAATGTAATTTTCTTCTGTTTTCCTGAGGTACTATAGTTTGGAAAATGAATTGGTCATTCTGGGCAGTTCGCCACCTGGGTCCAAATATGAGGCATACAGTTTCCTTTCGGCCCATTTAAGCACGTAATTTTGTAGTCCATTTTATTTTTAGTATTTGCTATTATTAAAATTGAATTAAGTAAAGTATTAATACTAATTATTGCAGATATAAATTTGATATTTTCATAATAGGGTTCTTAAGATGAAATTCAAAAATTTTCATAATAACTAAATAACAAGTTGTCTAATATGAAAGATGCTGAATACAACACCAAAAAAATTTGAAAAGAATGTAAACAAAATAATGCTGTTGACTAAATGATGATTGCCATACTTTTAAATTGCATATGAAAATTTTAAATCCTGTTTGTAATCTGTTAAAAACAGGATTTATAGTTATTACTGCAGTTTTGTGGCCTCTTCAACGCATGAGATCTTGCATACATACTTTCACTATTTTCACTGACCAAAAGGATGCCTATTTTTATTATGTTTCTATGTAAACACTTCGTTTCATCGAGACATAAAAGTAGCAAGATTACAGCAGGAGTAACTATTTTGGAGGAAATTAATTTTGGAAATTATATTTTTAATGAAATAAATGAGGCAAAATTAAAAAAAAGATGACTTTCGTTTAAAGCTATATTTCAGAAGAATATTATTATCATTTAATATGTGATTGTTTTTGTTGATAAAATGTCTGTTTGTTCAAGACATCTTAAGTGCACTATGTTTCATCTTCACTTTTCTTTTCGGAATCTAATACTAATCCTTCGAAGCCATCACCTAATTAGCCAAACATTCTACTATCACATGCTTTTTTATTTGCTACGTTTAACTGCAAATATTTATGACTCATAATAATTATTATATATGAAATCATCAAAAAATTACAATAATTCTACATATCGAACTGCTTCAGTTCTGAAAATCCATTTCTTCTCATTGGATCACTCGTATCGTCAACTTTAAATCATATTCTAGAAAAAAAGTAGTTTCTGTAAGTAAAATTAAAGCAACAGTCCAATTTCCAACCTGAAGTATTGTCGAAGTAGAGCTTATATCAGTATTATTTCCATCCGTTGCTACTTTCGTGCATGCAAATATCAAAAATTGCTTTTTTCGGGAGACAATAATATTCTGCCTTTCTTTATCTGAGTAATATTTGTCCTCCTCGCATATACAATTCAGAATATTCGAAATAATGAGAAACATTGCATCTCAACGTGGTAAGAATATTAAGTTGTGGCAAAAGCAGATATCGCGGTATCGCGCATGTAGTTATTCAGCGGCGTATATTGGAAATGCTCTGTGGCACTCCGTGATCAGCTTATGAGAGATAAAAATAGGCTTGAAACTCTTCCCAATGGAAAATACGGCTCAGAATAATGATAATACACCCCCTTCGAATGCATTCTTTCCCTGAAAAACTATAAAGGTACAAGAAGAAAATAAATGTTTGCTCTACTCTTTTCCAATAGTTGCTTATATCTGAAACTTCTTTCTTTTTCTTTTAATAAAAATTTCATGTATCGATTCGTTTAACTTTCAGAAAGTAAGAAAAATAAATTTTAAAATATGCTATGATGATACCAAAATTATTATAAATGTTTAATATTTTGAATGAAGTATGCTGATAATGAGAAACATTTGTTTCTCATTATCAAACTTTGTTCCATCGTAATGAAGTATGCTGATATGCATACTTCATTACGATGGAACAAAATTCCGTATAAAAACAGTTTTCTTAATGTAATATAATATCCGCTTATATAGATAATTAGATAAAGATATCTGATGCTATGAACGAATACAATATATAATTTCGAAACATCCTTACTGTTTTATGGAATATAAATTTTTTTATTACATGAAATATTCAATTCAATAAACATTAGGTTGGAAACTATGAAACGAGAATTGAATAAAAAGAAAAAAGAAAAGGCGCAATGTTTCACATTACTTATTATATTCAATCGAAATTACTTCTATTGGCATCTACGACTTTCTGCCAACGATTCGGCAAATCATATATGGCTTTTTGAAAAACATTCCTGTTTTAAAGTTAATAAACAATTCAAAATCTTTTATAATATAATTTTGATCATCGTATTTTTTCCTCTTACAAATAATTCATAATTATGAAAAAGTTAATAATAAGACAGTGAAATATCTGGTGAATATGGAAGATGTGACAAATTTCCTTATTTTAGGGAAGTTAATTTGTCAACAGTGATTGAAGCGTTATGTGATCCTACGTTATCATGCAGTAATACTGCGCCTTTGCGACTGAGCAATGTTGTTTTTTTTCATAAGTTTCTCTTGCATGACATCAATTTCACAGCAATAGGACTCCGCTACTATGGTTTTGCCTGGTTGTAGAAATGAATAATGGATCACTCCTTTGGCATTCCACCATAACCATAATCTTTTTTATGAAATTTCGGCTTAGGGGTGTGACCTGCGGGTATATTCTTATCTGCTAGTTTGCTTGATCATTTTCGATTATCATACAAAATCCACTTTTCGTCACCAGTGATGATTTGGTATAAAAAGAGCAATCGTTTGTTGCGAAGCAATAAAGATATGCACTTGCTCTTGCAGTCGATCATCTGTAGTTGCATCTGCTCTTACGGTACATTAGCCCAATTGTTTTACTTTATTTATAGCATGCAAATGTTTTAATACAGCCGTATGGCGAAGAGTTATGCGGGAATCGGATTCTGCAGTCGTCCTTATCAATATGGACCTCAAGGCTCGTAGACGATATTCAAATTGCCAGAAAGAAATTTTTATAACCAATATCGATCATTTCTTTCATTAGTGGATCCATCTCCGAATGCCTGATTAATGTTTCCCGAAGCTTGAACTGCGTGATTATTCATTTTGAACTCGTACAAAAAACAAGTAGATGAAAATCGCATTTTGTTTTCTGGTTCACATTTTTGTTTTGTTTCTGGTTTCGGAGAAAAATAAAATAAAAATTTGATGCAAACTAGGAAGAAAATAAGTAAGAAGAATACCTTTAAAATTTATAAATAAAAATACCGAGTGCACGATATAATGAATCTCTCTCAGTCGCAGCTGAACACAGGTTAAACCAAAACTCCCGTTTCATACTACCAACTTAATAATTCAATATTCAGTTTTTTTACCTTACAAATTTAGCATGATGAAGTGTACCCTATAAATTCAATATTTTTCAACATTTTTTAACAAATATAAATAGCAATAACCTATTAAATATCAATAAAAATATTGATAAAGAACAAATATCTGAGTTTTACAGAATTTACATCTTGAGGAATTGCGAATTCTGCGTTAGTACAGCAGGGTAAAGAAATTTTTGTCATTTGAAATTTCACATAAATTCAATTTCAGCAACCACTAAATTCTTTTGTAAGGCTTGATAAAGTGAATCATAATTAAAAAGCTTTTGAAATAATCCATTTTTTATTGTATGTTTTATCTATTTTAACCCTTTGCACTCGGAAAAGTAATTCGATGCATAAATTGACCTAACACAAAGACTTGTTTATTGCTCCAAAAAATAAATATATTTAATTGTTTTATTTGAATTTTCCAGTTTAATCAATTTGCATTTTCTTACTACTCTGCAGGTGCTTTTAACAATCAAAATTGAATAAATAATAGGTCAAAATCATGCACCGTCTTGAATGGCGAGCGAGAGGCACCTTTCAAGGGCAAAGGATTAATGGTATTCATATTGTTATTCGGTAACATAATAGATATTCGGAGAGATTAAATGTTGTACCATAAGGAAAAAATGACAGCTTTATTAATTTTTCCATATTATTCAATAACTTATTCTGTACATAAATTAATGGGAAATTCTTCTACTGTAAAATAGTTGTTCCTTTTGCATATATTCATCAATTTGGAGTATACAACCAATAGATGGCGCGGGTTTTATGCGCTGAAGAAACTAGAAAATTATTAATCAAGCATTCAGGCTGACGAGCATGACACGTGACAAGGAAATCGGATACTGCTAGCTAAGCAAACCAGTAAAATTATGTCTGTTGTGCTGTAATGTGTGCTAATCAACTTAGCAAAAATCAGGTTCATTCAGCATTAAAGATGTGCCAAAGAGGAGACTATTTATTGTTGCGATTTGCAATGTCATCATTATTACATTTAATTTAAAAAAAAAGAACAATTTATAAAATTAGATATTTGCGTAATAAAATTACCATCCAATAATCTTAGTAATTGGTGCTGGAACTGTATATAAACCCGCTTGCCAACTAATTTCAAAGGGCCTCTTACTGGCAACATAATCTTGAATTTAGACAAGGCATTCAAAAGAGGAATGTAAATGTTTCTGTAAGCGGTAAGTGCTTTTTTCATTTTTATTCAATTTTATTGATGGTCATTGGCGATTCAAGATTGAAAAACCGTAAGCAGATATAGCCAAAGAGGTTGATAAATTTGTTTTTGAAGTAAGCATAGCATTTTTGGACGCAGAAATATTGTGTATTGGAGTATTTTTATTCAACCCAAAAACTGTAAAGTACTTTGCTTATGAATTTTACAATTAACGTAAATGACCTGGAATAATGACAAATTTCCTTGTCGCATTTCGGTTTATACTGATTGGTTTAATTGCTTTATCGGATACTAAATCTAATCCTTTACAATGTGATCTTTGAGTTGTGATAAAGGAGTTCTAAAGAAAACGTGTTCTCTATTTTTGTTTGTCACTCGTCCATGTTTGTCACCATACTGTTTTTAACTGAGCCTGATCCATTGAAACTGGTAACTGATACAAACCATTCAACCTCCAAAATGAATTTTCACTTTTAGTGACGGTTGTTATTTTTAAATTAAGTAAAATATCATCACATTTAATTAAAATTACAGCAAGTAACAACAAATATCATAATCTTTCGGCAATTACCTATTACTACTGATCCCCTCAACGAGATTTAAAAATTGAACATTTATTAATTTATTTCGTTGAAAAATTATTGATTCTCTTGTAACTGCAAAAGGATATTGTATAGCATTAATTCACTAGCACATTGTGTGACGAGAGGAATTTCAAAACATGATTGAATTGGAACAAATGGGCCCTTTTAAGGATAATTATTATTATCCTTTGTGCTTCTCCTTCCTACTATTAATTGCACGATATACGAGGTAAAATATATCTGTCTTTGTATATTTAACTCTTATCAATCCTTTAAGTAATGAGATGCATTATACATAAGTGATTATAAGGATTCGTTTTAATGCTTATAAATTTCAGGAATAGATATAGGTTTATTATAATTCCTGAAAATTAATTTGAGAGTTTTTGTTATACGGTTTTTAATTATCATTATCCAACAATATTGCGAAAACGAAGCATCCTACACAGTATCAATCCTACTGGAAATGTTCTTGATAATATGTGCATATATGAATTTCATATAAAATCCCAATGACGTTCATGAATGTATAGTACTGTTTTTGGTTATTTGAAGAATTTATTTTCTGTTTGGAAAGTGTAATGCCAGATCTATAGCAATCTAGAGATTTGTTGATGACATTATTCAAGGATTTATCTTCGTTTGTATTTTAGAACATGAATTATTAATTGCTCCTCCAAATTAATCAGATTCACAGGAACATTTTAAACATTTTATTTTATATATAAACACTCGGAATGTATCGTTTCTGTGCTTTCACCATGAAATTTTAAATGTAATATCTAAATTAGGTTCACAATTTTGAGGAAATCGTCGACTAACTACTGGTATCTTCTAAATTTAAATAATCACTTAATAAAGACTTTATCATGACTTGTTTAATATCTATAGTAGATTCGTTCACAAAACAATACAAATCTCGTGCCTATTTCCCTTTTTTGCTAAACATGCATGATTTTTAATTTTTGTAGGTAAAATAGCAATTTAGAAAGTGAAGAATTACATGAAACGGTTAGGAATCTGTGAGGTCCCTTCCTTTAATATACGGATTAAAATAATTAATGTTTCGAGTTAAATCAAAAAATTTGTATCAGCAATTTTTGACAAATTCTAAAGTTGGGTAAATTCTTGGTTTTGCTATATATATATGCAGGTTGATACTTATATAGCTTTGATTGTACTTGTACTTCCGATTCTTTTTGTTTGTACTTGTATCTGGCACAGCCTATTACCGGATATTTTTCGCTTATCGAAGTGTAATAGAGTAGTTGGTAGATATAGGATCTCACAATTTCGCCGAAATATGTAGATATATAATTGAACAAGATCATATTGTTAAGAATTATTCCAAATTTGCTTCTCTGGGAAAGGTATTAATGATGTGTAGAAGGTCTTGGTTTGAACAGAGATGGATGAATGAGTAAATAGGATTTTGCTGATTTATAGGAGTAGATGGGAATTCTTCAGCTATATGCGTACAATTATTTGGGGTTGGGGTGAAATATATATGTGAAATAAACAGCACGCATGGTAATAATGTTAAGATACAACAGCCAATTAGATTATATCAACTTAATTATTAGTATCAGATTGTAGTAGTATCACTCGAATCAAAAACGAACAAATTCGAAAAATTTATCAACAGATTCCGAAAATTGATACCGAGTCTATGATATTCTAATCTATATGAATTTTGTGTGGTTGATACCTTTTTGTTTCCAAGAAAGTTCTAGAGAATGAACCAAGCATAATTACTGCTAGTGACCATTATACACAAATGGATCTAAGATTTTTAAAGGAACAGGGCATTTTGAAAAACCTTTGTTTAACTTATGAATCATCTGGCAATGTTTTATATTATGTTGAACTTTTGACTATTGAATATTTTATTGGAATTTTTTAATCTTTATCATTTGCTATCTTTCCTTTCTAAATGAAGACATTCAGTCGCTTAAATTTAAAAAAAAATTAAAAACAAGGAAACAATGGAATTATGGCATTTTGTACAGTGTTCACGTGGAATTCCGCAAGAAGTTTATCCACCTATTCTAATTTTGAATTTCTTAAATTACATTATTTAGCTAAGCATTTATTTCTCTCATAAAGAAAATAAATAGGCTCACAATTCTTCTCATAATCGTTTAAAAGAAATTCTATAAGTCAAAGTAATTTTGAAAGATAAACATTTGTATTATTGAAATAATGTTAGGGATAACATCAGACAATTATTATTTTGAATGAATGCCTTAAAATTATTGGAGAGTATCCAAATAATTCTATGAATGGTGTGAAAAATGGAATGCTATCTCAACATAATCTGCTTTATTTAATAGTATCTTCGTTAAATAATTAAGTTGGAAATCATTATTCACTTTTAAAATTAAAATTATGGCATACTTTTCTTAAGTGGACAGCCAAATATATTTCAAAGTGATATTATTTTTAATAGAAAAGCAAGAAATATACTTCCGCTTTCTGTAATTAAAAAAAAGGAATTAAGTATGATGTTAACCAATGCCTTTTGTGAAATTTCCATTCATTTTTATGATACTATTTAAAAATGCATCTTATAAATATGATGCTTCTATCTTAATAGATCAGAAAAAATAAATTTGATAGATATAAAAAGTATTAAAAAAAATTAAAAATTTTTATAACATCGAAACAAACTTATCATGCGATAATTGTACGTAAGAAGAAATATACAATTATTAAGTTTATAACTATAAGAACAAAATCAATAAATTGCAGCGCAGCATTAATTGAATTTAAATTTATTGATTCAAATTTTGAATTATAATTAAATATTTAATCTCTTGTTAAGTGTTAATTAGCATATATCATTAAATAAATTAGATGATTATATATATATATATATATATATATATATATATATATATATATATATACTAGCCGCCTTTGGCGACCAGCCGGTTCGCCAGTATTACCGCTCTCTACAATTTTCAATTAAATATTTTAAGTAACTGATCTCTTAATCGATTTTTCAACGAAACATTTTTCATCTTCAAATTTTGATAGTCATACCAAACTTATATTGTTTAGATCGTTTCTTTCAATTTACTATATATATTTTGCTAATTTGTTGTCATTTCCGGTAAAACTTGAACTTTTATTTAAGGTGGAAATGATGAAATTGCAATTAATGTAAAGATATTTTTAAATAAAACCAAGGGTTTTATTTTATTTATCATCTTTATTGTTATTTATTTATTATTATTATTACTGAATATGGGTATTGCAAACAGAATCGCTCGGTATATAAGTCTTATGTGAACTACAAAATATTTTTCATAATTTATGTAATATCTCAAAGAATAATTCAACAAAAACTTCTCAGATTCAGCATAAAATTCAGTTTTTAGTTTTGCTTTCAAAAGGATTGAAATGAAACCAATAATAATATTTTGTTCCGGCGTATAAATATATTTCAAAAATTATGAAGTCTAAATTTAATGCAGTAAGGTATCATATTCTGAGAAATATTCTGGACATACCAAATTTTAAATAAATGAATGAATGTTTCTGTTTTCCACGATCAACTAAGACTTATTTATGAAGTTTTGAATGTTGAAAATTTAGAAAAACTCAACATTTTCATAATCTTAGTCCAATTATTCTTGAGAAACCTGCGCGCTAATTGGCTTATTTTCTTTGACACAATCGATGGAAAATCTAAAATTATCCTTTTTATTGAATAGTGATATTCAAATTTTCATAAATCAGTCAGTTTAAGTGATTGACTTCGTTGATTGGAAATTAACTCTTTTTATTTAAAATATTAGTGTTTCAAGAACATTTTGTTAATCGTAATTTCCACAGCAGAAGCTAAATGTAAAATCAAAAATTCGTTATTTAATAGAGCATTTATTAAATCAAGTTACATAAAATATAATCATTTTCCATTTAGACCATTTTAGCATATCTGTGTCTTACTAAAGGTTTACAAATCAGCTGTGTGGCCCTGATTTGAAGGGATATCCTGTTCATATTAAAGAAAACTTGAATTAAAATATAACTGATTTATTGGATTAATAATATAGACTGTAAAAGATCATAAAATAACTTTTCTTGAATTTATTTTTTTAGAAAAAATAATATTTTATATTTGTTTCCTTTCCTACAGACACGTGGAGAAAATTATATTTTTGCAGATTTTATTTCCAAAAAGATTTAATTTATTTTTAGTTGGAGCTTTAATCAATGTGATGGCAACACTTTGAAAAAAGCTAATTTTTTCCCATGAATGCGAAACGTGCTCGAGCAGCTTAAATTTTATTTTTATTTTGTACGAAAAAAAATTGTTAAAATATTTATTTAAAAATTCATTAAAAATAGAAATTTAATTTTAAGGTTAAAACATTGGCATCATTTAAAAGATACATTTTTGATCTTTAACTTCATGTAAAAATCTTTTTTGTGCTGTAATATTTTCGGCAGTTATAGCAGAAACACGTCAAAATTTCGCTTAATTTTTAAATAAATAAAATTCTAGTTAAAAATTCGAAAAAATAACCCCCAGGTGCACATTCCCGGCCTTCAAGCTATACACGAGCCAAATGTGGTAGATGTAGGTTGAATGGTCTGGCCTGTAGAGCGCCAACACACACACACACACACACACACACACACACACACACACACACATTGAGCTTTATTATAAGTATAGATATAGATTACTTCCATATCTATGCCCTGATTTGAAACAACATGAAAACATAACACCATATCACCACAGACACTTTAAATTCTTTGTTTTCAATGCTTTATTCCAAAAACTCTACTTCTTTTAAAGTCGCCATTAAAGAAAAAAATATATTAAATCTTAAATAATTGTAAGTAAATAAAATAATTAAGTGGCATGGAGTGTTTTGAAGCTTCCTCGAGAAAGAGGGCGTTACTTAAAGTAACATACTCTTTCGCAAACTTTATTCCTATCTTTATAATTGGAAAAGAAGTTTTTCGGAGGATTCTACTGAAAATTCCAAAATGGATGAGATCCAAAATTAATTTTTTTCTCCTTCTTCAAACTGACGCCCAAAACAATCCAAAATAAATATTACCACTTTTAACGATTCTAAAAGCTCTGACCAGACTGAAAAGTGTCGCCTAATGATCACTTTCTTTTTCACGAATGACGATAATTATTGAGGTTTAAGACGATCGGACACCTTTTATCCTCGGAAAAGGGTGTATCTCCCTTGATCGATGATAATGGAAGGACTGCCCATTGTTCGAAGACATCCGAAAGCCCGGCACTTCTGCAGAGTCATTAACTCTAAGGAGAACAAATAGAGAAGATACATAAGATTTTGTTCCGGTCGTCGATGTACTGCTCGCTTCGTGAAGCCATCATTTCAAATTTTGCTGTCCATCTGATTGCTCCACGTTGCAGTTGTGAGGGTCAATTTGTTAAATTTTTGTTGTTGCTAGGAGAGGGAAAGAGATGAATGAAAGCAAAACTGATTTTTAACCTATTCGCTGTGGAGAAACTTTAGTATATTGTTCAGATTGCAAAAACACTTATATTGACAATTTCATAGCTTCTCTTAAATTTTACGATGCCTATTACTAATGTTATTATATGAAATTCTACGATTCTTGAATTCTACGATGTTTATACCTAATGTAATTATTTGAAAAAAAAATCATTTACAATAACAGTTTGCAATATTTTTCTATAGATGCAAATATATCAAAATCCAAATATTATTTTAAAAACTGCTTAAAACCTGAGGTAAAGTCATGATTAGGAATATAAATATAGGCCGTTGTAACACATTTGAAACTTCAAAGATAGAAGAAAACGGCTTCAGTTTAAGAAATAATTCAAAAGAATCTGTTCGAAGTTTTTTTTTTTGAAAATTACGTACAAATTATTCAGACAGTAAATAGATTTCGGAATAGAAAATATAAAACTCCAGCTATTATATACATTCCTGAAAGAAAGGGGAGGGGGGGGGGGGAGCCTTCACGTTTTGAGGCAATCCAGGAATATTCAAATTATGTCACCTTAAGATCCAAAGGACTGTTGTGTAAGGCCTTGTTACCAAGACTGTAATAAGTGGTAGCCCGAAAGACGCAATGTTTAGCAAATGAGGTTCGTTAAGCAAGACATTCCAATCAAATTCTTGCAGTTATTCATTAATGTGTATTGAGACGTGGGAAAAAAAACCATTACTCAGAGGAATAATTTTGTCACAGCGTTTGCAATATAGCGAGCTTTGTCTGAATACTTGTTGTAAGATATACTAACAATCTCATTTTCAGAACATATATCAGAGGGAATCAGATTGTTTGGTATGGGTTAATAGTATAAACTTTCACTGTCTTTTGATCCCAAAAGAAAACCGATCAGTTTCCCCTCCCCCAACGACGCATCCTTGGAATAAATTTTGCCCAATGGTCTTACGATCGATCTTATTTCAGTTGGTTGCATTAAACCATTTGGGAAAGTTACACAGTCCTTCGGCAGCTTGTTATATTCTCACATTCATGTTACATCATTTCTCTTTGATATAGCTGGCCTCTAACTCTGCTACATGAAAGACGTGGAACATCTCTGCCATCCCAGTTTCCTCCACATCCTCTCGGGTGATAGAAAATAGGGATTCCCATTCCACCCCAGAAATAATTGAATTCGTGAAAATTTAATAGGTTTGAGGAAATATTAAGTCATTGATACAATAAGAGTTATTGATATATAAACAATTGATTGGTGGTTTCTAGGTTTTATTTTTCATGACTAGTTCTTCATGTTTTCGAATTTTTTTGGTACTCCAGAGAATTTTCTTCGTTAAAAGTTTTAAATATTTCACTACAAATTCTTTAAAGTGGTGAATTCTCATAAAGAATTACCATAAAGAAAAAAGTTTAGCTGTAATTTTCAAAAAGATAAAATAGTATAGTAACAATTTCTTAATGTTCTCCAATTTTCTTTGCTATAAAATTATCTATTCTTATTATAAAGAAAGAAAAATGTTACTTGAATTGTGATAAATAAAAATCATTTTGCTACTAATTTTTGAGAAGCTGTAAAATGGCTTCTTTATAATAAATTTCTTTCAAATAATTGCACTAATATCTATTTCATAAGGAAGTGAGAAAAATTTTGAAAGGGTTTATAATTTATTGCAATTTTTTTCTTTGAAAAGAGAATTACGGAAATTAATTTCTTTTTGAAAGCTTAAGCCATTGGCAATAAATATGGTATGAAAGAAATATTAAACTTTCTAACATATGTTATAAATATATAAAACAACGCTTCATAAGTGCACTTCTTACTCAATTTAAATTTCATTCTTGATCAAATTTATTTCATATGCTTCGTTTAATATTTTACAAAATGTTGAAAACTTCATTCCTTTTCTTTATAACAATAAAGAGAACGATCATTTAAATTAGAATTTTTCATATATGGCGCTTTTTTGCATTCCATTAATTCATCCTTTTTTAATATTAATATTTAATGAAGCCTTATATGACATTCTCAATTTTGATTTTTCAACTCTTTATTGCTTTTCTTTTTGACGAAAACTTCCATTAGCTATTTTAAACTTTGGGCTTTTAAATAAAAATATTCAACAGGGTTATTAAAATTTGTATTGAAGAAATCTTTCGAAAGTTTTTAAGATATTACATTAAGTGCTTAGATTTCAGCATGACTTTGTTCATTTAGAAATTGTTCATCTCGGAACGAACAACTCTAATTCAATGAAAAAAAAATTAGAGACAATTTTATTCAATTGCCGTTACATAAAGACCATCTTCACAAATTAATTTAGATTTGTCATTCGTGAGATTATTTCTGGATGATTCTGAAAGTTTTTCTTTCTTTCTGATCATAAAATAAAGTAATATGAATAGAAATTTAGAATACAAAATTAATAACTGGAAAGGAGTGGCAGTTAAAAGAAATTACTTTATGACAGAAACTGTAAATTTTAATAAGTAGAGAAGTCCTAAATTTTGTTCGACGCATTTTAAAAATGTTATGTGTAACTGCTATAGACAGTTAACTGCAAAATTCTGCTTTTAAAATATCATTTAAATCTTTTCCGGGGATCTGTTCTTTCAGTGCATCTTTTCAATTTAAATCCACTTATGATGACATGTTTGATTCATGTATGGAGTCACAGAATTTCTGATTAATTAAATTTAATTCAAACTAGAAAGTAATGTAACAGATAAAAGCATTTCTTTCTCAAACATGCTTTAAATATTATATTGGAATTGCAATAAGTCTGTCATCTAATTAGGAGGTTAAATGTACTTGCCATCAGAGATTTCGTCTTTTTTAAATATTTATTTAGAATCATCGAATATCGAGTAACAGCTGAAAATATCTCTAATCACGCCTGTATTTGCATATTTGTTATATATTAAAGTTCTACATTTAAGAATATGAAAAGTTCTGCTTGATAGTTCAGAAAATCTTTGAAACCAAAGAGTCAAATCTCAGTCTTATAACAATATCAAATTCAATCTTTGACCAAGAATGATTTAAAGTAATAATGTCTTTGTCTAAATATTTAAAATCCTGCATTAAATCGTTTTCTTATTTATTCTTAATAAAGTAGGATAATTAGATTGACATTTTTGGAAAAGTTTTAATGAGCAATCTACAATTTAAAGCATTATTTCGGTTTGATATCCTTAGAATGAATCTGATTTCTTAATTTACATTTCATGAAATCTATGTTAATAATTGATTCCTTACATAATTTTTTTATCTATATATTCTATGATTTAAGTTGGTTTTATTAAAAAAGTTGGAAATGAGTAAGAATGTTGAGGAATTGAGGTTGATATCTTTTACCTTGTATCGTATCTTTTATCGTATTTGCTATAAATACACTGAAAAATCTGCCTTGAATTCTCAAAACATTTTATAAAACATAAATTGTCATTAAGTTAATGAGTTATAAATCTTATAGCAATAAAAAAAATTTTACGTATATGTAATTATATTTTAAAATCTAATTTAAATCCTAATTATTTTCTAATTTTTGAAATCTTAAATTAGCTCATATTAACTTCGTTCTAAAATGTTCTCTTATCCTCTGACCATTTCACACTTTATTTTTAACACGCGCTTAACAAAGTTGCCGATTCCATCGCCCCATCACCAGAAGTGAAAGGATAAAAATCCTTAATGTTTACAACACTTTTTAATATATTAAGAATTCCCTTTTGTAAGTCTACAAGTGTCAAATAAACCCTATCAAAATCACATTATAAAATCACTGAAGGGAAACATTTCTGTCACTTTGCTCTTGTATCACAATCTAAATGTAAACAGACGATCATCGTTCCCCACTTGTACAAATTATGACTCCTGTGTTGAAATAAATAGAAGCTAATATTTCAGAAGTTTCCTCTTTTCGTCCACGCATCTGCAAAATTATGTTTACATATATATCGTTGCTACCATTAAGTTTAAAATATATTTTAAAAAAAGCCTTTTACTGATATTTTGACTTCCTTCATAAACTCTCTTGTTGTTAAATACGGGCACTCTGATAAAATAGAATGTTATTTTATGCATTCAATATAGGTTCGTGGTAACGAATTTGTGTTGAAGGAATTGGGTCGAATAATTAAATATATCGTTGAAATCTAAACAAGAATTAGAGTGTCTGTGTACTAAGGAAAATAAGTAGGATGAAAGAAAAAACAATTCTGTTTCATCCTACAATTTTGCAAATTGTTGTCTTTTTAAAATAGGAATTCCTCTGATGACTATTCATCATTTATTCCTGTTCATTTGCATAAATTTTTATAATTACATAAAATATTTTTTATTATGTTCTACACATTAAAGACAAATGAATTATATAAACTAAATATTATGCATTATGTTTATTTATGTCCAATTTTTCTTTTTCTTTTAAAATTATTTACTTAATTAAAACAAATATGTATTTTATAATAGAAAATTATCATTCATGTAAACAAATTTTGTAAATTTAAATATCAAAATATAGCAATAATATTTATTTCTATGTATATATAGTAACCATGTTCTTTAATATTTCTTGAACTTCTTATTTAATTAATATAAATATTGGATTTTTGCGACAATTATTTATTATTATGGTTTTATTTATATTTTTAAAGACAAATTTATGAATGAATCAATAAATTGGTTTTCCCTAAGAATACTCTGAATTAAATCTTTATCGTTTTTTTCTTGTTTAAATATCAAAATTATCCTTTATCAATAGATACGTTCGTACTAGAGTTATATTAGGGAATGTGGAATTTAATTGTTTTTAAAATACAATCAGCTTTTGACAGCTCTTTCAGAAAGTCATTTAAATGTGCAATTTTAAAATTTGAACATTCCTCGAGCAATCCATTTTCTAAATCAATAAATCCTTTTGATTAAAGCTGTTGTACTTCTAAATTCACTATAAATATAAAGTTTGAAGATATTTCATCATAAGCAAATTTCTTTTACATATTTCTGTTAAAATCATAACTGATAAGTAAATAAAATATAACTGTAAAAATTAGAATCTGCAATAAATAATGTATTTATTAGTTGATATTCTATTAATCTGTTTATTTTTTTCTTTATTTCCTTCACAATATTAAGCACCGAATAACATATAATAATGCTTACCTTCCGTTAATATTTATAAGTTTTTATGCAAAGCAGGTCTTAAAAATATTTTAGTAACAAACATAATATTTAATTTAACTGCGTATTTAATTTCGACGTTCATAAAATTATAATTAAATTAATTTTTGTCTTACGATTAAAATTAATCAATTTAGTAAGTTTTACTCTCCCTAGTTGGATCAATTTGCCTGTTGAATATGATATTCCTAAATGAACATAAGTTTTAGGAGTAATTATTTTGCATGTACATATTTGTTACCCTTGATTATCAAAGCTTTCATAGTAAAGTTGTTATTTTAATTATCAAAAACTCGGTTTTGAGTCAACATTCAGGCCACTTGGATGCATCCAACAACTTTTCAAATTTTCGTAAACTTCAACATGAAAAAGATATTAAGTTTTTAATCTTTGTATACGCTCACAGCAAAACTTAGATTAAATTGTTTATTTAGCAAAGTAAATCTAAATTTAAAGAGTCGAGAAAGTTATTTTTTAAATTTTACTACCACATTAAAAATTACCTCTATTATATATTTCTTATAAATGCTTAATCTGCTTTGCATCGGCATATAAAGGAGGTATTCTGACTCGCTGAATAATGAGTTTGATTTAATAATCTGTCTTCAACTTGTAAATGCAAGTTTTAGTTATTGGATTGCACATGATAATTTGATATGTCTTTTAGTCAAATTTTTCTCTTTATATCATCTGCATCATAAATATCTTTCCAGAAAGAGTTAACTCTTTTTTTTTTTGTGTGTGTGAAATAAATCAGGTTGATTTAATTCATGCTCTAGATTAAATACAAAATTATTTAAAAAAATCCTAGTATAATGTGAAATAATTTAGAAAAAGAGGCATAATAGAAATATATATTATCATGCAAACTTACATTTTAAGCCCAGTACAAAATTTTTAATGTCCCTCTTCTAAATTTCTACATTCATTATCGCTTTTATTAGCAAAAAAATCTCAGATTAGTTATAAAAAAATATTCAAGAAATCGCACGTGTCTTTAAACCACAGAAAATCACGGGATGACAAGTTCAACCACGCTATAATGATGTGACATTTGATTTGTTTCGACAGCAACATTACTTATTATGCAATAGTTGTGAAAAAAAGTTTCCACCAACAATCAATTTACAGTACACCCGTTTTGAGTAATTTTTCTGTTCATTAATTGTTGTGATAAAAATTTCCATCATGCAAAGAAGGGTGAAATGTCTGCCTCACAACTCTTTCGGATATTCCCTCCCTGGTTGTACCTCCAACCATTCAAGACTGCCCCTGGCTTTGACTTTTTACTTATTTGTATTGTTAAAAATCTCTGCATAGTGATAAGAAGATGTAAATTAATTTTTGTAGGAAATTCAATTTAAAGCAAATATATTGATTTCACGGAACAGTAAACAATTCCTTGCATTAGGAAAATAACTATGTATTGAATTACTTTTCTGAGTGCAAAGAGTTAATAAACAAGTCTTTCACGTTTCAAAAATACTTGATACCTAAGTTCTAAATAGAAAAGAGAGTTCAAAGACTCTTACAAAAACAATTTCTCACAAGATATTGCTAATATGAAATATTGAATCATAATCGGTTGGGAAGAAATCCGGATTTTGAATTCCTCAAGCTTAAAACTGATTATTCTAATTAGGAAGCCTCAAAATATAAGAATTACTAATCAGTTCTTGATATAGTGGCAAGGTATATTACAAAAATAAAACCAAATTCTGAGATATTAGTTTGTTCGTTATACTAGCATATAATTTTATTTTTCTTGTAGTTTTTAAAAATTCATTTTTTGAAATAACAATGAAGTCTTTATAATATATATGAATTTATCAGTCTTTATATAATATAAATTTATCAGAAACACGTTGCCTATTGCATTGATATTCTTTTCAAAATTCATGTTATCAACGAAATTTCTTCCGAGACCGAAACCAATTTGGGAATTCGGTTTTTTAAATATACTTATTTTATTAAGCGATATTATAAATTTGGTAATATATTATTCAATTTATTAATGTATTTATCAAGTTAATAATGTATTAATTTATTTTTTTAATTAGTTTTCTGATGTTCGTGATAATTTTAATATCCTTCAACATTTTTAAATATTTGATTTATAATTATTTTTAGTATGACGTTTATTTTCATCATGTTATGCTATAGTGGAATGATGTTTATATTTATAATATAAACTTTTCAATTTTATTTTGGGATCGATAGTAAGAATTGACTCGTGCATGATCGTTCTTTTAAATTAAAATTGCATTTCCTTATATTAGAAGATGGTATACCAAGTAGGTTAGTTAATCTTTGGCAGATTGACCAAATTAGTAGATGTATTAAGTTGCGGATCAAGACCCTTCAAAATTCTACTATTGTCGTCCTTCTTTTCTAGAAAATTTTGAAAAGAATGATTTATTTATATTTATTTATTTTGCTTGAATATGCAATATAATATTAGTATTGTCTCGAGTAAGAAATAAAAAAAATCGAATTATAGTTTTTAGAATACCAGCATGAATCTTTATAATTCGTTTTTTTTCTAGTGCTCGAGGTAACAAATATTCTAAATTTGTTACCTCGATATTTTTATAATAAAATAAATAGCGTATTATGTTAATTGTTGTATATTATTTTTTACAAATAAAATGTCGTTGCTCCGGAAAAAAAATACAAACGTCTCTTCACTACCAGAAAAAAGTCGTCTCTCACATTCTGGAATAAGCTTTATGTTACCATGTGGATTCCAAGTTAAATGATGAATCAATAATGATTTATTCTCTTCCTTTCATATGATTCATGTTAACGCCATATGTTTCATTTCACCCTAGCTTCCAGGAAGTTTTATTTGATACTACAATCTTGTAAGCATGATCCACAGCGATCCATCATTTGTAAAGTAAAGAATCCTGTAAGCGTTTTCAAAACAAAGCCTGTCATTTTTTAAGGAATCAGTTGTTTTGTTATAATGACAATGTTTTTTTTATTATTTTAGAATTTGCATAATTGACTATTTTTTTGGTCTGATGATTTTTGATATTGAAAAAAATATACTTATTGTATAAACTGGCTCTCAATTTAAAACAAAACACAGAAAGTCATGAATTCACAGGCAGATTTTGTCAACATGTCGATAAATTATGTATTTTTAAGTCCGATTATGAGAAGAAATGCATGTAGTGACGTACAGTGTAGTTGTACTCTCTATTTATCATTTTTTTGGCATAAATGTCTAAGTTCTGTATGTTTTAATACTCCAGAAATCCTTACCAGGCTCATTATTTATTCTGTTTGTTAAATGTAACTTTATTTTTCTGTATTAACTTTTTATTAAATCCCGTTGTAAAATCCAAGTTTTTTTTTTTTTTTTGACTGTGATTTTCTAGATTGAAAATTGTAAGGTTCGTAAGTAAGAATTGTAAGGTGACTACACTAAAAAGGCGATTTTTTACGAAATCATGAAATTTTTTTAACGTCTATTATTAACATCTGAACAAGTTTCTTATATCAATAAAATCTTTCAAATTTTGTTTCTAAGTATATATATTTTTAATTTTTTGTAAATTACATTGATTTTTTATATTTGCATTTACATACATTTGAATGCTATTTTACATCTTTAGATACTTTTTCTCAGATTCTAATCTTTGAAAGAATTTTCTAATAAGAAACCTCATAAATTAATATCTAATGCATATTTTTGCTCAAATTCTGCGTAATAATTCGGTATTAAATGAAGTAGATAAGTATTTTATTAATTCAGAAATATTTTTTAGATGTTTTACAGTTTTACAATGTGAAAAAAAATTGACAATTTCGTGTTATTTATATTTTGAACCCAATTTTTAATGAACCCATGGTGGCCTATTGGTAAGATCTCGGTTTCAGAACCAGAGGAATTCAAGTTGCAGACTCGCGATTCCACTGAAGAACCGTCGTGAAAGCGGTTTGGTGCATGTTAAATCCGTCGGGGCTAAACGCCCTCCCGCTGGTGTAGTGTGGAAGTTTGGAGAGAGTGTCTTCCAGCTCAGGTGTTGTCCTCGTCATCTGACAGCTGTACAAAATTGCGAGTCCCGTCCCAAAATAGACCTAGTGTTGCTTTAAAATGGGGTGTTAATATAACTAAACCAATATTTAAAGAATGGATAGCAATACAGCTTACTTTTTTAGTTCAGGAATTAGAAAATATATTTCTTAAGCTATTTTCAAAGTTTTAAGCAAATGATTTGATAGTACTTTAAACTAAAATATTTTTGCTTTATATATCTTTTTAGCTAAATAAAAAAAATCATTTATCCCAATTTCAAAAAAAAAAAAAAAAAAAAAAAAAACATTTGCCACTTAACTACCATATTTTTTTTTTAATGCAGATATTCAAAAAATTGATCCCTACATCTAGCAGAATGTTGGGTTGCTGCAAGATAGCTGATTAATCTTTATTAATTTTTGATTGGCGGCGTGGAAGTCGTTCTGAAAATCAGAGTATTTTTGCAAATTCCTTTTTTTATATTTATACAAATTTAAGATGTAAATTTACTACTACATAAAATGGTGTGGATTTAATATAGTATTTCGGCTTTTAAGATTTAGACATCTCATCCTGAATCCATTTAGTAAAGGATTCGTTATTTTTAATCTTTTTAATTCTTCATTTATCACCATTATCACTGCTCTCTTCCTCAAATCCATCAATGCTACCTAAGTATAAAAAAACTCGTTTCAGCTTTAATGATAAGTTTAAGTATTTCGAGAATTAAAACTTTGAGGGGAAATTAAATGGATTTGCAAAGCACATGCACGTGTTTTTTTTTTTTGTTTTTTTTTCGCTTTATCACTTTTGAATTCAATGACGAAACATATGCAATAATTAATGAATGTCTTCATGAGGAAAGTAGAATTAAAAGCTGTATATTTCATTAAGTGAATATAGAAATAAGAAAGCAAATAAAATACGAAGAATCATTAGTGGAAAATTTCCTTGCTACAAATAAATACGAGTTATTTCATTTGTCAGCAAATAATTAGAGACTTAAGTTTAATTGTAATTGCTTTAACTTTTTTTCTTTCCTTGCCCTGATTAGAAAGAAAAGTTTTAACACTCTAAATACAACGAAAGCAATACTGGCGGTCTTCTACATCTCAAATTTTTCTAATTATTTACCAGCATTTCATCCAGGCCTCTAAGAAATTTATCAAATATCCTATTTATGAATACCACAACAACAAACATGCCAATTACAAATCCTCATCAAAAATATGTCAGCATTTTAAAATTATAATCAATTTGCTAAAACAAACAAAATGTAACGACACAAATGCAATTAGAAACTTATAAAAATCTTGATAATTT
Source organism: Argiope aurantia (assembly GCA_026543865.1). NCBI lineage: Eukaryota > Metazoa > Arthropoda > Arachnida > Araneae > Araneidae > Argiope > Argiope aurantia. Next base: position 879,343 of record JAPMOR010041017.1, on the reverse strand, counting down.
TGATATAATCAATAATTGCGATTTGTTAAAATATTGAAAAGGTTCGACTTAAAGAAAACAAATTTATACTTAAAACTTAAGAAGGATATCCGTAGAGTATATTTTCCTTGATGAAGATAAGATTCAAGTAAATTAGTCTTAAGTTCGTAGTTACTTTTTTTTTCCGTTTTAAATAATTTCAGGGACCAGATTTGCGTTGATTGTATTGATTTTTTAATCTTTCGACTGCTAATTTTTAAAAATGTTTTTCTCTGTAATCGCATAGAAAATGAAGATAATAACTTCTGTATCTATTCGATGTTTTTTCAAATGTTTTTAAATCCCGTGGCTATTACATGATGGTCAAATACACCCTCTCCCTCACCCAAAAAAACTGCTTTTACTTAGAACTATTTAAGCTGATTTAAAAACGTTAGTGGGAAGTATCCCGTAAATTAAAATATTTTTTTTAGAAGAAAAACGTATAAATATTTGTTAAGAATGATTCTGGATTGTTTCGAAATGGCTATGGCAAATCATATGCAAGACTATCACTTATATTTCATTGAAATAGTTTTCATTTGTTTTAAAATTAAATCGAATTGTGATCTAGCAACTGTTATATTAATAATTTGTTTACATTGGAAAGTTTGATTTCCTAATCTTTGCATGGATATCATTAACGAAGAACGAATGTCGCCCTTGGCACGCGGGAACAAAGGTTTCACCAGTCTCGAATGGAATGATGGGGGGGGGGGATCCAATGGGGAGGATGTTTGAACACAAAGAAGTAGTTGATATACCAGTTTTTGCCGAGAACAGGATTGGAGGATGTAGAAGCGTTATTGTTGGCTTCCATTCTGCGCCGAAGAGAAACAAGAACAGTATTGTCCCTGAGAAATGACTGTGGGACTGTGTCATTGTCAGAAAGACAAATTTCTCGATTTTAAATGAACTCTCCTGTAGGTTTTAAATGACTTTTTTTCTAATTAATACAATTACAAACAAAAGTTTCAAGAAATCTTCCACGTGTTGTTTCTTTCACCTTCTATTACTGTCCGTTTTCACTTGAAAATTGTTCAGACCTACCCAAGGTCTATTTTTTTCTTTTTATTTGTAGAAAGCAGATGCTTTTCTGTTTATATGCTTCGATACAAGGTTTCTTAAATTTTTTTTCTCCTTACTTCGGACAAATTAATTTTTAAGACCAATTTATTTATTTATTTTTTTATTTTCTTGCCCTCAAAACTGTTGAATAGGTACGAAAATGAAGCATTTATTAATGGAAAACTGAAAAAAAAAAATCAAATTAAATAATTATGCTGAAAAAAATAACAATTTTTTTAGGTCAAGTTGGGATTTTAGTTTTTTTTTGCATGTCCTGAATTATTCGACGTCAATTTTATTATGAAAGACCACATTTGAGATAAATCACTAAGCATCAAGAAACCTTGCTCTGTGAAAACAGAAATTTTCATTTGTTTTTAGTTTAGAACTAGAATTTAAAATCTGTGATACTTAATAATCTTTGGATCCCAGCCAAGATAAATGTATACAACAAACATTTTAATAAAATTCAATAAAAATAAGATGTAGAAGTTACCGTTCTAAAGGTATTCAGTTTTGCAAATAAAATTCTAAAAAAAAAAAAAAAATCGAAATGAAATGAGAGATTTTCGAAATATTTGCGAGACCATTTTGAGAATATTAGGGAACAAGTGCGATTGTTTGTCTGAAATGACAAAAAAAAAATCGAAGAAAAGAATTTCACTAATTTTTTTCCTTACATTTTTTTTTTCTCTTTTGATATGTATACATTTATGTTTTATGTCTATATACTAGAAATTTCTTGAAAATATTTTGCCTTTTCTGTACTAATGTTTCTCACAGTTCGAATTAACTTTACCTAGAATCTTATATCTTTAAATGAATTGTTCTTGTATATATATTTTATTGTCTCAGAAACAGCTTTGTTTTGGATTAAATTTTAATTAGATAAGGTTTTGCTTCTTAAGTTTATCTATATAATTATCTTTTCTGAAAAAACGTGATTTTACACGCGCGCGCACACACACACACACACACACACACACACACACATACACACACACGAAGCATTTATAACCATTGCAGTCCAAGAGATGGCTCCACAAGCATAATTTGGTCAGAAAAACATAGCTAGTGCGTCTGTTGGGGGTAACTCGCTTTTTTATTTTTCATTTCGCGTCACTCTTTTTGCTTTATTATTTACTTATGTATTTATATTTAATAATTTTACTTTTCAAGTTTATCAACATAGGTGTGTTTTCTGAAAAAACAACAACAACAAAAAAAAAAAAAACACGCGATTTTAGGCATACAATTTTATGACTAACTATTAGACCAATTTTCTGTCTGCTCTCATGCTGACAATTACATTTAGCGCTATCTCGGATCCGATTTCCCAATGGTAAAACTGAGTGTAAGTTCAAAAATGTAAGAAGTGGTAGATTGTAAAATGAATGATGTTTATATAAATCATTATCTATCATTAATCTGCATATATATTGTTTCGAATAACATGTTAAACTAAATACATTCAGGATTTTTTTTTTATTTGAATGACCAGTTCATATGAAAGTAAGATTGAAAAATAATCATGTGTAATTAGTATGTGATTCGTAACTAAATGTCTGATAAAAAAAAAGCAGTCGTGTTAATATCCTCCTTGGTTTTATAACATTAAAGCAGAATAAAGTTTTCCAAGAACTATTAAGATAGTTTTAAAACCCATTCCAGGTTTATTGCTCTTAGTGAGATAATATCAAATCCATTAGAATGATAATAGTAGAAAATAATAGTAGAAATAAATAGTAATAGGAATAGTAGAAAATAAAATTTACAAGAGTGAAATAATTATATAAAAACATCTGGGATTTTGCTTTCTTTTCCCAAACTAAAAAGTTATATTGTGATGTAAATAAGCAGATTATTCTGTAAGTCCAAAGTAATAATTTTTGCATAATACACTAACAATTCGGAAATATCTTAAAGAATCGAATAAATTGCCTCCAGGGATTCTGAAATCCCATGAGTGCATACGAAGTAATAAAGGAGACCTGAAAATATGAAAGACAGATTCTATTAACTGATTATCGAATTCAAAATAAGAGAAAATACGTATTGTCATTGTGATGAGAATCCAAAACAGGGTCGCTCATAACAAATTCTATATAATACGCAATCAAGTTTATAAGGAGGATGAATTATCGGACGAAATAATGCGAATTAAAACATGTCTTTAAATGGTATCTGTGAAATTTTGCTAATGAGATGTAGTTTTTAAATCTAATATAGACAATATGTAAATAGTAATAAAGGCATTGTTTTGCTTTTATAAATATAAAATAAAAACTTGTGTGCAGTCTTGCTTTAAAGAGTAGGTGTACGAGACCCGCCACTGGCCTCGGCTGAAAGAGGGCCCCAAAATAAATTCTTTATTTTAATTTCAAATTTTTTTTAATTATTTATTTTTATTTTATTTATTGTTCTTTAAGATTTTGTTCACACATTCTATTTTATCCCTCAGGTCAATCCCCTCAGTAATAGCAAAGCTGATTCTAGCAAAAAAAAATATCAAGCTATAAATACACAAAATCAATGTAAATTATTTTACTTAAAATTTTCTATTTTCAATGGCGATTTTATTTATAACTTGAAAGATATTTTAATTTAATAATATGGTTTTCTTTAAATAATTTATTATTCTTATATCTAATTAATGCGCTTCATGAGTTTCTCTGTTTTTGAAATTATTTACTGATCTAATTATTTCAGTGTTTTCGTTAGCTGAAACTCATTTCTGCTGCGTTCCTTTGGTTTTTATTTTCATGCATTCATTTCATTTTTTAAATGAAGAGTGGATAATTAAAAGGCTGCAATGCATGAATTTACAATCGACGCAGCACTGCGTTATACGTTGAATAGAACTCGGGTCAGGTTTTCCGAATGCTGTTCTTTTATTATATTTTTTCGTGTTAATATTTTATTGTTTGCATTTAAAGTAATTTTTTTAATATTTGATATTTATTTAGCTTTGTTTTTATATTTCCTTGTCATATTTACATTTAGCGTCACTGAATGTAAATATTTCCCAGCAATATTTACGTCTTGGTTGGTGATGGTCTTATTTTGAGAGAGGCTTCGGTTCCACGCAAGGTGTTAGATTGATATTTATACATTAGATTAATTTGGGAAAAATATGCGATGGAATTTGAAGAGATGGGCGCTAATCTCAGATACGATTCTCGTCACACAGATCTTAAATTCCTTAGGAATTATTGGGAAGGATTATTTTACATTGCCAATCGAGAATATAAATATCTAACAAAATTTTTCAAATACATATACAGCTAAATTTATTATTTTGATTAGGTATAAGGAAAAAAGATATAAAGAAAAGTATAGTAAAGCGTATTCGTTAAAAATTATTGAACAAAAAAATTTCACTGAATTATATTCAGTGAACTATGATAATTTTTAAAGACATATAAATTAAAATATCAATTCTTCATTTTAAATCTATTAAGAATATATAATTAGTTTAGATACAGCTTGGTTTTAAATACCGAAATAATAATTCAATAAGTTAGTTGATTACATTAATATTAGACAGCTGAATGAAATCTGAAGCAAAGTTTTAAAAGGCGCTCGAAGGAGAATACCTCCCAATTTCATCGCATTCCTTCTCCTTTCGGTTCATATCTCCTTCAGTCCATGCTGCATCAAACAACTTCACTCCTCTTACAAAGTTACTTCCTGCACTTATCAGCAGAGGTTGGGACTTAAAATTAAGATATTTAGTTGTGTCGATTATGAGCATTAAGAACGGTAATTTTCGCATCTTACGAGAAAAGCACTTGACAGGATAAAAGCATAGTCGAAGGAATAAAAGTTGTCTTCTTCTTTCCAGCCATCTTCTGCAACTCGAAAAGTGTCGCGTCTCGAGTGTAATTAAATTATATTCGAAGCTATCTTTTGACAGGATATCAAAAATACAATTCCAAGCAGTGTGTGTCCCAGCTGTATCCTCTGTCATAAGCACACACGCTTTTAAGTCGAGCTTTTCTCACTCAAAATCGTTTTCTTTCTGGGTCTCTTTTTCTAAAGTTTGGTATTAATTAAAGAGAATAATATTGCTTCCAATGAAATGGAATTTTTTTCGTAATCATAATTTTCCCTTTTAAAATCAATTTTAATATATATTTTGTTTAATGTTCTTAGAAATATAAATGCAGCTTTAAGAATTTGGTTGATCTAGATATACAGCTATTTTTAGAAGAAAATTCAGGGTGATGACAATCCAAAAACTTTTTAATGTGTTTATAAAAGTTTTCCTGTACTGTCCTGTTTTTCTTTGTTTAAAACATAAGGCAAATCATGATTCAAAAATGACGTGAAGGAATAATTTAATCCTTGCTCTGCAGTTATTGTTCAAATATTAAATATATTAGAAGAATTAGTATATTTTCTCTCCCTTAAATTTAATCTTAAAATTAATGTCAGCTTAAGAGAATGAAATAAATTAAAAAAATGCCTAATACATTTTTAATATAATATGCAGAAATACTTTAAACTTCTCTCCTTGTTATTTCTGCAGAAGAAGTTAGTAAAGATATTCAAAGGAAAAGATAAAAACGTGAATTCAGTTTAATGGTGTTTTGCCGAAAATTGAATATTAAAGAAAAATATCAACGAATATTTGATACACTAATAAATAAAAAAAATCGGATAAAATCGTATAATTTCATATCAGACATTTAATATCAAACGAGGCACTACTAAAGATATATGTAGAACATAGTTTTGAATGAGGTATCCTACAGATTTTAGTTGAGGCATGCATTAAATATTCATTATCTGAATGTCAATGTTATTCAATTTATAATAATATATTTAAACTAATTCTAAAGTAAGAACGTTCTTATTTAAATTTTTTACATTAATTATTCACTAATCAATTTTATCAGTTATTAAATAATTATAATGTTTTTTTTGCTCTAAAAAGCCGAAGCATTAGATAAAATCTTCTCCTACTTTTAATTTGCCTTCAAATAAAGGCATTTTTCCATATCAAATGTAAATGAGATATAGACAAAACCTAGTGCAAATTTTTGTTTTAAAGTTTTAATATGAAATTATTGCATCCAAATATAATTTTTAATATTTAAGAATTCAAAAATTTAGTTTTTTGTGTAAGTAAATAAAAGACATGTTTTTTTTTTTCTTCCGATGAATATACTTCAAAATAAAACTGAGCATAGATTTCATTTTTGGTTGGTTTTCAAAAATGGTTTCATTTTTGATGTAAAGGTTTAAATGAACATATATTAGCTTTTATTTTTTATTTTATGAACTTGTTTTTATGTATTTTTTTTAAACTTGATTATGCTGTATTTCAGTTAATTTTATCTCTTGGTTCAGCTGGTAAACAACTACTTGATCGAAAGCTTTTTTCATATTCATCCCATTTTACACCGAATTTTAAATCTTAATTGTACCTCTAATATTAATGTTCTTTCGAAACAGCCGTCTAAAGAATTATAATTTCTATAAACGAGAGCAATTTAATATACAAATTGCATTCCTGATTACATCATTTGCACTTTCTTCATATCCTTTCCATTTATTCAAAAGTACTTTATATCTATATATCATACTCCAACTTATGAATTTTGTCAGTTTATTTCGCATAACTTTCTCTATCTGTTATTAAAATTATGGTTATTTTTCTTGAAACCAACGACAATCAAGACAAAATTGTCATCACAGATCATCAGATATTAAACAAAATCCTTCTTCGAGAGCTTTTAGCAATGGAATAAAATCCCACGATTAAATATTTAATGAAACAATGAAAATGGTTTGAATTGCAAGGCAACAATGTGGAAATTTAGACAATATCTATATATATATTTTAAGGAATTGCGAAATATTCATAAAAATTGTAAAAATATTTTTATCGCTGTAAAAATTTTTAATTTTTTATTTTTAGTAGGGCCCAAAAACTTTTTGTACTATAAAGTTTTTGGAAGCTATGTGGGAAGATGTCAATTTTGCAATATAATTTAATAAATTATATTAAAATAATTTGTAGCACCTTCCAATATATATATATATATATATATAATGTGCTATGTTTGGTAACTCTGTCAAATGATCTGACCTGCAGAAGGCGAATATATACACATTCATCTTTATTAATAGTATGAATGGTACAAAATTCACAATTGGGTTAAAAAATCAACTCGGTTATCAAATATTAATCATTTTTATTTAACTCTCAAAAAACGTTGCAATATTGGAACCAAAAATGAAACATAATGAACTGGCAGAATCAAGATATTATCTTCACTAGCTTTAGCAATGCTTTATTTAATAAATTCGCTGCCGTGATTCACGCTTACTATCTAATTTTATAATCATTTTTCTATCCCTTAACTATATAGATAATCTTATTGGATATAAGATATTGGGATAATCTTATTGGATATTGGATATAAGATACGAATCGCCAGCGTGAGTCAAAGAGAATCGGAGGCAGCCGATGTGCTCAACTGTCTTAGTCTTCCCCTCTCCCTAGAAAAACTTACTTTTTTGTCATGCCTGGGCCAAGCTTTCAATTTGCATTCTGCAACAAATCAGTCTAATTGAATTGTTTTTTCTTTTTTCTTTATCCACCTAAATGACCTGAATGTTTGTCATAGGATACTGACATTTTATAAATAGTGAAAGGTATTTGCTAAATATACTAACAGAATATACTAAATTATTTTACACGTCCGTGAATTGAATATTCCAAGTATAACAGTGTCTTTATTCTATTCATCACGCCTTTATTATAAAAAGATAATGAATTAGGGTTCATAAACCAATAAGATAATTAACAAAGAAAATTATAAATATCAATATTCTAAATCTTTTCCATTACATCAAAATTTTCTTCTTTGAAACAATATAATGCATCTTGTCATCGATGGTATCTGAATCATATTTCCATTTAGATCTCAGTTTGAGTTTTCAAGGTTATCTTCTCAATAAAATTGGGTTGTGACATTTTTTTTTATTTTGAATATTTGAATTTAATTAAATTTAACATCGGCAACAGATAATACCATATATGCTCCAAAAGTAATTTTTTTTTTATTGATTTGAACAATTAAATACTTCACAAACGCTTTATTTAATTTTCTCATTAAGTTACTAAACTCTTTCGGTTTATTTCAACCTCCCACCCATTATTTATTCGAAATTTTAAAGTAAATGGCATACATTTGTTGTCACTTCACTCCATATTATAACTAAAAGGACACTTGAAACCCTTTAGAGTGTTCAAGTGATTATTGTTTTAAAGTTGAATTGTCACTTTGACCAACAGTTTTAAAACTAAAATTCATCAATTGAATTCAGAGTATAGAGCCGTAATTAATTATTGCTCTAAGATAGAATACTAAAGTGTGTAAAAATGAATTGCGGTGAAGAATACTCAGTTTAATTATCTGCAATTTGTTTGTTATTGGAATTTAGAAAATATGATCCATTTTTAAGAATTAATGCCTGTACAATTTTATAAAATGCTTGTACAATAAAGCGGAATGGTGGAAGTTCAACTTTTACTTTAAAAGAAAACGTATATATATATATATATATATATATATATATATATATATATATATTATTAAATTCGTTTGGGAAATCGTGAGCATTTTGCTTGACTATATGTTAGGTACAGCATGACCAAATTTGGTCTTTGTACTATTAAATTAAAACGGATATAATATACAATGGCAGTTATGAAAATATGTGCTTTGGATAGTTAGCTTTATCTCCGAATAATAACCAAGAAAAGAATAGCAGGAAAGATAAGCCTATTCTGCGAAATACTGCTGATAATCCAAGCAATTATTTACACTCAAGATAAGCCTAAACTTAATATATTTGCGAAGGATATATTTGATCCAAAAAAAGTAAAGAACTCCAAGGAAAAACTGTTAAGCCTCGCTATCGTAACAGATTATGCTCAAAGAAAGTATCTTAGTAACAATTAACAATTGAAGAAAATGAGGCGAAAGTCTGAAATTTAGAAAGAATTGAAACGATCATACAAAAAGCATTTCTTTGTACTTATAAAGTTATCGAAATACTTTTTAAGTAATCGGTTTGAATAGAACCTTTTAGTCTGCAAACTTGAATGAAATATCATAATAACAATTTTTCAAGTTATATATTAAATTATTAAACAGAATAAGAAAAATCAGTATTTTTTATTAATATAAATTTAACTGAAAATTCACATATACTTTATATTATACAATAATCCAAATATATATGCATTATTATTTGCTGAAAAGTATAATTAAGAAGAAAAGTATTAGTGAAGGATGTGATAGTTAATTGGATTTTTGTTAATTGAAAACTATTTCTGTGCATATCAAATGTTTATCTTTAGCGTTACCATTTTTACTGAATAAAAAAGACTTATTAAAATCATTTTATTTCGTTTCAGTTTTCCATTAACGTAATTGTATTTCTTAAAAATTATTTGTAATTTAGGGAATTAAAAAAGTTATTGAGTCTGTAATTTTTTAAGTAACCGAAATATTTAAAAATTATTTGGCGCAATCGGCACTTTTATTTTATTTAAAAAATAAAATTGCAGACAATAAGATGGTATTTTTATTGTATTATAAGAGTATTTTACGCAAATTATTAATGCATTATATTAATGAATGTATTTACTATGCGCGGATATTTCGTTGAGCACTTATAATGTCACGTAGAACTATAGTATAGAACTCAATGACACACACAAGTGGTAGAGCTAAACCAATTTATTAACTGAACTCGGAACTGAGAATACAGTAACAGACAAATCTTCTGCTTTTATTCAAGCAGAGAAAGTTCGAGAATACTCTTCTGGAGACAGTAAGAAAAGTCCAGAACACTTGTCTGGTAAACTAAAGAAATGTCCAGTATCTTCTGGAACATGAAATAAAGGAAAACATAAAATCAAGGAATTAAGTATTTACATATACTATTAATCGCATTGTCTCTAGCGGGATTCGAACACAGGTCTCTTGATCACGAGACCAGTGCCATGACCATTCGGCCATGGAGATTCGACTGTCTTTCTTCAATGCGGCAATAAATATAATCTTTATTATGCTTATAATTAATTTTTGTTTTATACGTACTTTTAATTTTTCTTACAAACATTGAAGTATAAGAAAAGCCTTAAGTGAAAGTTCTGATAAAATATTCTGGGTAATATAACCATTATTATTTCAGTAACAATTGCAATGGTTTATAAAGTGTTTTTTCGGTTTTCATTCTCAGAAGTTTAAAAGTCTATCGAACATTTTTAACAAGTTTTTATGTTTTTATTACCTTTCTTACTGCTGTTTTCGGTCCAATTCAAATTTAGCAAACGATTTAAAACTTTCAGACGAGCTATGGACTCGAAATTTTGAGCATAATTCAGAACTGCATTATAATGCAATATTAAATCCTTTTCTTTCCTGTTTATATGTTTCGGTACTTTTTTTTTTGACAATGAAAATGCTTTTATTAGGGCAGATGGCGAAGACGAAGTAACTAGTCTATCTGAAAGTTAGTTTAAAATCGATTGTAATTGCATGCACATACGGTAAGAAAGCAGGAAATAATTATTTTAATAAAAAATTACTATACAAATTTTTTAAAACCGACTGAAAAGTATAAATTCTCCCAATTCCATATAGATGTCTTGAAAATTAAGGATTATGAAAATTCACAAGCATAAAATAGTACAATCTGCTTAGGGAGAAAGGTAATCATTTTACACTTTTTAATCTGTTTTAAAAATGTTCTATATTATATTTGTTTAAACAATTATTTTTTAGGCTAATATGACCAATTAAATTTAATGGCTATTTTCCATTTCTGAATAAATCTTTTCCTATAAAGGATTTATTTCACTCAGAAAAGTCATTGCCAAAACGAAAGAACTTTTATGAACAGAATTAATTAATTTGTCTTTGAAATAATTCAAATGAAAAATAAAGAATTTAAAAAAGTTGAAAATAATTTGTAACCCTGACTTAATTCCTAAAGTTTCCTAGTTCTACAAAAACAAAAAAAAATTGTAATTGGGCTTAAAAAAGGTTTTCCTTTGTGCAATATCAATAAACCAAATACGATTCCTGAGTACATACGCCGAAAAACCAAATGCATATGCCAAAAATATCTTTTTTTTTTCAAAGCATTTTTTATTTTTCTTTAATTGTTTCACAATTTCTTCTCAATACATTCGGATCTTTCTTAAAAGCTTATATTTTTGGAAAATGATTGTTCACAATTTTGTTTGGAATCATTGTTATTTTTATTGCTAAATCATTTTACTTCAGATTGCTGAAGAGAGAGGTTTCTTAACCGATATCTTTCAGAAGCGCTATTGCTAATACATTTTCGGTGCTGTTATAATTACAATATTTAATATTACTTATCTTGATTATGAATGATATCATAGGATATCTAACTATAGCAAATTGAAAAACTCTTTCAATTAATCCCGATTCTGCCTCTTTCAAACTTAGCAATTTTGTTTTCAGTCGGGTAAGTAATACATATCTTGAAATGTCATATTTTTTGGCTATAATGGTGATATTTATCTTTATTATTTTGTTAGCAGCTATATAAAAAGACCTTGGCCTTCTTGATATATTCAAATCTATCTTTTGAGGGAATGTTGATATGAACTTTTTAGAAATATAAGGAAAGGAATCGGAATAAAGATTTAAACAAAAATGATGCATGAACTCTGCAAAAGCATTAACAAGCAGATATTACGATCGAAATTTCCTTGCATCACCATAAATTATCTTTGCCAGCCTCTTTTGATAAAGGAAATATTAATTTTTGTTTTATAAATGATAGGTGTATTATTTTCTTAAAAATCAATTTAGAGTAGTGAATTATCTGTGTGTGATATATTTTTTTTTAATCATTCGGTCTTTATCATTTTGGTAAAAAAAAGTAATTCACTTAATATTTTTGAGTATTTCTTATTATTCTTATTTTGCCCAGTTAGTTTTTCTCTTTTTATTTCACATGTCTTCTTGATTTTTCAAATAATGTTAATCTTTAAATTTTTATGTTAATATAGAGGAAGAATTTAGTCGAGAAAGGAACTTTATGATGACGCACTTTGCTCATTTTTTTTTGCTAGAATACTTTATTCCAAATATTAAATTTGAACATATTACATATAGATATACAAAACATTTTTGAATAAGAATTTTATGTACAATAAACTATAAACCACTGCGCACAAATGGTAGATTTTAAATTATAGCAAGAGTGTGTGTGTGTGAGAGAGAGAGAGATCTTACATTATTTTCACGATACGTGATATTTTTCTCTTTTTTTAATCTTTATGGGGAGGAGCGACAACCTGTTCCCCATTGTGCTACAAACTCGTTAAAGGCTTCTTTTAAGACATCGTTCATAATCCTCCTTTAAAATACGGAAACCTTAACATTTCACGTTGCCAACTTCGGTAACGAAATAAAATGACGGCGAAACCCCAGAGGTGTTTTAAAACCCAGTAAAGAAGCCAGTGTCGTTTAATTTCCTTAGCTCAGTGGGAAAGGATACGTTTTTATTTCCATCTGCGGCCTCGACCAGAACGCATAAAAAACGTCAGCCGTTTTCTACGACAGTGGTTTTTATTGCACGTAAACCATCCCGTCTACTTGCTGTTTACTGCTGGGTTCTTCTGAATTCGAGGGCTCGCTTCTTTCTCCAACTATAAACAAACAGAAGCAGCTCTTTAAACTTTTGATGCACGTCCATCGGTGCAGCGAATTGGCCACAAAACCGTAAACTGGCCCTCGGAAAAGGTTGTACATTGCTGACAGGTCGCACGTGCTCGGCAAGATGAATTCATTGAGGGACGCTTTCTTTTCAGGAAATTCGATCTTCGAGTCGGGCTACTGAATGGAAGGTTCGTCTGGGACATGACGAGACAGAAACGGATACTCGAGGTACAACTGAAACAATAAATTCATTTATCAAAAGGGTTCTTAAAGGTTTTCCACATCCGATCCCATTTTCAGTTCCAGGCTACCGTTTTGTGAGCCAATCTATGAAAGAAAATCCCTTGTAATTCCACCTTAATATGTAAGCAGGATTGTATAAGTTATTAAGACAATAGTTAATATAACATAAATTCAAATACGTCTAGAATTTATTCATACGTTACTCACGAATAATTTTATTTGATAATGTTAAACCTGATTGTTGGAAGATTAATGGAATATCGGTAACCTTATATTCATTTATGGTTAGAACCCAGAAATTTCAATACATCTGATTTGTTATGCGTCACACAATCGTTGTATAAATCTTAATTCTGATAAATTAGAATTCTCTCATTAGTTGTTTCTATTAATGAACAACAAATTACCAATGAGAAAATTGGAATAAATAATTGAATGGAATATGTGAGTAATAGTTGTCGTTAACTTCGGCATCGCATTCTGTTGTATAAATATTGCATAGCATGATACATTGCGCATGTTCCTACCATAAAGCATTTTGCTTTGTGTCAATTGTTTTCGAATATTTTGTATGTTGTAATGCGAACACAAGTGTGGAAAACAACTGCTGCATGATTAATTTCATAAAATTTTCATATAACAGTCAATTTTGAAAATGCATTGAGAAGCATTTAAATCTGCATTATATCGCATACTATGGTTTTAGATAAAGATTATTCAAATGTACATATTTATTAACTAAATTATTCATTAGAATATCTTCTATTTTAAAACACTCTTAATACTATTATCTATTAAAACATTTCTATTTTAAATCAAATTAATAAAAAAAATTGAATATAATTAAGATTCAAATTTAATATTAACGAACACATAAGCAATTCTAAAAAATTCATAATTTTTTTAAAATTACAGTAAAGTTATAAGAATAATAATAGCAATAAAGAGAATAAGAAGTAAAAACAAATAATAATTTCAAGAAAATTTAAAAAACAACAATTTAAAACTAAACTACCATTTCAACAAAAATTTAAAACTACCATTTCAACGAAAATTTAAAACTACCATTTCAACGAAAATTTAAAACTACCATTTCAACAAAAATTTAAAACTACCATTTCA
>JAPMOR010041017.1:834387-865156 GCA_026543865.1 Argiope aurantia | reverse complement strand
AAAATTTAAAACTACCATTTCAACAAAAATTTAAAACTACCATTTCAACAAAAATTTAAAACTACCATTTCAACAAAAATTTAAAACTACCATTTCAACAAAAATTTAAAACTACCATTTCAACAAGAATTTAAAACTACCATTTCAACAAGAATTTAAAACTTTCTAAACTATATTAAAAAAAATAGTATAAATTTAAACAATAGTTTTGCTTTTTCCCTTATATTTTAAAAAAATTAAGTTATCATGTTTTACTTCAAATAAACAATTGTAGCATTATTGCCAAACATCGGGAAAAGAAGTAAATTCTGTCTTTTTCAAAAAGTATTAGATGAAAGTCTGCATATGCCAAATCTTTCTTGAGAAGTAGAAAAAAAATTAAAGGTACAATTCAAAGCGAATAATAACAGAATATGAAAGCATGGAGCTTTGAAAAGAAGGATTAAAGTACAGAGCCACAGGCCAAAACTGACATCATTGATCACTTTATCAAAAACCGAATGATGTGCCTTACTTGTATGTCTATATTATATTAAGGTGACCCAAAAGTTTCTTTCTCATCGCGCTATGAATGGTCTTATCTGGCTCTGCTTGTGCAAACATGCAGGCTTATCTATTAGCCGTCTATGTTATCGATTTCAGTTGTACTAGAGCTCTACTACACACCAAAAAAGTTTTGTCCATTTGGTATAATTAGAAAAGTGCAATTTTCTACGAACTCCTTCCTCATGGTGAAACAATAAATTCTGCGAACTACTGGCATCAACTGAACGTTGCCACAGCAAAAAAGAAGAAAAAAACCTGGCCAGAATTAATGAACAGACGAGGCATTGTTTTTCATCATGATAACGCGAGATCACATATTGCATTAGTCGTAAGGCTTACAATTTGATTGGGAGGTTTTACCGCATCCTGCATACTCTCTAGATCTCTCACCATCTGATTATTACTTCTTTCTGTCCTTTAGAAACTCGCTTCATGATAAGCGCTTTAAATCCATCAGCGAAATAAAAGTGCACCTCAACGATTATTCCTGGTTTAAAACACACAATTTTGAAAAGAAAGCATAAAGATGCTTCCTGTGACATGGAAGAAAATAATAGAGCAAAAAAGTTCTTGTATAACAAAATAAATTTGAACAGTAAATATTATGTATTCATCTCATGTTAGAAATAGGAAAGAAACTTGTGAAACAGCCTAATATTTAATGCTTTTTAGAGAATATACTGAGCACATTAAGAAATTTTGTTATTAAAGAAAATTGTAAATCTTCAAAAATAAAACATCAAGAGCATGACATTATTTAGATAAAGAAAATACTTATGCCTTAGAAAACATTTAAATGAGAAAGGTTAACGATTACACAAATAGGATGTTGGCAGAAAATCGTTAGATTCAATGTTTGAGCTTATTTGTAAAGAACATGTAAGCTTGATTAATTTGTAGGTTGTTTGAATCTCTCTCTCTCTCTCTTATTTTAATGAAATGGAATCTCACTCATCCCGCGCAAATGAAGATTGTCGTAATCGGATATGCGAATTACTTGGAGAGTAGGCAAAGGAAAATAATTTCTAACCCCTGTTTCACCAACTAATATATTTTATAAAGTAGAAGTTATTTAAACATTAAATAAATAGTGTACATTTATCTTAATAGGAAAAAAAAAGCAATCGAAATTAGTTTTTTAGACAAATTAAGTAGAATAATAGAAAGTCTGTGATTGCTCTTTTGCTGCTTACCAATGATTTCTATAAAACGAATCGATGTTTGCTATTGGGTTATCGTAAGAAAAAATGTTGCATCCGCATTTCAAATTTCCTTTATGCGTTCAAGTTTTTCTAGCTTGCTTTAATAACTTTAAATCCATTTCTATGAATCAAATTAACATCACTGATATCACTTGCTATTCTTCAGTTTTATTCACTGAAATAACTTTTTCACTTTCATTTACAATAATGGAAAATTTTAAGAAGAAAAATGAAAATTAAAAAGGAAACACAAAATCATGTATAAAAAAAGTTTAAAATATCACCATATAAATAACAAATAAATATCTACTTAGCAATGGGGCCTCAGACAGAGAATATTATCCAATTTGCAATTTTAATTAAATCGGAATCCATTTCTTGTAATTACGATAAAATTACGGACTTAGGATAAGACCACGAATATCCTGCATGAAAATGAAAAACAGTATGTATGAAATATAAGTCTTAGGAGCGAATACAGCATTTTTACTGAATGCACCCCGCTAACATGTGCAATGGGCCTATTTTTTCCACTCATAGCAATCAAAATTGAACACGAAATTAGAAGTTGCTGTCACAAAGTCGCATTTCATTAATTTAAGCTGTTGCGTTTGCATGCTTGCGAAAGCACAAATAGACAAATGTTCAACCCTATGAGAGATTTGATAAGCATCTTCATTTTAAATATCAAGTGTGTACGAAATTTCATTTATCTAGCTCTTTTCATTTGGTATTTACCATGTTACTTTTTATCAAAACAACCAGAGAAACTTCGTCTAATTGCATTTTGTTTAAAATTTGATAGAAGTCTACAACTTTAAAGTCCAAATACCAATTTTCATCTGTCTATTTCAAATTATTTTGAGTTCACGTATTCATAGACAGTATGTATCAAATGCAAAAAGGTGCTTTTTTAACTCATGGAAATATAAAACAAGAATAGGTATGGAAATTTCGGGTTCAATATTTTTGCGAATATAATTATCTGAGCTTTATAAAATAATTTAAAAACAACTTCTGCAGAAATTATTGTACCAGAATAGGACTCGCTGCTTGTTATAGTTCTTTTTAAAATACTTTGATCATGAATTTTTAATAACATTCGCTCAAATTAAAACTAGTTTTCGTATATTTAAAATTCACATTAAACTCACGGTCAGTAAAATTTTGTCTTGATTCTCTTGTTATATAACTTCTCTGAAACTACTTTTGAAATTCCTGTTTGCATTAAAAGGATGTATCTCATTATATAAGACAAATAAAATATGTCATAATTTTAAGATGATTTTTTAAAATCATACTTTAAGTAGGAATTCTATGACCTAAATGCGACTGATTTACTAAAGAATACCTTTGAATTCTTCACACAGACAAACTTTTGAAAATATATAGGACACTAACATCTTTTAATTGCCATTGACAGTTTTTCTATCGAAATAGCAATGTGCCAAATTCAATATTTATGATTAACAAATTTTAGAATATTTTAACTATATTAAGTATGATCGCGTCATTTTGTCCAAATACTGGTTAATCTGTTAATAAATTTATAAAGAATTGCATATACAGTTTTAAAAATTCATATTGACCGATATTTCCTTCATTTGGAAAAGTTAATTCGCGTTTTGAAATGTACTTTGACAGTCCTTGATTGTAAAATTGTTTGTAGATTTTTAAAAGGATGTTGAGTCAGAAGTTGTTCCTTTCGCATTTCACAAAACATGGAATGGGAGAGAAAAGGCTATTTTAAAAATTATATACCACTATTTTTAAGAAAGTATAATTAATTCAAAGGTATACCGATGTATTGAAATCGACCACTGAGTACTCATACAATTGAGATTTTAAGTTACCTCAAGAAGTCTTTTAAATTTTCCGCATTTTGTTTCCGCTTATAAGATTTTGATAATCCACTCCTGTCGAATTTATGTTGATCCCTCTCATTCTTTTAAGGGATCTCTCCCAAAGTAGCTTTTATTTTGCTTTCAAATCTACTTTAGTGTAGCTACTCAATCTGAATTCATTTGTAATGTGAACTAAAATTCTTTTATCACGTAAACAATTAAAAACTTTAACTAGTGGTAAAATGAGTTATTTTTACAAAAAGTGATGGTAAGATACTTTGACGTTGATATTCTGTTTACTTTCTTCTTTCATTGATTAAAGGAAATTTATTTTTACGAAAATTATTTTGCCCAAGAAAATTAATTTTTCCACGAACAATGAAGCATATGTGAATTATTACTTTAAGCTTCAGTCCAAAGTTTTGTTAGTCAGAAATAGTTAGTAGTGTACGTGGAGAATAAGGTAGAATTTAAATTTAATTTTTCTGCTATAAATTAAATTATCAACTGGGTTCTTCGACATTAATTCAGTTAACTCATATTTTCCTCATTTTTAAACCGAAAAATCTTATTATCTTTTGTAACATGATATGTAGACTTTTTTTTTGTTGTCATACTTTCAAAAAGAACTACCTAGACATTTTAAAATAGGCAATCTTCTTATAAAGAATGTACCTAAAAACCGTATCACACCTCGAGCATATTATATATTGTAATGCAAAACTTAAAGATAAATGTTTTTAATTTTTTAAAATCTAAAAAGAGTTCTAGTTTAAATTAAGGAGATTATTAACTATAAATTATTTTAATTCTTAAATAAATAACATTAATTTAAAGTATGAATGTTTATCCAGATTGCATGAGTCTATTGTATTTATAATAATACAGTAGATAAATATTCTATGCAATAAGTATTAATAATAATTGTGGCAGAATGTCTTGTTGTTTATTAACGATTGTTATTCAAATGTAATTCAAGTTTGCTAAATGCAATTAAAAACTTTTATTCTACCAAATTAATTGACTTTGTTGTGAAAGCAATGGCATTGCATAAATCTGTGAGATTCTTCAATTTTTGTAAAGAAAAAATAATTTGTTGAAGCCATTACGAAATG
The DNA here is from genome assembly GCA_026543865.1 of Argiope aurantia. Classification (NCBI taxonomy): domain Eukaryota; kingdom Metazoa; phylum Arthropoda; class Arachnida; order Araneae; family Araneidae; genus Argiope; species Argiope aurantia. The sequence continues at coordinate 860,449 of JAPMOR010041017.1, read as the reverse complement.
AAGCATTTATTTAGAATTTTCGAAACAATTTAATAAAATAATTTTTTTATCTACTGCTTTATTGATCTATTTCGTTCCCCTCTTGATGAAGTGTATATAGAACCAGATTTAAAAATACTTTTTAACAAATCTTTTGTAAGTAAACCTTAAATTGTTCTTACCTGGTTTAAATAAAATCTATTTGCTGCTGAAGCTCATAGAGTCGTTATTCTTTATATTGATCTTGAGGTATTATCTAAAAATAAGTGTTCATTTAAGGGTAGAATGCACGATTTAGTATGTGAAAATATTTACTTGCTAGAAAATGCGAAACAGAATTTTGTTATTGCTACAACGCTATTGTTAGTGAAACATTGTGTTTAATATGCTTCTAATAAAATCTTTTATATTTGACAGTGGCGGAATCCCTGGAAGGGGGGGGGAGTAAGGATGTAAGAAAAATACAAGTCATTACAATACGTTTGAGCTTTTATATATCACTTTTTTGAAACGAATCATGAGTATGATGTGAAAAGTATCATACACAAAATATCATTTAGATTTTCTTGCTCATTGATGATAAATAAGTGATTAAGAAAATCAAATTATGCAACCTGCATCATTTAATATCGTCATGCCATACACAGTTGGATAATTTCTTTGTAAAGAATTTAATTATTTAATTTATTTATCCGTAAAAATTTGAAGCTTTTGGTATATAAATTAGACTGAAGTTAATTGATGAAACTATATATTACGATAGTATTTGCATCCATACCTGTATACTAATTAAATTATGCATGTTATAATTATTAAAGTATAAATTGTTATTAAAGTATAAATTAAAGTATATATTGAAAAATTTTTATTCTTATTCAAGTTATAATTTTTTTTTATTCTTAGTTAATGGAAACATTTAAATAAGAAATAATACAAGTTTGCCTCTTACAGGCAGAAAAAAAGATTTTTTTATTTTGATTTGAGTATCAAGCAGGTTATAAAATTGCATTGTATAGAATTCAAATATCAAACAACAACAGAAGAAAAAATGGAACTTTCTTTTTTGTACGGTATTCATTTTATTGATTCGACTTATGCGCTTAAATCTTTGAAAGGAAACACGTGCATTTTGTATTCATTTTTTTTATATATATTTCAAAATAACATTTAACTCAGCAAGGGAAGAAACCACTTTTAAACGCAAAAATAAAAATAAAAATCCATCCGCATCGCTAAGTATTTACGAAGTCCAACCACTCCGACTAAGCACAAACATGCAATTCAAAAAAAGCAAAGATTACACCCTGCGCGAAATTGTCACCCCTCCCTCGCGCATTCCATACTCCATGACCCAGAGAACTAAAAAGACGCATATCACCCAGTACGCCCCCAACCCGCCCGTGGGAAATCACTCGCTTTTTTGTACTGTTACCCCATCCCGTAGAGACAGACACAACATCCAGTGTGTTTAATAGCATAGAGCTCCGTTCCAAGCACTGGTGGTAAGTGTACGGCTCCGATTGCATATTTCAGACGCCCGCGAAGAGTCTTTCTTTGCTTTTCAAAGTTCGAAGGGGAGGGGCAACCAAAGGCGAAGTGACGAGAAACATTCAGCTTTGGTGACGGCAGATCTTTGTTACTACATAAACGAACTGTTCTTTATGTCGAGGTGTTAAGCAATTAGATAAAAGGCTGCGACTTCCTCAATATTGAAAGGAAGCGAAGAAGTAATGCAGTCACTTCATAGTTCAATGCTTTTGGAATGAATTTGATAGTGTTGAATGCATAAGAGGAAAGGCTGCATTCAGTTAGTTGCAAAAAGAATTTGTCTGATCGTCATTAAAATGTTTTAATTGTAAACGGAATCTACAATTAAATTGAGTCTAAAAGAGGTAGAAATTGTTAGACCAGTGGTGAAGTGAAAGATACTGTTTTCTAGATAAGGATAAGAAGAAATAATTAACTGACAGAGAATTAGTTGTCTATTATCTGTATATATGTTTTCGTTCTTGATATTGTAATTCTAAGTTATGATTGAAGCCTCTTAATTGACTTAAATTGACTCAAATTGCCTGGATGAAGATTTTGATACGAATATGAAAAGCTGCGTTATTCAACAGGTGGTGAAGTATTTTGAAAATGTTTTTGGCTTCCATTAGAGAACTTTAATAACTATAAAGGGCTAGATTGTGAAAACAACAATGTGAAATTTTTGTATTATCTAGAATCCTTGAAAATTACGGTTGCAGATTTCATAAACTGAATTACAATGGAATGAAAAATCCGTTTCATTATATTATGACCACCACTATGAAGTAATTTATTTAATTTCTGAAGAGACTTTAGATATTATTCTCTTTCTAAAAAATAATGTTGTACTTTGCGATTGTACACTTATTCATCTTCTTCAAAAATAAAATATTAATTCGTATCTAACGAATTTTTTGGATTCATAGAAGCAATGCTGGTATTTAGAAGAAATTATTTAATAGATCGATGTGTTATAGCTTCTTAAAACAAATATTTTGACTAGTGTTGCATCGCACTATGGATTATTATATTATTTCATTAATTTTTATTTTTGGTTATGGAAGCTTAACCAGTTGCCGACCTTGTGATGAAACCGAAACTCTGAATGAAAGAGAGGAAAGAGCAGAGGTGATTTTCACAGGCACAGTCCAAAGAATCTACCGAAAGAGCCCGGTCCGTTCTTTTATCCTGGACTATAATGCGATGGTCTTCGTGAAAAGGGTATTGAAGGGTGACAAAAAGCTACAAGGTAATGCTGTCGTGGTTTCTGGTTTGGGAAACAGGCTCATTTGTCACAGCGTAGTAAAAGAGCGTGATACAAGGATCTTTCTAGTGTCACGGATAGAGGATGGATTTCTTAGACTGAATTCGAGTTTGTTACGAATGAATATTCCAAATTTGGATATTTTGGATGCTGTAATAAGAGGTAAGGCAATTTTTTTTATTCATATTTAAATTAATAACTTTAAAATAAATGAATGATAAATAGAACCACTCTTCCTTACACTGCATTTGTGGATTGAATTTGATAAATCGCCCTTTTGTATCGAATCATTGAACCATTTTATATCGATCATTTTTACCCCCCGCCATTTTATCGAATCATAATATTTGGTATTCATATTATTTTCGAAAATATTTTCCGGAAATAGTAGATTCCAGAAAATATTTTACGATTTTAGTGAAAATTCTGATATTTTCTTTTTCGCTTCATGTGAAATGTGTAAAGGTTTAAAAGTACTTAAGTTACCAAAATAGAATTATATTTACTGATTCTATAAAACAATCGAAAATATTTGAAAATAGTAGAGAAAAACGACAGAAAGGAATTTCTGTTTAATGTCATATATTATCATAAAAACAATTTCTTTTGAACATTAAATTTTGTAAAGAGTTTTTTTCTTTATTGATTTAAATGGCAATCTCAATATTTCTTTTCTTTTTCAAAAATTCTTATGAAATAATTAGTACTTATGAATATGAAATATTCGTAGTACTTCCCACATAAATTTCTTACTGCTATGAAAAATACATATTTTCTACTTTGATAATGGTAAAAATAACTTAGTAATCCTTTATAAATTTTTAATTTTCTAAAGAATGAACTATTAATTCAATTTGTCGGAAGTGGTACTCAGAAATATGATTCGTAACAAGACATATCGGGTGAGCTGGGACAGAATTACTTTAAAAAAATTGTTCAGAAAATGTTCCAAATTTTCTTTACATTTCGTATTTAGTTTTTCTGTTTACTTAATTCATAATAAAAATATAAAATCAATACCAAATTGAAATTTTATAATTCGCATATTTTTTATTTATGTATTCTGAATAGGGAATAAAATTCTCGATTTGTAAAAAGACATTATTAAAAATATAATTTGAGTTGCAAATATTGAATATATCAACTCGTCCTCGGTATTTAAAACATTGCCCTTTTAGATTGATAATTTTTCTCTAGATAAATCAGGTTTTAAATGATCAATTGATGATGTATTAAATTTGCCTAATAATTCCAATTTTCAAAGATGTGGCCAAAATTCAAAAAAACTAAACTTGTTTATATATATATATATATATAATGTGTAATAGAGAGAGAGAGAGACTTTTTAAAACACAAACACAAATGGCTGAAAATGCAACAGACCGATGAAATAATGATATTAATCTTTTTCACTAAATAAATGAATTCATATTTGAAAAATGAATTCTATGAATTGTAGTGTTAAGATAATATGAAAGCTTTAACAAATATATTTGGTTTAATTAAAATCTTTTTTATTAAATTCATGAATTTATTATAATATTTATAAAACCTCAAGCATTTACTGAAATAATAGTGTCTACAAATGTGCATGCTGAGCTAGTATGAATCATAAGAAATGATGAACACACACACATTCTCAAAGTTACAAAAATAAAATAAATGATCTCAATAAATTAGTAACATGTCGGATTAAATTTAAAATTTGATGAAATGTAAAAGAAACTTGGTTAGATATTTTTTTAAAAGGCCTTGGTAATTTGCATTACCTAGAATAAAATGCCTTAAGCAACAACTGGAAATAATACTTTATTTAAGAACATAATGAAGATTCTACGAATTCTCCGAATATTATTATTTTATGTGCATGCTTTTAGTATCAATAAAAAGGCGACAAACTTCTGAAGTTCGTCGAGGCAGTTACAGATTTTAACACTTTAATCTGGTTTGCTTCTTTCCCCAAGTCTTAAATATCTATATCATGTTGTGCTGAAGTTAAAAATAAATGCTTCCACTTCAAATGAACTGAATATTATCTACAAATTAGAAATATGTCAATTAAAAGGAGTTCGAATTACTGAATTTTCGATGAAATAATTTATTGAAAAGTGAAAAATGTTATTAAGCATAATTGCAAAGAGAAAAAAATAAAACAAAACGTAGAATTTATAGAAACTGAATGTATAATATAATATTTCATTTCTTACCCTTCTTTTAAATACATAGAATTCATGACAATATATTGTGAAATTTGAGAATTAATACATAAAAATTCCATCCTTGGTTCGATAATTAAACGAATTATTTTATGCTAAATATGGGCAAATTTTAAGGCGGATGCAAAAAGTGTAACAATCTTCTCTTTATTGCACTGCAAGTTTCTTATAATTACCGGATAAATTCCGTGCCTCTTTTCCACAGCAATAAAAGTGGCCATTAATATCAACCATTAAGAGTACTTTATTTATTGTTTAAATTAAGAGGAACTTTTGCTTTGCAATCGATATTAACAATGCCGTAAATTAAAGGCGTTAATCAGAATGATTTTTTAATTAAAATGTTCTGAATTTCCTTTTTTTGAGATTTAAAAACATTTTCAGAACAGGAGAGAGTTCTTAAAAAGCTTTTTCTCACCTAATTCTGGAATTTTCTATTTAAATTATTTCAAATTTTAAAATTTGCTAAGAATTCTTGAAATTTTCGGTTTCAATTCTATTTCTATTATATAAATTTTTAATTGCTTTTCACTTTCCGTAAAATTTGAATTTTAAATTGAAACGAAAGTGATTAAACTTCAAATAAAACAAAAAAAGTGATAATTTCTTTTTAAATATGACTATAGAAAACAGAATCCTTCAGCATTGGAATCTTGTGTGCTTACAAAATATAATATATATTTTTATAATTTGTTTCTCGAAACGAATGTTTCAATAAAAGTTTCCCTGATTCATCATAGAATTCAGATTTTAGTTTTAATTTTAAAAAGGTTTAAATGACGTAATATATTATTATTTTAATCAATAAATGCATTTCTGAAAAAAAAAATTGAATTCTAATTTGTATACTTAAGTTCCGAAGGAATCATTTTCGGTGAAATATTTTCTGAGCACACTAGCTTTTAAATTTAAAAAAAATTATGATAAAATCTGATTTGAGTAATAAGGTTTTGAATATTATTATTTTAAAACTATCGGCGATTTTATAATTTTAATCTAATCAGCAGTTGGGAAATTTCAGACAATGACTGTTCTTTTTTGAAATGGAGCGGTTAATAATTTTTAATTAACTTTCATAACTCACTAATTGTCAGTCACAACAAAGTGAGCCTTTCTTGCTATTGAAACGTTAATGTTTTAAGAATATTTTACTGAATATGGTCCATAGCACCAAGAATCTGTTTAAAAATATAAAACTCGTTATTCATCAGAACATTTATTGAAACAAACTGCAAAATAAAAATAAAAGTCTAGATCAATTTAGAAATAAGTTGTTAGACAATATCAGAATGGATATCATGAATATATTAAGCCCAGTTGATCTAAATTAGCACAGAATGATTGAATTAATAACAGATATTTTAAGTCACAAAAAGAATTTTCGTCTCGCATATTTTTCCAGAAAATGTCATGTTTTATAATTATTTTATTTCCTATAGACATGTGATTAAAAATAATCTGCTTTTCATGTTTAAATTGCACTGAAAAGTAACTTAATCTTTTACTTTGAACCTTTATCAACGTGATTCCAAAATGTTGATAAAATTTAATTTCTTACCTGATTATAAGCATAACGTGTTCGTGCAAGTTATATATTTTTATTTGAATATCTATTGTCTCGAAGTATACGTAAAATATGTCTTAAAATTGAGGAGAGGCGGAATTATACGGCAAAATGATAGGTATCATTAAAAATAAATAATTATTAACTCTAAGATGATGTAAAAATTTTTGTGCCACGAAATTTCATTAATTAAAATTCCAAAAATGTAATTGCTCTAAGCTACACATTCCACCTTCTAAAGTATATATGAGCCAAGTTTGGTAACTTTGAGCAGTCAAACAAATTGACTTGTACACTGTCAACATACACGCACATGTATTTAAGGTAAAGCGACATGAGAAAAGGATTGTTTGAATAAAATTCTAAAAATATTCTAATTAGCCTTTATAGGCTCATTATCTTAGTAATATCAAATGGATTGTTGTTGGTAGATTTTCCAATAAGTCAAACGCATTAACATTTTTTACAACGAATGAAATGTATCCATTAAACCCTTAAAGATATATATTAATATGCGACTGGATCCTGGAACGTAAGATAATGTTCGATATTTGAATTTTGTAATATTCTGCCAACAAAATTGAACGTTTTAAACTGAAAACAAAATGTATGAAGTTCTTTTCTAAAAGTTAAGCTTAGAAAAATCAACTCTGTGCAATGAAAATAAAAATTATATAATTTCTTTAACAGAGTAAACAGTTTAGAAACGTTTTGAAGTTAGAAAGCGTGAAATGATGAAAGCATGAGAAATCGGTGCAAAATACGTATTTCAAATTCCCAAGCACCTGTAAATACACTTGAAATAGCTCAGTTGAAAGGCAAATGGATAAATTTATTCTTAATCAACATTATTTAATGCTGTAAATAATAGTTTAGTTTTTGATTGCTTGACTTTATTTACGAGTTCCATTCGTTCCTAGGCTTGTCATTACAAGTATTCGGTTTGGGAAGAACCTACCATCTTTTCTGAGGGGCGGATGAAAAATAAGACAGTTGTGGTTGGATACCTTCCTTTGAACTCCCACATCACTCCAAAAATAGTAAATTCGTCTTATGATTAATTGAATAGTGCCACCTACCCTCCCCCCCCTCTACATACACAGTGGTCTCTGTGGGAATAAGTGAATCTCAAATGATAATGGCGAAAACGAATCTTTTTCAACTGACCATATCAAAGTGATTCAAAAGGAAAATATTAGAAATCCATTTTCAATTCAATTGAGTCATTTCAATCGGAATTTCGATGTAATAATTGTGGTAAAAGACAGAAAAAAAAGTCATTCTTTTTTTAAAAGAAAGGAAAAGACAAATTGTAATGAGATTTTTGTATCTTTTACGTAAGAAATTTATCCTTTTTGTATTTTTGTCTATTGTTTTATTTGACAATAAAACTAATGACAATCCTTTCTTTTGTCTTTCTTGTACAGTTTATATAATAACACCTTGTACCTGCTTCGCAATGCAGTATAATTTATACTGTATAAAATACTTTTTTTAGCTGACTAATTTGGTTAAATTGATAATGGGAGATCTATTTATGTGTAAAAAAATCTCATGAAAAATTTCTTTCTACCTCGTCCACAAATAATATTCTGAAATTCGTTTCTTCCAACTCGGAGAGCTTACATATTTGTGAACGAGATATCTCGCTTAAATTTTTATATTTCTATATTATATTCTTCACATTATAAAAAGAAAAATTTGGAACATTTCAAATTTTTTTCTAAGTTCCTTTCCTGGGGAAAAATAAAAACAATGGAGAATTTTTTTTTAAGGATTTAATCATTTGCATATATATTATAGATTAATTAATTGAATGTTTCATTAACAAATTATAATATTTAATCGAAAAATTAGAAATTGTTTTGATTATATACAAGAAAAATTAGTTGAAAGAAATTTTTACATGTATTTATTTGATAAAATACAGTTTACTATCATTAACAAAATTTTTGAGTTTTCAAAATAACAATTATTTTCTTTGAAAAATGTCTTGTACTTTTTATATTATTAATGAAATATTTTTGATCTAAGTCATTTCAGTGCATCATAGAAAATTCGTAGAAACTATAAAAGTATGAAATGCTGGCATTCCTTCCATCCAAGACTTTTTAACGGTTACAGTTTTATTTACAATGCTGTTAGTGATCTATTCGAGAAGAAAAAAATTAAAGAAATCCACATGCTTTATTGAACTAAAGCGATGGAAATTCTTATTTCATGCAAAAATTAATATCACTCAAGTATTAACTAAGACATTTTTACTGAAAGACAAAGCCAAGATTATTTACTTTGATATTTTTTTAATGATAATTATAATGTTCAAAAACATTTCGGAGAATTAAAAATGTTATCATTATTTTTTAAAGTTTCAAGTGGCTTGAAAATAAATTAGAATTTTTCACGGCTATTGCTAACAACTTCTCTTATTGGTTTATAGCCAAATATAGAAAAGCAAAAAGGCGTGTGATTTTTTAAGTAATGAGCGAAATTTTAAGAAAATTCTCGCTACGAATGAATAAATAAGACTTTTGTGTATTGTGTATTTAAAACACCTTCATCGTATGATCGAAATTTAATAAATCACATTCTAGGCGAATTAAAAAGAGAATTAAACTAGGTTTCTACTTTAATCCTCGCTTTAGAAGAAATTGCAGGGATTAAATAATGTTTTTATCCAAGCTCATATGAAATATTTGGAAAATGATGCATCAAAAATCACTTAACATTAATGTAATATTAATAATAAATTTATTTTTCATCGGTACGTTCTAGTGTATCTCCACGGAACAAAATAAACGAATGAAACAATTATAATGAATGAGAAACATCGTTTTATGTAAAACATGTTTTACTCAGTGGCCTTACGAAGAATATGTGGTGCTCGTAATATTTCGCCCAAATCCACAATGCCAGCCGTTATCAGTGGTTTAAGGGTAAATAAGATCTTCATGATATTTGGGTCGTGGTGGTCTGGTGGTAAGTTCTTGGCTTCGTAACCGGAAGGTTTCAGGTTCGAGACCCGATTCCAGGGAAGGACCGTCGTGTAAGCTGGTTTGGTGTACGTTAAATCCATCGTCCTCACGCTGGTGTGATGTGGAAGCTTGGAAAGGGGGTACTATTTTAAATGTCATCTGATCGCGGTTCAAAATTACGAGTTCCGTTCCAAAATAGCCCTAGTGTTTCTTTAAAACGGGACATTAATATAACTAAATCGTCAAAATTATTCGGCAATCACAGCAATGGATTATAACAACTATCATAAATAAATTGTCTTCTCAGAGTACTCCTCTCCCAAACTCGGCAGTAGTATACATATACATTTCCTGTTCTCAATTAATAGTTCTGTCACTGGTTCCATTTTATAGATTATACACTTTCTGGGGGAGGTTTGATTGCTATTTGCTGAATCGGAATCGTAAACTAAAATCTAGATTAAAACAATAAATGCATATTCTGTCTAAGTTAGATATCAATGAATAATTACAATAAAGAAAATAATAAAGAATATAATTAAATGACGATAATGTAAATTGCTACTATTCTACAATAAGAATAATAGATGCTACGATTTCAGTAATTTAATTCTGTAAATTGTAGGAGGAAATTAATGTAAAATCAGAAATCGTGAAGCATTAATTCTTGATCCTTTCTTTAATCATTGAGTTGAATTATGAGTTGCTTCATTTTTGTTTAAATTATGAATAATTAAATTCAAATAATTTGATATGTTTTGAAAGTTTTAACTATGGGAAACTATCTTGTATATTGGATATCAACCGAGTGATCCGATTTTGTTAAGACTTTAACTAAATATCCATACATGACCTTGGTAATGTTGATTCTGAAGTCGTGGGGCAAACGTCCTATTGATGTGGTGCGAAGATTTTTAGGAAGGAGTCATTCTCGTCAATTCATTAGGTTTCAAAATAACGCGATTTCAAATTATCTCAAAATATCTCTTATTGTTTTTAAATTAGACAATACTGCAAAACTGATCTGTTTCAAATTCAAAAATATAGTATCAAGATTGAAATTATTATCTTGCAATACAATCCATTGGAGAAATCAGAGCCTATCGAAATATTAGTTTCAATTAAATAGAAAAAATAAAATTTTTAAATAATATTTCTGAATTTTTCTTGCTATCGATTATAACGAATTTCAAATAATTCAAATTTCGATTTCAAATAATAATTTTCTTAAAGGAAAAATAAAAAATAAGTTTTAAAAAGACTTTTATAGCTGATCGTAGCAATTTTTATACAGCTCACAAAACATTTTTTTTTTATTAAACTGACACCATATCCAAAATAACGTTGTAGTGCTTATGCACAAAACATGTTATCTGTAAACGTCGCCTCGATAAAAAAAAATAATAGGCAGAACTTCAATTTCTTTTGATCCTTTGAATTCTTTTTTCATCTCTTTAACGCTAAAAATGGGTTTATTGCAACTATTTGAACCGCATAAACATCTCAGACTTCGAAAGCCTCTCATATCCTGCTGTTTTTCTCTGACAACGAAAGCATCCAACCGGTTCATATTTGGTTTCATTTCTGTCTTCCAAGAAGAAGGAACGAAAAAGCAGGGGGAAAAAAAACTTTATATGAAGAGACAGCTTGAATTGAGTGAATACCTGGAAACGGGGATGCACATAATGATTGTAAAATATCCCAGAAAAAAGAACATTTAAGTGTTGACATACATATAACCTTCGCCGAAAAAATGATTGTGAAGAAAAGTGGTTTTAAGTTTTTTGTTAAAGTTCAAAAAATCTAAAATTGAATGGATGATGATTATTTAAATAAAAATTAATTGAAGATGTCCAACTACATTCGGATGACTTTTTTTAAATAATAATATATGAAACAACATTTTTCTTTTTTCAAGTGAAATCTGTGCAGAAACTTAATTTAGCATAAAAAACAATTTTGTAATTTTCTTATTATTTTAAATATATGTGAAGATTTAGAATTTTCTGAGCCAAATTTTGATTTTTTTCTAACATTCTCTATAAAAATAAATAACAGTAATAGAATATTTCTCGGTATATTATAGTCAATACCTAAATAAAGATATTATAATGTATTGACTAGAATGAAGCCAAGAACCAAGAACCAAAATAAATTAGGTATTTTTTCTTCTTCTTCGTAGTATAATTCATTTCCTTTTATTTTGAAATTTTTTGTCATTTTCTTGACTCTAATGAGTATTTATTGTTACCATTTTGAAGATGATATTGTATATTTTCAATGTTTATTCTGTTTTTTGATTTGAAAATACTTGTTAATTATACCTGGAGACACTTCTATCAAATAAGACATAAGTACAATTTAAATACTTTTCATGCATTTGTTGTGAAAAATAGCATCATCTATGGAAAATCCAGATACTTCAGTAATTCAGAATCTAAATTTGCATCAATATCATCAAAAACAAAGCAAAGTGCAATAAAATTTTCTATAATGATACCCAGCATACGATAAAGGAAATCAAATAGGAAAATATTTTAAAGTAAAGGCAAAGTAGGAAAGGCAATTTTTAAATAACATTAATAAAAATAATAAGAAAAAAAATTGCATATAGTATTGTTTGCCGTTCAATTTTCAGCTGTTAAATTCTATTAATTGCCATCCTAATTCTAATAACCATTGACATAAAACAAACAATTTTCAGAACAGAATGCAACAGGTTTGCAGATAAAATTAATTAACATTTTTTTATCGAAAGTCACAGTTTTATTTTCAATGTAGAGATGTGCCTGAAATCTCTTTGAATTTTCTAATTCACAGCAATTGTTTTTATATATTAAAATATTCAAGACTCAGGCTTTATTCGATTGAGAATACTTATTCCATATAAATAAAACTGTAATATTATAAATAGTAATTTTAAAATGAAAACGAATTATAACTGGTATTTTAAAGTATGTCTCTCTCTTATTGACACTTATACTCCCTATTGATTTTTATTTCGTTTCGGAACAAGCATTTGCACAATAATTTCTATGTTTTATACACGTTTTCAAAAAAAGAGTTCGTTCTTCAAAACTTTCCTTCACATATAATGCATTTAATATCTAATCCGTGCACGAAAGTTTCTTCTGCTTTTCAGTGAGCGTATAAGTGTTGTATTTTCTCAATAGATAAAATCGTATTAATACTTTGATATTTTTAAAATGATTCTGCCTAAGAATAACAATGCGCTCTAATAACAAACTAAAGAATTTTATTTCTTAATACTTATAGTCACATTAAAATTTATCCATTGACTTATGGGGTTAAGTACGAATAGAAGTTTATAATAAAGAAAACAGAAAGTAACAAACTTGCACCACTTTTAATATCAAGGTTGCCTCTCTAAAGATCGCGCTTGGAAAATATACGCACGCAAGTCTAGCTATTTCACTTCTTTTTCGAGTACTTGACGTGAATTGGTGATATTTGAGAATTCAGAAGAAAATTTAACATCCGACATGTTTTATTGAAATGAAATTTCGGTTGGTCCTTTTTTTATTCATAAGAAAGGAAAATAACAAAATTTATTCCCCGTTCCATTGTTCTCGAACCTCTTGCCCGTAAAGCCTTTCCTATCCCCAACATCCGGCACTCTACTCTGAAACAAGAGTGAGCTGTTCTTTCACTCTCAATATGATGTAACAAAACTTTTCATGACTTTTCCATTGCCAAGTAAAGCTTCCAATAGGTTCGGATTTAAAATTTTCTTTCGTCTAAAGTGTTCAAATTTTTGAAATGGACACTGTTGTTTCGAAAAAAATTGAACGTTACTGTTTTCAGATTTTCTGCACAGATCAGTAAAACCCGCGTGTATTTAAAATGGTGTATTTGGTTCATGGTAAATGGTTTCGTATTTTTGGATATGGGTATTTCAGTACATATCCACAGTAACATTTTGAAAAATTTGATGTTTATAGAATAATTTAATATTTATAATATTCAAATATAAATATATAATATTTTATTTCTGGACATTTGCTCTTTAATTTAGAAGGATTACGCGGTCGCAGATCTTGGAATATCACCATTTTCCTTCCTTTTTAATTTTCTAGCTTTTACAATGAAAGTATTATCTTAATAGAAATTAAACAGTTAATTGCGGAATTTATATTTTAAAATCTCTCAAATATCTATAGTAATATTTGAAACACTTGAATATTATAGATTAATTTAATATTATAGATTAAAATTGACTATTTCTGGATATTCTTTATAATTTAGAAGGATTAACCACTCGCAGATATTGGAAAATAACGATTTTTATTCCTTCTAATATTCTAGCTTTTACAATTAAAATATTATCTCAATAGAAATTAACCTGTTAACTGAGGGATTTATCTTTTTTAAATCTCACAATATTCCACTTTCTAATGTCAAGTGATGTCTCATATACACGTCAAAAATAATATAAATGGGCGAGTGGTAAATTTTGTAAAAAAATCATAATAAAGCGAATAAGATTTCATTTTTATTAGATAAAACATTACATATATTGAACCTCATCCAAATGAAGACTTAGATTTATGTGTATACACGTCGAACACAATTAATCAGAAGCAAAATCAGAACTTATCTATCTGCAAAATGTTCGTCTTTCAGATGAAAGTATGACAAAATACGGCAGAAAATGCCTGAAAATTAAACAAAAGCCTTCTTTAGTACAATAATTTATAAATTAATCAGTGTAAACAAAATTTATTAATAGCCTTGTACTATGAACATTTTGCAAAGATGTATGGCTTAGAAAGCTTACAAATAGGCTATAAACCATAATTTCATTAATAAATAATGGTGATAATTTTGTCTTCATTTTATTCTAGACGTTCAGTTTGTTACATCGGTTTGTCAGTCTTGTTTCCTAATAAGTTATGTTGTATCCTAAAACATACTTTTTGTATTTCATTTAACTAAATAGTTTACTAAATCATTTAATTTAAAATTAAAATTATTTTTTTAGAATATGTTAATGAAATAGGTCAAATACAAATTTCTTTTCGAGTTATATTCGAAATGAATAAATATTGAAGATTCTGACAAAAACCAATGCTTATCAGATATAAAATAAGTTATTTCAAGATTCATATTTCGACTCAATTCGGTTTTATACACTACTCAAAAGCATGTTTCCACTGATATAAAACATATTACAGTGTAATGAAAGACATTTTGGTTCCAGATTCTTGAATCTTATTCTTTTATCGTGATGTTTTTATTATGGGCAAGCAATGCGCATGTGTAGAAAACTAGCAAACTATATATTAGTTTTAAATCGCAGAAAGTAATCGTGAAATTTGATTACTTTACAAATACTTATATTAGTTGCTGAATAGCTTTAGCGTAATTAATCAACACTACTCACTCAGCAGGTAAATTTAAAACTGTCAGTATTCTTTCGATGATATATTATTTTCCCAGAATTCTAAATTGACTCGTTCTTCTGTTTTCGTAGGATGAAATATCGAGGGCCACACCCAAAGTTTTTTTTTTTTTTAATTCTACATTAAGTATATCTAGCGAATTTTCTATCAACGTTTATCTTGAACGTTCATGGTGGGAAAATATAAATGGTCTATCATCGATGTAGCCACTTTCTGGTTACATATAATGCCACTTAATTATATTAAGTTACGACTTTCAATTACAGAATAGCAGTATAGCATTTAAAGAATCCATTTTTATTCATATATAAATTGTGGAGGCGATGGTTTGCAATATTTCTGTTTTGCTCAGTTGTAATAAATGGTAAATAATTTTGAGTTGTAGTTAATACATCAGTTTTAATTCAAAACTGATTTCCTTAATAATGATCAAAGTTCTTTTAAAATCTCACTATACACGTACCAAAAATAATGCATTGTAATAAATTTTCATTGTTTTAAAGTATTTTTTTATTCTCTTAAAGTAGCTGACAGTTGAAAAATTTAATAATTTTTACTAATTCTTCCTTTGATAAACGACAAATATTTTAATGCAAGGATTCCATGAATTATATTTCCGAATTTGTTACACATTTCATGGTAAGAAAATATTTTTTGTCCACTATAGATTTGTATTTGTGTAATATAATATAGAAGAAAATATACAGTACCACGAAACATTCTGTTTCCTTACGTTGGGATTTTTTGTATTCATATCAAAATGAAACAGTGATATTATACAGGAAAAAATGAAATGCGGAATATAAAATATATATTAAAAAGCACCAAAAGAAAATATTAGTAATAAACTTCACTTTAGTCCGTGAAGGAAGAATGTAATTGAATGAGTATGAATAGGAAATAATAAAATCTGCAGAACTCAACTCATTGATCTTTGCTATTTATTTATGTTTAAATTATTCACACAGTTATAAATCAGTCACTTTAAACATAAATGACGTAGATCAAAGTGGCAGCATTATTTTTATTTCCGATTAGCGTTACAAACGGTGGTAAACGTTTATATTTTCAATTTTATTGCAGATTTCATGGAGAGAAAACATTTCTTGCCCAATATAGCATTGTATTTTTGTAATCTGCGTACAAATTGTATATACTGAGTCTGAAACTCAACTTTCATGTTACCTAAAAAATAAATGATAAAAAATGATAAATGAAAATAACATTGAGTGCCAGCTAATAGATTAATCCGGTATCAAACAAATATCAATAACTCTTTTAACTATTCTAATATTTTATTATAGATAATTTTAAAGATTAATCATTTATAAACATTTAATGCTGTACAGATTTTTATTCAGTTTTGCACAAAAATGCATTCATTTTTCAAAGAGTCTATAAAACAATACTATAAAACTTTCTTTAAATAAATAGTGTCATTTAATTAGATAATGGAATAAAATAAGAAGTTTAGGAGTGAAAATTATTTAATATAACTCTATTTTTAATTCCCTATCCTTTATTTTTATTGGATTTAATTCCTTATCTTTTTACTTTTCTTAATTTTAATAAACAAAATCAAATTGGTAAAGTTTTCAAAGAAAGAGTTATGACAGAGATTTCTTTTGCATTTAAGTTCAGAAATGAAAGGGGGAAAATACTAGTATGCTTATTGATGTAACTTAACACCGCAATTTCAGGAAACGTTTCTCACAACAAAAAAAAGTTTTTCTCTCTTAATTGCATATGAAGAAAGAGGTCTTTATTGACCTCTAAATGAATGAGATTTAAAAAAGAATTCTTACGTTTCTGATATTTAACATCCTTAGCTGTTTTTGTGCCGTAAATGAAGCAATAACCTTTCTATTTAAAATGATAAATTTGAAAATTAATAACAGATATTTGACATTATATTTAAAAAATGTACATTTTTATAAAATTAATCATTTCAAACCACCAGATAGTGACCATAAACGGACTTCACGACTTAAGATCAAATTATTTCCTTTTTGATAATTTCTGGAGGATTTTCAAATTAAATAGTTTACACACTTGTATATTTATATTTTAAGTAATAAATACAAATTAATATTAAGAATACTAATATTTTAAAGGAAGAGCAATAATATTTTATGATATAAGATATCAGCGTAGAGTTTCCTTTTCATGAATTCATTTAAATATCTTAGTATCTGGAATTTTTGATTTCCAGAAAAATACTGTTTAACACATTCAGTCTATACGACTTTACGACGATATACGATACGACTATGAACGACTATACGATACGACTTTGGACAAAAATCTTACTTGAACCTCTCCTAGAATCTGAAGAGAGGATGAGGTGGCTTGGTGGTAAGATCGAGTCTTTGCGAAGGATTCCAGGTTCGAGACCCAATTCCACAGAAGAACTGTTATGTAAGTGTGTCTGGACGCTCGTTAAATTCGTCGGGGTCAAATGTCCTCCCGCTGGTGTGGTGCGGCGCGGAAGTTCGGAGAGGGGGTGCCAACTCAGATGTCTTCTTCATCTGACCGCGATTCCAAATTACAAGGTCTATCCCAAAATAGTCCTAGTGTTGCTTTAAAAGGGACGTTAATATAACTAACTAAACAACCCACCCAGAATATAAACATATCTACTTGTTATCCATGTTTATTCCAAATTTATTGCTTCTTTAATATGCAAATACAAAAAGAGAAACAGTTAATAGAAACAAAAAATAAATTAAAAGCACGATCTTTTTCCTTTATTGCTGTGTTTATACAAAAGAAAAAAAATCTTCAGGTTGTAAATAACATAATTAAAAGATTTACTGCAAGTTTATAGTAAAGATTTACTGCAAGTTATTTACTACAAGGCAAAGAATATATTTAAAACCAGGAAGTGAAACGTAAAGGGAAAATGAAAGGAACGAATATTTTTGCAACTGATAATTTTTTCATGTATGTTAGTAAGCCATTTTTAATTTGTAAAAAAAAATAACAATATAAGAAAGAAAAAATTACATTTTATTATATTGTGGATCTAGTAACTTGATAACCCTCGTAGATTTCATTCCTTAATGTAGAATGCAAAATTATCTCCTAATGAAACAGTTGGAAAGGAAGTGCATATTAAGAATAATTGAAACAGTAAAAGATTAGTAAATCTAAAAAAATATTTATTATGGAAGAATAATTTAAATGGTCTTAAAGTTGCGTGATTACTAAATTATATCATTTTAATAAAATTTTGACATAATGCAGATATTTACTTATGAAACAGTAGTTACTATCTAATATCATATGGTCCATTATTATTTGCTATCAGAAATGCAAATTCAGACATTACCAGATTATATTTTAGAAAATATAGTTAGTGTAAGAATTTTAACAGATAATTCTTAATTCTTCAAACATGATTGTTTTTTTCCTGAACTACTGATATGGAAATATTTAATACAGGTTCAGTTTCAAATTACTTAATAAAGATAATATATGCTTAAAAAACAAAATAAACATTCTTCATTAAGAGATTTATAAAATGAACTAATTAGAATTAAATACTTTGATACATACATGAATTAAATACTTTTAATTATGGTAAATATATATTTATAAATATATATACAGATTGCTCATTAATCATAATAAATTAATAGGATTTTGGAGCTGCTATAATTGTGCATTCATAAAAGAGGAATTAATGATAATGCTATCGTAATAGAGCTATTTAAACTGAATTTAAAAAATAATTTGCGAATTATTTCAACTGTCTGATGTTAGAAAATGATACGTGAGAAGATATTGGAATTAAAGCGATTTTAATTTTTATTTATTTATTTATTTATTTATTTATTTACCCGATATCTCCTATTTGAGTAAAGGAGAGTAACTTATGTGACAAACTTCAGTTTTTAAAGTGTACTATAGAATTATCGAATAACGCATTTTATTATGCGTATGTATAGGAAAAATTTATTATGATCAGTTGTGTGAAAGTATCAGAAACAGATGTATTATTTCGATTGAAAAGAGTATTTAAATGACGTCAAGCATTAGATTTTAAAAAGTCGATGAATTTAATGCTTAAGGAATAATAAAACATATATTTTTATACAATATTCTGATCTCGTCAGACATGTTTAATAAATATTTTGTGCACTAATAATATAAATACATTAAAGTTCTGCTTTTCTACGATAAAAAAAATTCATTGTGTTATGAATCATTATTACTATGTTAGATTATCTTATTAATAGATTCTGTTTCTTCAGGACAGACTTCGATTGGCTTAGAGTAATGCAATTCAAAGGTTCGTAGATTGAACACAGACGAATAAAAGTTCTTTTTTAATTTAAAATGTTATTTCACCAGTTGTATAGCAGTAAATAAAATTGAAGAAACTGGGTGCTACATAAAAGTTTAAATTCTGCCATTTTTTCAGCAATACATTTACTAAATAAAACAATATATATTTCATATTAAACATAGCATTTTTCCAACTGTAACCATATATTTATCTCTAACCATTTAGAAATTGGCTACTGAACCATTCTTAGAGCAAATACTTTATAATTTAGGTTATTTTTAATATTACTATAAGCTTATATTTGATATAATAAATGTTTTCATGTTAATACTAAGCAATCAATTTTCTATTTGAAAATCCAACATTTCGAAAGTTATTTTGGTAAGATATATTTCAGTTTCATTTTGCAGAAATTCTCCAAGTTATTAATTCATTCATTATTTGAGGATAATGATTTTTAAGTGTATCGAAATTATTTTTTCTTTTAAATAATTTCTCTAGAATTTTACGAACATTAATCTTAATTTCCAAATGGAAATTGATATAGGAGATCTACTAATGCTAGAGTTTACATAATTATCTATGTAAGAGATTAACGTTAAGAAAAAAAAAAAGAGATTACATCTTCATAAAAGGTCATATGTCTCAAAAAATAAGTATGGAAATATATAAAAAGTTTTTGTCTTCATTCATTGAAAATTGTTGTTAAAATTGTCCGTATATTTTGTCGAATAAGGATAATAGGAAGAAAAAAAAAATCAATATTTAAAAATCTTTATTATTTGATATATTTTTCTCTTTTCATTAGATTATCTTATAGGTATATATTTTCTCATTTTAATTAATATATCCATCATAAAAAGATTGTGTATGTCGAATTTCATTACAAATAAATATTTTAATTAATACAAATATAATATTTGTTCTATACTTTGCATTCTTCTCAGCATTTTTTAAAAATCCAAAGTTGGAATAGCACATTGACTTATATTAAATGGATTTGATATGTTTGGATTTTTGATATGTTTACAATTCATATTTTAATTTTTTCGTAACTAAATAATAAAAAGCAATGAGGTCTAACACCTAAAGTTGAAATTTCATTAAATAAACTATTTCAGAGGAACTTCCTATACCAATTTTAATCACTTTTAATATAAAAAAAACCTACATAATGCAGAAAAACGTAAACAAAAACATAATGGAACCAAGTCAAGCACAATAGGCACTCATATAGAAGTAACTTGTCGTTACATTAAGGAATTCAGTTAATCATGGTTGATATATTATCATGGCATCATATCGTATCTTTGAACAATGTTGTTGACATGCACTCTGATTTTTGTCTTGTGGTTGCGATGAACCGTGATTCTTTTGTCTAATGTTTGTTAGACTGGCTATTATATTTCTTATGAAAATGGCATTTAAATTTAAAGGAGAATTACTTGTAACACGTAACGAACTATCACTAATCAATAAATTTATTGTAATGTCCCCACTAGTTATACTTTCTTCCTCTTAGATAAGATATTGTACCATTTTGCATCGCTTACTCTCCCATTTTAGTTTAATATTTCCTTTTTAAATATTTTATATAAAATATGACATAAGTGTTGCTATTTTAAGATATTAAATTGATAAATATTTAAGAAAGGAGACTGAAAGTAAAAATAAAAATTTTGATGGTCGTTTCCATAAAAATATCTTCTGCAATATTACTCGTTTGTGGGGGATCCAGACATCACTTCCATATTCCTATATTATAGCTCTATATTATGTTGTATAAAATATTATTGAGGACATTTTACAATATCTTTGATTCTGGAAAAGTCAGGAAACTTTTTTCAAAGTTCAGAAATTTTAGAAGTTTTAGAAAATTAGTGTCTTTGGTATAATTAACCATTTAGGTCACATTCATCAAATCGGAACTTTTTCGTCACGGCTCCAGTGAAAAAAAAAACTGTTCGTATGAATTGAAATCTTTTTTCCCCTACGTTTGAGATATCACTAAGCATTTTTTTTTCTCCACCAGTCACATAGAAGCGATTTGTTAAAGGTGTCTGTTCATTATTTTTTTCCCCTACACTATTGTGGCTCGAAAATCCATGGGCACGTCGATTGAAGACGCGGAGACACGGGATAGGTTGTTTCATTGAATCGGATTCTGTCCCAATAGGAAATCGATCAGGGCTACTATGGGAGTCAGATGTTAAAGGAAAAAAAACCCATAAAGAAAGTGGGTGGTGAAGGAAGGTGAGGGTGGAGAGGGGTTCAAGAGCCACGAGTGGCTTCATTTTCAGAAGGATTGAATTGCCGACGGAAGCCACGAATACCGTAATCGGGACGCAAAGGCCAAGGAGAGAAATAAGCTTCTTTTTCTTCTAATTCTATATGTCTCTCCTTTCGACTTTTGTCAGTTTTTATCTTCCGGATAGGAAGTGACGTATTTGAATTTCATTTACACACTGAAAGTGGTGTTTTTTAGAATGACCTTCAAAATCCTTAGTTCTGAAGATTCAGGGATAAACTCCTTTGGACTAAACTCCTTTAAGGAAATAGTCATATGTTAAATCTTTCGAAAATGGACATATCTTACACTTTAATCTTAATTATCAAATAGAATGAATGAATGAATTCAGTTTTTTTAGTAAATATATATGTCAATCCAAAGACCATTTTGAGAATTTTTTAAAAATAAATATTGTAATGATATTTTATGATTTTTATTGCATATAAGCCTCAATTCAAGGAATAAAAAATATTTTTTAACTACAGCAGATTTTTTAAAAGCTAAACTTTTAAAGTAAAATTTAAGAAGAAATTACAGAAACCCGGGAGTTAAAAAAAACATAAATTATAGAACAAAATCGTAAATAAATAATGTTGTATTATTTTAAAAACATTTATATAGGAGGTGTTTTAGAGTCTAATGAATATGCGGAAAAATTTTTTATGAATTTTTGAAATTGATAATATAGGATTTTCTTAATATTTGAGTAACTGTCAATGCAATAACGGACTATGGAATTCAAAATTTTAATACAATTGGAATTATACTGGTACGTTCTTTAGATAATGATATGCAAAATCAACCTACCAAGTTTAAAAATTTTATCACGGAAGGATTTCAAAATTCATGCCACAGTTTTGGAAATTTTATAAAATTATTAATTTTGAGAAAAGCGCATTTCAAAATTTTTTAAATAAAGTTATACAGTTATTTATTTAAAATTCACTACATTTAAGCATATCATTCTTTGGAAAACTGAATGTATTGGCTTGAAATAAAACTATAAAAATACTGAATTTTGTCGAAAATAGAATTATAACGTAGGTTGTACCTTAATTTTTTTTTTTGAACTGAGTCATTTTATTACAAAATCCTATCAAAATCCTCTAGATACTTCATTTAGAGTAGAAACGACTTTGTATTTTCTTTACAAAACATTCTTTCCTTTCGAATACTTTACCAAAATATTAGGTTATATATGGAGATTTTTATATTATTGGTTAAAGACTAAACCATTGAAGAATAAGTTTAGTCTAGAATTAAAGTTGCGTAGTGTCAGAGAAATTTATTATTTATTTCCTTCATATGTATTTATGATTTTTTTAATATTCTGTTATAGTATAAATATAAAAAGATGTAATTGTCAGGTATGTATCATATTTTTACTTATATTTACTAGAAATATCTTAAATATCAGTAGAAAACCAAATTCTACTGGAAATAAATAGTTTTAATCAATAAAAAAAATGTTTCCTCTTTCATTTCCATATGAACAATTTTCTAAATGAAATTTTATGTGACAAAGCCAATGTCACATTTTATTAATGAAATATCATGTTACTTCTTAAAAATCGATTTTTAAAAAAATAAAAGGTAAATAAAATAAGTATAAAAGCACTTAATGCTTTATTAAAAAAAATCCGGGAAATTAGAAACTTTTCTTTTGAAATTAAAAATAAGGTTTCCAAATTCGTACAATAAGGTTTCAAATTCGTACATTGGAATTAAGAACGTTCCAATGCGATAAAATTTGTTTCCCCTAAACTTTTTAATATTGATTCACCCTCCAAAAACACGAACAATTATTTTATAGCAATTTATGATTATCTATGGCTTTTAGTTATTTTTTTTGCTAGTGAGAAACTAATTAGATAATCGAGGTTATGTCATTATATCAAGAATTAACTGATTTTCTTGTAATACTGAGCGTAGTAATTTTAAAATATTAAAATAGTTTAATTTTGTTTAAGTACGTTTACGTGCTTTAATTAAAAGTAATGCAATTTTTTTTATTTAATCTATTTAATTGCGGAGTAAAAAAATCAATACGACAACGTGCACGAAAAGGATGAAGAAACATACTTCGCATGATGCAGTTTTCTGAAATAAATCGCGCAAGATGAAGTAAATTCTGAGCTAGGTCTCTCCATTATTTTTGTTTAGAAGCCATATTGTAGTTAAGACTATAAATAATAAATTAAGCTGTAAACTTTTCATGTGATGGTGGTAACTAGGAATCTATATATATATTAGATGGTATGCTCATCTAGATGGGATGATAACTTGTGAACTACTGCGCTGAGAAGACGTGCCAGCCACGTCGAAATATTTTTGTCACAAAACCGCAGTGACGTGTTGTATACGTTCGCAGGTTAAAGAATATCAGAAAAGAAAAAAATATGTTTGTGACCGATCGCCTGAGATTTTTAGCCGGAACAAGTTTCAGGTGAAATTTAAATCTTTAAAAAAAAT
Source organism: Argiope aurantia (assembly GCA_026543865.1). NCBI lineage: Eukaryota > Metazoa > Arthropoda > Arachnida > Araneae > Araneidae > Argiope > Argiope aurantia. Next base: position 836,445 of record JAPMOR010041017.1, on the reverse strand, counting down.
ATAAACCTTTTCCCGATTTCTATAAAGCCTCAGATAAATTGTGTGGCCTCGCTACGTGTTACCAAAGATTTTTCCCAAGTGCATCTGTGAATGCTTTGCTAGGAGCAAGTGGTCAACAGAATCTCAAATTTTATTATCACAGATTAACTAATGAAAATTGCAATTGAAAATCTCATGGACATTGGCGGACTTAAGAATTATATATCATTTGTAATATACTTTAGATGATAATATGTAGTAATATGAAACATTTTGTTTCCTTTCGTTGGGATTTTTTTTCTATTCATATCAAAATGAAACAAATTGTGATATTATAAAGAAAAATGAAATGTGATATACGAAATATATAAAAAATACCAAAGAAAAATATTAGTAATAGTTTTTCTTTGATCAGTGAAGGAAGAATGTAATGAACGAGTTTGAATAAAAAAAATAATAAAAACGGAATATTTCAACTCATTGATCTTTATTATTTATTGATGTTTCAGTTATTCACACAGCGATAAATCAGTCACTTTACACATAAAAATTCGATAATGACTCAGAACAAAGTGACAGCAATATTTTTTAATTAATTTTGGCGTTACAGACGGTGATAAATGTATATATATAAAGTAGTAAAATGAGTTACCGCAATTATGCCTATTTCTTTGTGGATAAAATCTAAAGATTAACTTTGTATTTAAAGGTCAGCTATATAAAAAGGTAAGATTAGTTTAATCAATCTTTGCGATAAATTTCTCAATAACCCATGTTCATCATTTATGACATGTATAAAAGGCATTCTATTACATTGAAGTATTACTAAGGATTTAGGAGTATTCACTAAATTGAATATACAAGAAAATATTTTTTTAGTATTCCGAATTCTTTCGAAACTAGTTTTAAAAAAGGGCAGAAAAAAATGCAAATCTTACCTTGTTAGCAACGGATAAAACACAGGGCAATAAAATCTTTCTTCGGTTAGATTTTTTTTAACCAATCTTTTTTCTAGTTTTCTTTGACGCTGAAAATGTAACATGAGCTCATAATAAAGCTTCAAGTAAGACCTTCTTTAACGTTATACTTGACAAGAACGCCTAAATATAAAAAAAGGTAAGCAGGTTAAGATAGGAAAAAAAATTGTACCAAAATATTCTTGAAAGGATGTGTTCAGTTTTTCTATCATATTTCCGAAATAATATTTATTCTATGCACCTTAGAAACAATACAAATACAACCTTCTACCTTTAGAGAAATTTTTTCTACATTTTTTTCTCACTCTGCGTTCTATTTTCCTTAAAATTGGAAGAGATTTAAATTCACCTTTATTTTCCAACAAAGAGAATTTTCAGAGATTTAAGAATTTGCATCTTTTCTCTTGAGCATGTTTAAGGATTGCTAAACTAAAAATATATAATTTATCTTTGAAATGTGAAGATCACATAAGAAACAAGCATTTTCGTATTTTTTGGTATTCCGATTATATGGAAAAAAATACATTAAAAAAAAGGTCTTTTTTTCAGTAAAACTTGGTTTTCACAGTTAATTTAAGAATGTGAGATTTAATTCTTAAAAAATAAACGGTAGTGTCGAAAGTTGAATGCATTTTATATAAGAAGTATACTTTTTATATTTAAGAATGTCTTTTTTTGTACACCTATACTATAGATTTGTAATTCTCATTTGTAGGCTTCCTACAGATGAATGCAAAAAAAATCACTTTTTATTTCAAGATTAAAAGGGAGATTATTTTATTTTAGATCTACGAAAAGAAAGGGAAAAAAATTAGCATGTTTTTACAAACTCGCTTTTTTATCTCTTATTTCTGTGATCGGTTCAAATTTTGCAATCGATTTTAACCCTCGAATGCATGACTTTTTATTTTGTTACAAAAAAAATGTGTGTTGAATAGCTGCATATAATTTAGGAAAATCATTAAAAGATTTTCTTAATTATCTGTTGCGTGAAATGAAAAGGAGCCAAATGGCTAAATTAAGAAATATACAATATCCTAATGACACTTTTCCAATATATATATCCCCTTTTTACCAATATATTTTTACAATGCAAATATAT
>JAPMOR010041017.1:806543-834287 GCA_026543865.1 Argiope aurantia | reverse complement strand
ATATATATATATATATATATATATATATATATATATATATATATTGCAATGCTATTTTAAATGGTAGATATTTTCATACTAGTCATTTTGGTGTTTTTCAAATTTTCAGTTTAAATCTGATTTTAGAACGTTGTTGCCACATACCGGTCTTTTCTAAAATGTTTATCAAAAAGCATTCGAAAAAGGATTTCCAGTCACTCATTGTTGCCTTTTGGAACAGTCATGAGAATTTCATAACACGAAATAAGAGCATGTAGCAAAATGGCTACACGATGCACTGTAGGGTTAAATTAGTCTAGGATTTTAATGCATGTAAACAATCTTATTAGCGGCAGATGGCGCCCTAATATTTTTTTGGTTGTTTAATTTAATACGATTTTATTAAGTCGCTTTCATCTCTGTGCGTATTTTCGGTACAAATTGTGCAATTCATTTTAAATTTACCAACCAATTAGCTAGAGATTTGAAATTTCAAACATAACTCAGTATACAATTGCAATATTAACTCCTTGTCTGTTTGGTGCAACTTTTGTCATCGGTTGCATCCCATTGGGAAGTAAGCTTAAAATTAATTGCAAAATTTCGAGCACACAAAACTAAAAAACAGAGAATAATTATTTAAATGAAAAATAATTATGCTATATTTTTTAAATAAACTAAAAATTTCTTCCAACCTTATACAAATTTATAACCTCATACAGATTGCAAATTTTAAAATGAAATTATAAATATGTGTAGGACTAGCAAAAACTATTTTTACTTTTTAATCCGTAGTGCAAATGATTAATCTTTTTTATTTAAATAATTATTTTCTATTTACGATTAAAAGAGTGTTCATTGCTTTTTATTATAGAAAATATAGTTCTCTTAATATAATGTTTGAAATTTTATTATTTATTTTTTATTTAAAAATAATTGTTTTCATTAAGAAACTTTAAGATTAATTTGAAGAATTTATTGAAATAAGTAGAAAATATTTTAATTTGATGTTTTCAAAAGCATTCATATATTTTATTTATAATTTTGAATTTCTACTAAAATTACGAAAAATGAATGTCTTCTAAAAGTAAGTGACGAATAAATTTCATCCACATAATGGAATCAAGTGAAAAATGCATGCATTTCTTTGATTCTATACTTTTAATTTCTCTCTAAAAAATATTCATTACGTTTCAAGTATCCAAGTTTGGTAAATAAGAGCTTGAGTAATGATTATTTCAGTAATCAAGTTTAGTACATTCCATTGGCGTTTTTAGTTTTATTTATGCAGAGGGTATAAAAGTATTTCATAGTTTGGCACGTTGTATTGAAGCTGATTACTATAAATTTATTATTGGGTTTTTTTATTTGCTGTGCGTATATTTTATGATACATTCAATAACATATTGATTTTGCAAATAATATGGAATATCTTACATTTCGCAAAGCTTTTCTATTAATCTATTTTTTAAAATCTGGAAATTTTAGGGATTAACTCCTTAAAAGACATTTTGAAATTGTATTTAAATTCCTATAGGAAAATATTTTTTTATAATTTTGATTAATTGTTTGCTTTTAAAAATAATTATATATAATGTTTACAAAATGCAATATATATTTGCATTTTAGGAAGAAATGAGAAAAAAAGATAATCTAAAATAGAAATAGAAAACATTGCGCATTCTAAACATATATAATTCCTTGCCACGTTGCTCAATTGTGAAAATTTTTTTAAATTTTTTTTTCAATTTTCTATTTTTATGCATAATGAAATAAATACTCGTAATTATTATGGTATAATTTATCATTTCCGGCGATAAAATTTATTAATGAATTATTTTTTCTAAAAATATAAACGAGAAATAGAAATATGTATGATATATTTATTGCGGCATGATATAACGCTATAAAACAGCAAGAAGGATAATGTTGATAACTTGTATCCTATTAAAACGTATTATTGATTTCTCTTTTAGAGGGAATATTTTTTCCCACTCATTCAGGGTTTTTTTTTTCCACATTCGATTTTTCCCATAATGATTTTTATGGATTACAATTTTCTTTGCATGGCACTGAAAATATTTAGCTTCATGCTTTCAATTCAAATCTAGTACTCCCTCCTTAACATTCAAGGTTTTTACTATAAAAGTTATGTATTAAATTTTTCATTTCTAGCTTAGGTTCTCATGCAATATCAGGTTTAAATTTAAATAGATTCTGATGATAGATCGGGACTGTGAGAGGCTCGTTGCATACACATGTTTTAAGAATTTTAAATTTCCTTACTGATAGTTCACTTTAAATTGGCATCTAATACTCATCTCTTTGCGCTTAAAATTTTCATTTTAAAGTTCGGCAGTTTTTAGTTATTAGTTTAATTTATATATGCAACTTCTGTTTAAGCTTGGACTTTTTTGGACTGTTTTGAGACTCCATTGTAAATATGTGATTCCGAGCTTCTAAATTTACTGATTCCGAGTTTCTAGTGATTTCTATCAATCAGAAATTCTTTTATAAATTTGATCATGTATGCTTCATCCACGTATGTGTTTGTTTAAAGTAGGTTAGTTTTATCAGCTTTCTGCTTTTAAATGCTTCATATTTTCTTAATACGGAACTCACACATTTGAATCCTGGTGAGAAAAAGAGGGCGACAACTTTGCAATCCACCCCTTTCCAAACTTCTAGCTTTCAGATTTTCGGATCCTCGAAGGATTCTGTTTGAAAATTTGAAAATCTCTAGTTCTTGAAACAAATTGCCGTGATAGCCTAGTAATAATGACTCGGCTTCGAAATCGGAGGGATCAGGGTTAGAAACCCGATTAACCTAAAATTCCGTTAGCAATCAAATATCCTTCCATTGATATGGAACAGAAGCTTGAAAAGGAGGAATCAATTAAAGGTCTTCCTCATAATCTCTCTGGGGATCTGTCTTACATAAGCCTTCGTTTTGTTTTCAAATTGGCCGGTCGTTTATACATAGTTAAAATCCTTAAGTAGAGGCCTGATCAATGGCCAAAGATGTCAAATGATTAGATAATATCTCATATTTAAATTATTGAATATAATGGTAAATTTGAAGATTTTAAATTAATAGAATATACATATAATATAAATAACTCTTAATCTAATTGAAATCCTAATTTCCAAATTTTTGTCATAATTTAGCCCATATTAACTTCATTTAAAAAAGTTGTCTTATTTCCTAACACAATTCCCACTTTTTATTTAATTCTGCACGCGCTTTATAAAACTGCTAGTCTCAGCATTTTCTCAAAGTTCCAGTGAAGGGATACAAATCTTTAATGCTTACAACATTGTTTTATAGGTACCCAAGATTCCCTTTCCTAAATCGATATGTTCCAAAGAAATATTTATCAAAATCTCATTGCAAAATCACGGAAGGGAAAAAAGTTTTTCTTTTGCACTTATATTCATCATTATGTAAACAGACGTCAGTTCTATCATTGTTTCTTGTAAATAAAATGTCTTCTGTAGTGAAATAAATAGAAGTTAAAATTTTCAAAACCACCTTCACGGCTACGCATCTGCTTAAATTATATTATAAATAATGACATGAATTTTCAGATGCATGACCGATAAAGAAGACATTTTTGGAATAAACTTCAGTTTACTTTTTAACGAGAAGGGACAGACAAGGAACACATTCGTTTATACCAGAACACATGAGAGGAGCAAGAGATGTCCCTCTCTTAATGATTTTATTAAGAGGTTCTTCAAGGTTTTTTATTACATTTGTTGATTTAGGTGCCGTTGGAAGGAATGCATGAGTGTTAGGAATTTTTATCCTTTCTCTCGGAGCAGATTTCCCGATAAAGCAATTTTTAGAGCCCGTATTTGAACTAATGAAATAAAAGGGGGAGAAGGTCGATCTGGAAATAAGAATTTTGAAATAAAGTAACATAGGCTAGTTTATGATAAAATGTAGTAAATTAACTGGTATTTAAATTAAATTGAATTAAAATTTTATATATAATACGTTGTTACTAAGCTTAGTATCCCGCTTAGATTGGGATACTAAAGCGGGTGCTTTACATGAAAAAATGTTTGACTGGTTAGAATATAATTCTCTATATGGTAACTCTGGAAAGATATGAATATTTTATTTTTTCCGAGGCATTCATTATATCATATAAATTTTGGTACATACAAATCAGTGCTGAAATAATTGATGATAATTACTGATTTTTCCAAAATTCATATTGTTTATATTTTGACTTACTATATATATAGGATATAATTATTTCAGGGTCAATTTAACTTGCATAACACGTCATCCTCTAGAAAAAATTATAGTAATCTGAAAATGGACTGAAGTTAATTACTTAATCACAACTAGAAAATGAACAAAAATTTTTGCATCTAAATATTATTTTGCAACGTATTTTTCATTGTCTGCATTATGTGAATTCTGGATGGGTTTTTAAAAATATAAATAATATTAGTGTGAATCTCTAAATCATTTAATAAAATAAAAAATACTGCTGTGAATATTTTTTTTCACTTAAGAAATTTTTTGATATTCTTTCTTTTTTTATTCACAAAATGATTTTGTGATTTCGACCTTCAAAGTACTATTTTATTCATATCACTAATATTTAAACAAATCTGAAAACTAATATTTCTGCTATATTAAAATGAAATATTATGTTTGTATTTTAAAGCTGTTCAAAAAAACTAATGGTTAAGAAATACTTCGCAGAGCAATTTTGGTAATCAAAGCAATAAATTGTTTCAATCACAGCATACACATTTTATATTAATGCATAGGTTTTAAATCCCTAAAAAAAGGGATAAGTTTTAGATAACCCAGAAAAAATCTGAATTTGAAAGATAATTTCTGGTCTTATAACAATATTGTTACAAACCTGCAATTCGGCTTCCCAGCATAGTTTGTTCCATCAACAGAAAGACTGTTTTAAAGTCATCGGTATTAGACGGAGTCCGTGTAGCGTGTCGGAGGTCCCAGAGCTTGGCGACCATTTGGCGACGAATTTGGCGACTTTGGCGCCAAAATAGATTATACCCGAAACTTCGAGAATTTTCCCGATCCGTCCAGTAGGACCCGAGATACACCTCGAACGTTCCTGATTGGTTGAGAGACTTGTAGCCCCGCCTACAGAGACCTATAAAAGAGTCCACTGCTGCCAGAGCAGTGAAGTCGAAGACAGAGTCGAACGGAGTTAGTCGAAGAAGAGTAGTCGGAATCAACGGAGCGGAGTAGTCGGAAGCGACGGAGTCCAGCTAGTGCTGAACTGAGCTGTGCGCTACTGTCTGCAGTACATTCTGGTTGTATGCTACACGTCTCGGCTGAAGATAGTCGTCTCTGTGCTGTATATAGCTGTCGCTTTTGTGCTGTCCTGCGTGTCTTCGTGTAAATAAACGTCGTTCTTTCTTTTTCTACTGCCGCCTGCTGATTGAGCGTTCTTTACACCATATCACTTCCACTATCCAAACGAACCCCGGTAAAATTTCGTAACATTATTGAGTTTTTTAAAGTTTTATTTAAATATAAATTCAAATGGACATCTATAATAGCAGAATTATATTTATTATCTTTATTTCTCTAAAAGATCCAGTGATTTTGTCATTGCCTAATATTTTTAACCTTCCACATAGTTTCTTCTGCAATTTTTAATTTTTTTTTCTTGTATACCAAATATAGAGGAAAATTATAATTTTGATAAATATTATTATCAAAATTTCGAACATCAGATTTTGATGAATCTTCACACTTCGGACCTCCGAAATATCTAAAAACGCATATTTGGAATCATGTATTTATGTATGTTTGTGTGTATTTGCCACTCTGCCTATGAATTCGATAATTCAAAAACTCCTTGAGCTGGATGGTTGAAATTCAGTGTATGGAATTACCATCAAAATAGAAATTTTCTATTAAAATATGAACGAAGCCCATTTACAGAAAATCTGTACATCTGGGTGCTCGAGTATATAACAACTTGACAACTATAAAACGCTAATATTTAGCTAGATCGATACAATATGATACACAGATTTAACATAAAAAATATTGATATTTATCGAATTGTGAATCGGATCTCCAAACGATTAACCGTCTATCTGTCTCGCAATCATATAAAGGCAATGATTTAAATCAATGAAATTCGGAATGTTGTGTTTTAACTTGGATTGTAGATTCGTGCCACATTTTGGAGTCTTTCGGGCTGTAGAAATTCACTTGGGGAAAAAGTGTCTCAATATGTAATATATGTAAGTTTTTAATTTTAAATCTTTCTAAATTATTTTATTTGTGTGAGGAAATGACATTTTTGAATCAATATTTCAGTATTTAAGAGTTTAATTCAATTTTCTAGCAGTTTGTGTTGGTAATAGCAGAACAATATTTTAATAATTTCCTATGATTATTAGTTTATCGGCAATTGAATGGAATTTTAGTTCCAAACTAGTGTCGCCTCCTGGTAGAGAATTTGAAGAATTAAGAATTTATTTTCAGTTAAAATATTTACTCCCGATCATAAAAAAATCACTTTGGCAAGCAATGCAAACAAAAAATTGATCAAATGCATAGAAATATAATTATATAGTACATTTTAATGTACTTTCTAAATAAAGAAATTTATTTCAAAATTATGGCTAAATGAAATCTCTGAGAGCTTTAGCATTTCCAAAGGGGATTTAGATCTGTGATTCATTCAATCCACTTTGGATGGCTATTTTTAGTTTTGTCATCAGTAATAACCTCACCTATTGCGAAGATTGAAGAGCCGAAAGATCAGCTCTAAGAAAAATATTTGATTTTAAAAATTGGATTCACCCATACACTCTGTGACAGTAAAAATTTTACTGCTACAATAAATACCTGTAAGAAAAGATTAGAATGAAATAATTGCATAACTTGAGGTTACTTTTTTTACGTAACAAAATATAATATACCGTGAATTATAGCAATAGATATCCTGTTTTTATATTATATTGTAAAACTGTCATGGACTTTTAGCTCATATTTTTGTCATTGGGAAGACAAGTATTCCGTCCGATTATAATTTTACTTATATTTTTGGTTGAAGAATCTTATTAAAACTTTCAATAATATCCATTGTTATTTCAGTTACTAATGATAGCAAGATAAGTATTTTAAAGTGAATTCATGATATTGATTTAATATTGATTTGACACTAATGTATTTTATCCTAACTCAATGATAAATATCTCCTTTTTGAATAAAGCAAAACACTTTGATCTAATTTGAATATTTCGTTATAAATCGACTTCGGCAGTACCTTTATAATTGTAGCATTACAAATAAAAACAAAAAATTTCATCGGAGAGAAATATTTCTCCAAATGATTATGTGAATTTTTTTCTCGGAATTTTTCAAAGTTAAATCAGCGAGTGTAACAAAGTGTCGTTGGTTTTTGCTGTCAGTAACTTTCAGGGGAGTGGGACTACTTTTCTTCGTTGCAAATTGAGTTTGCGACGTACTCGAAATGCACGGCGTGAGCGCTGCTCTATGTAAAGCTTGAAGAGAAGCACTCAGCGAACCAAGTGAAAAACCCTGGAAAAGGAATTTCGTTAAGGTCCCTTTGATATGGGAAACATTTTCAGCAATTCTTGTTTCCTGTAAAAGGATTTAGGCATTTTTGCATGTGAAAGATCCGAAGTGAAGTCTCTCAGCCAAGCGTGCCATAAAGAAAAGTAATAAAATTTATAAAGTCAACTTTCCGTTTAATAATTTATATCCAACGTTTTATGCTTCGGTTATTGCATCTACAGGAATCCGAAGAGAAATTCAGGGTATCGCACATGACGGTTTAAAATTTGAATCCGAATTTCATGGATGAAGAATTTAAAATCTTTTTATATTTTGAAAAATAAATATGTATATTTTAATGTTGGTTGATTCATCATATTTGTTGAGTATCTTAAATTAAAAGTTAAATTAGGAATAAAAGTGCACATATTCTAATAATTCCCCTGTATATGATTAATAGCAGTATGTTCTTTTTCATTTATATAGTGATTTTTTTACATTAATGCCCCATTTTGGAATATTATAGAATAGAAGTATGTTCTTTTTTTATTTATATAGTGATTTTTTTTACATTAATACCCCATTTTAGAACATTATGATGATAATCATCAACAGACTTCATAATTTTGATTTAAAAATTAGCGGGCACTGACTATTTATTAGCTTGTTCAGCTGTAGCGTTTGCTTTATTTGTTATTAAATCATTAATATGGTTGGCATTTATAAAAAAATACACCCAATTATATGATAAAATTGGAACTTAATGGAATGCTTCAATTTATTACATTATATAGACATCTAATCATCGCCTTTCAAACTTGTGTTAGGACAAAAAATTATTTAAAATCGCTTTAATACCATCAAAATCCTTCCATAATAACGAAATTCCAAAACATTCTACGAATACTCAATTGAAATATCAAGGTAGAAAATTTCCAAAACGGAAAGTACTATATAAGTAGATTACTGAAAATAATAATTAAGGGGTTAATTTCCGCATTGGCACAGCACGCAATAGAATAGATTGTCGGAAGAATAAAATTAGTTTGAATTTCTTTGCCATCATAATAAAAGCATTATGACAAATTATGTATCAAATGAAATTTAAAATTAAGAAAAAATCAATGAAAACATTGAATGGGTGTAAAGTTTATGTAATTAAAGGTAATTATTTGAATCTGAAGATAATATATAAACATTTTTGCGAGATATATTTGGAAAGTAAATTTAGAAAACACATGCTAGATTTTTGGGTAAAGTATTTTAATTTACTTTTGGACATTGAATAGTTGACTGTGACTTTCACCTTGGCTTTAAAACTACGCGCCAAATTCCAATCAAAATTGGACTAAAAATGTAGATTCTTTTAAATTATGTGCATAGGAAAATGCATTTATGTATATACAATGTGTAACACGTTAACTTTATCTGAGGATTATTTTCACGAATCTTTTCAATAGAATTAATCATTTATGTTAAATTAAAGATTTAAGTGGGTGCTAAAGTATATAAAACAAATCGTTTGGCATTTGGAAGACCAAAAATTTACAGAATTTGTTTTAAAATTTTAGCTACCTCTTTTATGAATGGCTTCTGTACATGTAGCTAGAAATAAACGTTTATTCGGGTTTCTACAACACGTTATAATCCAACTTTTCATTTATACTGCGATGCCAATTATTCGAGTATTCCTAAGCATTTCTCTATTTTTAAATAGTCTATTCTAGCTTGATATATTCAGTCTAAATGACATAGCTACGAAATTTTCGTATAATTAATCAGATCAATTTTTAAGAAATATTTCTAATCTACTTAATCTACATATTTAGGCATCGAGTTTCGTATATTCAATCAAGTAAATTTGTAAGAGATACTTCTAGTCTATTTAATCTACATTATATATCATCGGAAGTTTCGTATATTCAATCAAATCAATTTATAAGAAATATTTCTGTCAATGTCTCCTACAAAAGTCAAGGGGGGCCGCGGTGGCTTGGTGGTAAAGTCTCGGCTCGTGAACCGTAGGTTTTCAGGTTCGAGACCCGACTCCACCGAAGAACCGTCGTGTAAGGGTGTATGTTGCACGCTAAATCCATCAGGCCAAACGTTCACCTGCTGGCCAGGCTTGGCATGAAGAGAGGGGGGGGGGATGTTATCCTCTTCATCTGACCGTGGTTCAAAATTAAGAGATCCGACGCAAAATAGCTCTAGTATTTCTTTATAAACGGGGCGTTAATGTAATTAAACTAACCTACAAAAGTCAAACTGTGTTATTTTCTTTGTAGTATGCAAATTTCTATTAAACGCAAGTATTAAGACTATATAAAAAGTTAGATTTCGTAATTTTCATAGCTGTACTTTTAAAATAAAGAATATGATTTGAATACTTAACTCATTTTAAAGATTTTTGTGATTGGAAGAACATGTTTATAATTGATTTTTTAAAGGTTAGTAACGAGCGGGTAAAGATAGCACATTGCCGCCTATAATCATGTCTTTTTTTTTGTTGTTGTTGTTTTAGAACCGCTTAAAAAATGAACATAAATTAACTAATATATACAATACACGCGAATAAGAAATATCTAATGTTAGTTCATATCGCAATGTTTTTCAGGATTAAAATCCTTTCACATCTAAAAGTTTTAGCATAAAAACTTTTGTATAAAAAATTATATCATACGAAATGTCTTCATTGTCCCAAACACTTTTGTAATGAAAATGAGAATATCAAATTAGACTCTTTTTAAGATCCACATATAGCTATTTTTTTTTGATAAATTATTTATATTGTTTTGTTAGTATTGTAAGTTATGTTCAGAAATGTTGAATATTAAAAACGGTATTTTCATTTAGACGATTGACTTAAACTTAGTTCTAAGCATGGTTAAATCACTGCTTTAAGACTAATAAAGCATCATCAAAAGATGTATTAAAATAGAAATTTAGAAAAATAACCTTAGAATAGTCCAAAGTATTAAAAAATATTTTTAATTGGAATTTTAATTAAAATATTCTTTCTCGTAACTTATATAATAAGAGTTCAAAATTTAATTAAATTTATATCGGTTATTTAGAAGAATTTTAAAATTACAGACATGCATAATCACAATGATTATAAGAGCAAAATCTACACAAAATATTTATGCAACACTGAATGATCTAAGTATCGAATAAAAGAAAAGATTATGAATTTACAAGCTGTTGCTTTCTAACCAAAGAAAATTAAGAGACAAAAAACATTCATTGATATCTTCGAATTAAATATTAAAAGGTTCATAAAAACTGTATAAAGAAAAAATTTCAGTCTAATTAAATTAAAAGAATACTTTCTAAAACATTAACATATCTCAAAGCTTTGATTTGTATCGTAAACGAATCCATTTCTGTTTTTTCGGGTAATCAGTCGTTATTTACCCTTTACACTCAAAAAATCTTATCAAATGCATAATTAATTACCTAATACAAGGGCTTTTTTATTGTTCCAATAATATATACACTGGTGTGCAAATCTTAAGCAACAAGTATGTTTTTTGCCATAACTTCACGAGAAATCATCTGAGAGACATGAAATTCAGAAATGAGATACAGCATTTTGTTCTGAAAGAATGACGAAAGCATAGTTGCGCAGAAATGAATTCAAAGCATACAGTATGGAATCAAACAAAAAAAGGCTTTATTGAACTCATAGTATCGTTACACATGATTGTCTGTCCAAGAGGAAGAACAGCAAGCAGATGTTCCTTGATATGCCCTCCCCTTACTGCAATGGTTGCTTCGCACCGTCTCCCCATACTCAGCACCAGATTGTAAAACAGTTCTTGAGGTAAGAGTGCCCATTCCTCAATCAGCATCTGTTTAAGTTGTCGGGTGTTCCCAGGAGGATGTAATCGTGCCGCAAGGCGTCTCCCTAAAGCATCCCACACATGTTCTATCGGATTTAAATCAGGGGAGCACGCCGTCCAATCCATTCGAGTGATATCTTCACTTTCCAGGAGCTCCTCAACAGCGTGAGTCCTGTGTGGCCGTGCATTGTCATTCATAAAAACGAAGTCTGATCCAATGGTACCTCGGAACAGACGCACATAGGGAAGGATTACCTCCTGACAATAGCGATCTCCAGTTACAGAACCTCTGTCGAAAACGTGGAGCTCAGTCCACCCGTTCATCATAATGCCTCCCCAGACGACAACTCCAGGACCACCGAAGCGACAAGGGCATTAAGCAGCAGTGTCGGATGAAGTCACAGGTTATGGAAAGCACGGGATTCAACGGGAACTGGACCGGACCCTGGACTACGGTTTGCGTGCAACGATGTGGCCGAAGGAGACGGCGGTGAAAGAGCTTCGCCACGGAAACACAGGAGACGGCTGGCAGGAACGAAGAGCGTCGGCGAAGAGCTATTGCATGATTCATTTTCCTTTCACGAGGATTTAATTTTAATTTATTTGACAATTTTTCACAGGAAACTATCCTTGTCGACTTTTTAATATGTAACATTATTTTAGGTGAAGCAGAATGCAGTTTGAAGACAGTGAAAAGATTTTTTACATTTTTAAATTAATTTTAATATCCATCGGGAAAGCATTATTATTTATAAGCAAACGCGCGGACATTGCGCCTCCGCCACAGCGCGCTACAAAAACAGAAGTGGGGAAGAAGCGAGAAATAAATTATCCCTCCTCTTATATAACATGAGATATGGATAGGGAAAATATTATTTTATAGTGCTGATATATTAATAAGATTCTGATAGGGATTTCTGACGCATGTCAATCACATGTAAGGGAAACTCAGGGATCTTTTAAAAAGAATGTGCTTACTGGACAGTTTTTTTACCCAATCACGCCGAGCGTGTGAAAGTTAGACTTTTAGCTGACTCTGCAATTCAACAAAGCTTCTCTTGAATTAATTAAGTAGAGACAGTGGAATTGGATCACGAAATAAGAGAATATTTTAGAATAAAGTTACTGTGGGCTAAATGAAGATAAAATCTTGAAATATCATTATATATATATATATATATATATAATGTGTGTTTTAACTTGAATTTCCTTGAAAAAATAATCTACATCTTTTCCCTTCTGTAGGCGGTTTTAACAATCAAAATTGAAAAAATAAATAAATAAAAAGTCAAAATGAGGCATTGTCTTGAATAGTGAGTGACAAGCACCGTCTGAGGGCAAAGGGTTAATAAATTATTTTGCTATACAATTATTTTTTAACCTGAATCGATCTTGCCGTCTTATTTTTGAAATTGTAGATATTACATGGCAGGACCGATTATCAGTATCTCTAAAATTCCCACTGGACCTAAATTGATAAAATTTAATAAATAATTATATATAGTGATTTATGATTAATTTCAATGAAATTAAAACTAAATTTATTTAATCAGTTAAAGGCTTTGCATTCGACTAGCGATATTAGATTGCTTACACTCTTTAAACGTAAAACTTATATACTTCAGTTTTTCTATTGAAACTGAAATTACTGATATTACAATTTACTGTAATTATAATTATTAATTTTGGTTGCAAATTTACTCACTTTGAATTAAAAAAATGGAGTTATGTGCATTTTAAGCCTAAACAATAAATGCATCCCAATGTCTCTATAGTATTGGAATCAATTATGAGAATATCGAAATTTTTTACTAGAAACAGATAATTTTAAAATTATTTTTATTTGTGATGCCTTAAGCTGAGAAAAAAATAAAATACTCAATTGCAGTAAATGGGATGAGAATATTAATTATTAATAAAAGGAAAAGATTGGATTAAACAATTACTTGAAGTAAATGAAATTAGAAGAAATTTAAGATGCATTTCAGAATTTTTATGAATTAGTAATATTGAGAAAAAATCTAACTGAAACACGTGTTGGTAAGTCGCAAAATGATTCCTTTCTCTTCCAAGAAAATAATATTGATGCTCGAATAACTTTAAATCTCGATCAAAAGCATTTTTGTGAAGTCATTAATTAATCAAATTGAAAATGAAAATCCATTCTCACGAATCATGACTAATTGCCTGCGTGTAATGAAAATGAAATATCACATTTAATTAACTGAGAAAATATAATTAGAAATAAAATTTAATAAACGAAAAATAATTTTTTCTTCGTACAAAAATGATTAAATGTAACATTAGAGCGATTTAAGACTTTTCTATAGAATTGGTAATCCCTTATGCTGGTCCAAATATTCATTGCACACAATGTTTAAGATACCTTTTATAAGGTGCAAAAGTTGGTATTTAATGAATTAAAAAAGAGAACGGCTATATGAGATTGTGGTGAAGCTTCCAATAGTAAAGACGATTATTAAAAATAACGAAATGCAAATTTGATAACCATGATTGCAATGAATTCTTTTGATTAAACAACGAACTGGAATTCCGCCATACTTCCGAATTTAAGGTGAAAAAATTTGCATGTGCGAATTAGAATTTTAATTTATTATTACATTTTAAATACATAAGTTGAAAACAAATATTAAAGAAGAGGAAATACTTTGAAAATATGGCAAAAGAAAGCTGATTTTCAAAATGAATAAATGTAAATATTAAATTTATTCTTTTCATTAACTGCTGTATATTTGGAGTTCAACATAATGCAAGGCATAAGATTGAAAATAATTATTGGTTTAAAAGATTTTATTTATTTCAAGCTTACAGAACAAAACTGAATGTTACCAATGAGTTATTTGTATAAAATAAATTTGTACGCTTAGAAAACTTTGCAGAGTATGGAAAATTTTAAACAATCATTGCTCTAAATTATTTTAAGTTAAAGGATAGAAATAGTACAATAGAAGTAACAAATTCTTGCTAAATTGTAAATTAAATCATTGATAAAAGCGCAAATCCGGTAAAATTGAACACGGTATAGATTTTTCATAAGTGCGTTTCAAATCATGCCAAACAGTTGAAAATTTCTGACATTAACTAAAAGCAACAAACTTGTTATTATATCTAGAATTCAGGGATAGCAATTTATCGATTTACCGTATTTTTTAGTTTAGCGGCTCTTATTATTAGCTGAATTGTTCCTGAAAAAGAGAAATCTACAGAAGAAAAAGAGGTCATCTGAATTAGAAATGCTTAAATTATATAGTATAATTTAAAGTAATGAAGATATAAATGAAGTTAGTTTATTGAATGCCAACACTGATTTCTTTAAATTAGTGATCAAAATTATTTCATGATTTTGATCCTAAAGAAGTTGATATTATATATTTTAGTATATTTGAGAAGCAGTTTTTTTAAAGTCGCAGAAGTAAAATGTTATTTATTAGATCGGCTTTCTCCCAAATGATATTGTTGAATTAATTGCCAGGCAGTCAGTTGAAAGCATTCATGATTAAGAATATGTTAGATTTGCTTTTAAAACGATTTAAGGTGAGTAGAAAGTTTCCGACAGCTTTCATCCCAACATATAAATTTTTTAAGACTACATGGCGCGATTTTTGTTGTGAACTGAGGAAGCTTCTTTGAATGTTGGATACTATCATTAAAAATCTCAATATTTGGATAATTGGTACATTTAATGCTTGCGAATAAAATAAGGAAAATAATACATTTCAAATATAAACATTTCTTTGACTGTTCACAGGATTGGGTTTCGTCGACTATGTTGGCAGATGAAGATACTGGAAACATAAACAGAAGGAATGCATCAAATAGATTCATGAAAAAACATATTTTGCTGACAGAAGAGAATCATACAATTGCAGAATTCAAAATTTGAAGTTCGCAACGAGGTTTATTCCAAAATTGATAAATTTGAACATCGAGAAGAAACCCTAGTTACTTTTTATAGATGTGAAATTCCAGGATTCATGAAAGTGAAATGCCCTATTTGCTCCCCTAAAGAAAATATTGGGAGTACACAAATCGATACAGTCATCTTCTAGGTACTCATGTTCGGCACAACCAAGTCAAACATCGATTATGAAATTTTATCTTTATGAAGTTCGTGGAATAGCGTGCGCGGATACCATGGCTAGTTACCCATTTACTGGAGAGATGTTTTACTTCGAGGGAAAGGGCATCAATGTAGAACAAGAAAATTTAACGTGTCTTTCTGATAGAAAACAGAAAATTAAAGCTCACACCTTTCAGGTAAATATAGAATTAGAACAAATTTCGGACTTTATTTCTTGCTAAATGCAAGTAGAATATTTTCATTCTAAGAATATCTTACAGAAACATTTTGCAGAAGAATATGCAAAAATTAAATATATTTTTACCATAAATAACAATATTTTTAAATTCCATTTAAAAATAAGATAATTTAATAGAAAATGAGTAGAATGCATATTTTAAAAAAATGGTGTATCATTTCCTGTCTTAGAATATTGCTATTTTTTAAATTCGTATGTACCCGAATCGCATTTAAAACACCGAACTTTGATATAATTCAGTAGAAGAATTAATGTTCATGTAAATTGAGGAATAAAATTAATAGGCTTTATTTGAAATAATTGAGCTCACCAATTATGTGAGAGAAAACAATAATGACAGGTGAACATAAGACTTTCTGTTGATATTTTTGTTTTATTAATATATAAGCATGGACTATCTGTTTATGATGATAACAACTCTCTTCAAACATCCATTTTCGCATAGGCGTTAAGGTTCCATAAATTATCTCCAAGCAGAGTGTCGTGGATTTCGTAACCCTTCTACTTTTTCTAAGGCACCTGTCTTATCTATGCCGTTTTTCAGCATATTTATAGGTTGGCTTACTATAAAAATTGTGCATGCTGCAAATGTAAAATTGTATGTTTAAACTGCTTTACGTGATATTCATGGCGCGAAATTACTCAAGATATTGCAGATGGCAAAAAATTGAACCTACAGCGGAGACATTTTGGTTTATCGTTAGTTTTTTATAGTAAGTTCACTCTATGAACAGATTTATAAAATAATTGAAATTTTATGAAAAATTAATCAAAAATGTAAAATTTTCCTTAATTTCGGAGCTTATCAGTGCACAAAAATCATTTTAATGTAACTTTTAAATTAAAAAATGATCTTTTCAATGATTTAAATCTTATTTCTTTGCAATTTTTTTCTTTCGAATTTGATATTGTTTTCCAAGTATGATTTGAAAAAATGTGGGGTCTCTAAGGAATTCAATAAAAAGTCTGATTAGTGCATTTATTTACAGTTATTTATTTAATAGTTACGTTACACACAGACAAATGACACGCATAATTTTAGAACAATTTTAAGATGTATATAAGACCATGGATCAACACATGCAGCGCATGCCGACGCTAGAGTCAGTAATAGTTAGTATTACAAGAACGGCGACAAAATTCTTTTTTCATTTATAATAATTTATATCCACACCGTTGTGACGAAACAATTTTTTGTAGTTGTTAACATTGCTAAATAATTAAGTTAAGAAAAACTAGAAAATAGATAAATAGGACAGGATATTCGAATTTTTTTTTCTCTTCTTTAGCCTCGAGGTCCGCATTTGTGATCTCCTGATTTGATATTTGAATTTCCTTCTAGGAAACTGAAGTATGTAGTTGTAAAAAGATACCAATAGTTGGCAGCCCAATATTGAATCTACAATAAATGGTTAAAAGAAGAAAATAGAAACATCAGCATACTAGAACACGTAATTATGCGTTCATATAATAAATATACATGTGGTACAGACTTACGTGACCGATAATAATCTTGTTACAGATGGAAAGTTCAACGAAGAAAATGGTCATTACAAGTATTTTGCCATTTTGCAGATCATGCTATATCCTAATATTGTACTCAAAATCTCAGATTCATAATAAAATGACATTAAGAATTAAAGAATTAATCATAGGCAAAAGCCCCACAAATTCATAAAACCGTTTGAAATGCTAATGCTATTATTTTGTGTTTTTTCCGTCAAACGGAATATTCTTTAAATCTGTAAATAAGCCAATAATATATAATGCCCTTCAGTTCCCTAATTATAATGCGGTAGAATGTTGCTTATGAGAAAAATGCTTATTTCTCTCTATCAGAAACAAACGATTTTTTTTACAAATAAATGTATTTATTTTTTTTCTACGTATATAATTTTCGTAATTTTATCGTATAATTTTTATATATTATTAATTATTCGATGCGCATGCTCGTATGCATGCACAGTGCGAATTTAAATATTTTGGTTAGATATATTTTTAATGGATATGCGCAGATAGGATTTTAAGCATACAGTTCCACAATTATTCTCTTAACAAAATTTGTAAATAAGATAAATTACTTTTCAACTGTTATTGAGTAGAAAACTAAATAATTATGATGCATACTATACAATTGTAGTAAAAATATCTGAAATGGTTGTTCATGAAAGATTCGTTTTGAATATGGATAAAGAAAATGGCAAATATTTTTCGGAAGAGAAGTAAAGGAAACCAATATTAGATAACGTGATTGAGAGGATTCTTTTTATAATAATGGGGGACAATGAAAATCAATAGTACATAAAAGCATTATTTGAACAGATTATTTATAGATAATAGTTAATATTTTCGTTCTATAATTTAATAACTGACTGTCCGTAAAGTCATGCAAACTGAACGATAACTATTACTATAATAACTATTTCTTATAACTAAACCGTTACTGTAATAATTTAAATAATTAACTGAATATAAACGAAGGAAATCTATTGAAATGTACTACTTGATATTGCAACGAATGCCAACAATGCCAAGTCGCCAAAGTGATAAGTATATAATTAGACAAGGAAGAATCTAAGATACAAATTAGCAATGGGATTACCTAAAAACTATTGTGATTGTTTTAGTCTCTGCATGGATGCCAAACTCTTCGAGGGCTAGAAAAAGATAGCTCAAGTACTTCTTGTAACCTTTAAAAAAAATCCCGAAAATCCAAAAAAAAAAAAAAAAAAAAAAAAAAAAGATAGAGGGGGGGGGGGAAACACTTTGCTGTTATCAAAATCATAGAAAGAAACGCTTTTTTCTACTGTAAAATAAACCCAAAACTTTCTAAATTTTTGATGAAAATAGCAAAAAATAAGGTTCTATTGAAACGTTCTTCAAAGTCCTATCGCGTATTACTTAAATCTACAAAAAAAATTAAAAAAATAAGTAAACTGATGCAAAATAAACTGAACACATCATATTGCTTCAGTTATGCAATGAAAACATGAGAAACAAATATTTTAGTCTTTCTGTTCAAATATTTTCATTTTCAGCAGTTATTTTTGATAGTTTGTGAATCGTCAAAAGTCCAGTTTCGACAACATTTTAAATTTGATGAGCAACAAATTTACGATCATTTAGTAGTGTTTTCTACTTGTCAAAGAATTCACAACTCATTTCTTTTACTAAACAACTAAATCTTCACCATTGAGGTTGTCTCGAGAGTGTATACACACTGATGGTCTTCCATAAATTTTATCACCTTTTTTCCCAGCAATTGGTTTTTCCAAGTTAAAACTATTTGAAAGCTTGTTTTTCAGCCAATTTTTCCCGCATCATTTGCTATAGGGAAGAAAAAAAGATTTTAAGGTGAAAATATGCTTAACAAGCTCTTATTTCTTTTCTTCAGTCAGATTTGGGCTTTTCAAATTTGACATACAAGTATAGTAGTATAAGAATTGTGTTCCATGTTGTTATGGTCCTCATTAAATTTTATTTTAGCCTTGCATAATTTTCTTAACGCCTCCGCCATGTCTACTTGTTTGCATCAATTTTAAATTAGTTTTGGCTTTTCAGAAAAATTGAAATAGAAAATTGTTTTCCTTTTTTCCTTGAATATACTATCGCTGTCGTCTCAAACTACTGAAGATGCTAATTTTTGCCATAACTCCTATTGTCAATTAAAACGTACCAAATTCCTTAATAGTACCAGAAAGTAACGGATTAGGAATCTGTGTTGATATGATGTAAGATGTTACTAAAATTCTATTTCATAAGAATGCAAGCATTTTAGGAATAGTAGATTAAGGTGCTATTTTTCCCAAATAGATTTTTATTTACTACAGAATGCGTATAAAAATGCACCAACAAATTATCTTTTTATTATGAAAGCTAATAATACACATATAAAAACTGTAGAGAAAACACCTAATTTTTTGTAGGTTCTTGGATACAGATGCACATGATAATTTGTAATCAATACGATTTAGCCAATAGTACATTACAAAGTCGTCGGCCACAACAAATCCTGTCGATAGTGCTTAGTTTGGTGCTGGTGGGGTGGTCAGCTATAAACATTATAATGTCGGTAGAGAGGTTGTTTTGCTAATTGCTTTTTTTTTTTTAGCTTGGAAATTTTGTCAGTGATGTAATTTGAGTAACATTTTTATACGCTAAGAAGAATTTAATAATAGAAACTCTTCTAAAATACAGTACTCCCCATTTTTCTGGTATATTATTATAATTATTTTGAAATCGTCAATAACTTAAAGATCTGTACAATTTTTTTACCATGTTTTGCAATATTCTAATATCGTACATTTTTATGTGATATTGAACAAAATGAATCAATATTTTATGTCAGATGAACTAGAATTAGTCTGGCAATTCCTTTTGATTTGATGTGATATGAAAGAATATCTATGAATATTTCTTTTTTAGTTTTTTGAAGGATTTTCAACTCCAGATGTAAAAATAGAGAAAATATTAATTTTCTGAGTTATTTTTATTTACGTATTCGAGCAAAATATTTTCGGAAACACATCGTTAAGCCTGATTTGAATAAATAATAATGATTGAAACAGATTGTATAAATTTGATTGGAACTAATAAATGCTTTTTGAATTATTTTCCTTAAATAAAGTACTAAACATGTTCTTAAAATTCCAAAACGTCTATTATATTTTAAGTTGTTGATTCTGTTCATGGATGTTTTACCTCTATGAAAGTTACTTACTCTTTTCACGTGGCTAATATTTTGTGTAATAATATTTCGTAAAATATTCTACCTCTTTGTTTGAGAAGTTATAGAATTTTTAATGTTTTGATGATGCCATTTCTATATTTAAATACATCCTTAATTTCAATTTTGATGGACTCGTTGAAATTAGGGAATTTTTTAATCAGATTCTGAAGGTTCCGTCTTCTCATTCCCTTCAGCAGGGCGGATTTTGCAGGAATGATATATTTTCTGTAAAAAGACGGTTTTTTTTTTTTACGCACTGGCTTTATCATCAATCATTCTGCCACATTGTTTAAATGCCATCCGTATTTTTCTTGGGTAAGTGATGCGTTCGAAATTCCCAAAGGAAATCCTTTCATTAGGAAGCTATTTTACATAAAATATCCGTTTATTCGCGTTTTCCACAGCTAGTTTTGGAACTGATATATTTTGTCTATCTCGAGTTGAGTTAAAAATAAATGGTTGTTTTACATTTGTATCTAAAATTTCTGGCAGCTTCTATAATATAAAACCTTAATTTAAAAAGTTATGATGTGGAGATTGATACATTTATTATTGAAATGATAATAATGTTTTCATAAAATATCTGATAATTTCACACACCTTATACACTGAGTATAGGTTGTAGTGATCACTTTTGGTCTATGCAAAAGTGACTTCTATGTCCAAAATGCTTTAAAACAGACAGCTAGGCATCATTTGTATTACTCATTTTTTCAATTAGGAATTGAAAAATCAAATTTATAGAAATTTATAAATTAGAATTATAGTATTGAAAAACATTCATACATATTTAAAATTTTTCTTAAAAAGTTATCGATACTATTGAGTAATCAATCATTCCTTGAGCGAATCCTTCGAGTGAATAATGCTCAGGAAAATATTCACCACAGTATTGGAATGATCTGCTTAGTAATTGAATGGTTTGCAGAGTTTCCTGAGCTGATAGTAGTTGCTCTTCTGACTTCTCTTCATGACTGTGCTCCTGCTGTTTGCCAACATCTCTTGACAAATTGTTCTTTCTCTAGTTATTTAGGTTGTCTTTCAATTTTTTAGTTGTTTAGTTTTTGGCATCAATATTGATGTAAGGCTTCAAAATCTTCTTTTCAAAAGTCTATATGTTTCTCAATGAATCAAGGTCATTGTCTTGATTTGTCCTTATAAAACTCACAACTCCAACTGTATAGACACCGGAATTCATCACTACAATCGACTTCTTGTAGATTTTCTGTGCATTTTAGGTATGAGATTTGTTTCCGCTAGTTTGATTTATACTATCAAATGATCGTTACATCCTAGATCAATGCAAGTAAATGCATCCGGCACATACAATGATTGCTGCATATACATCAACTACATCATTACATCAAATGCATATACAGTGATTGCTGCATATGCCTTTTAATGTTGTAAATGTTGAATTCTCCATTGGAAAGAGCCAAAAAAAACATAGTTTCTTACTTTTTGAGCTTTAAATGATTTATAATATCTCAAAAACGTAAATTTAACTTTCAAATTATGGAAATTGTAAAATCGTATGTTACTTTTCATAGTGCATGAAATTAGATTAGATTTTTGAATCCGAATCTCAACTTTTTTGCATATAAAGCAGCGAGATGTCATCATTTATAAAATATGCGCATTTACTTCGTAAAGTGACTGATATTCGATAAATCGAAATTATTTCTACCGTTCGTATTTTTTTAATTCTTCCATCTTCCGGATAATACAGTTTCGAAATAAAAACTTGTTAATACGTATTAATTGCACAATTTTCTTCACTTTGTTAAAAATTACGTGTCAGAACATAGATTTTCAATCAATATCATGATTCTCCATGCAAAAAAAAAAAATGTATATTGAAAATTAGTTATGATTAAACTCCACTTGTCGGTACCCCTTTTATTATTAGTCGATTGTTATCATATCTTTAAAATAGTCTTATTTTGCATCTCTGTAATAAATTGTAAATTTTAAATTCTCTCACTATTAACCCGGGTAGTGGTGCAAGTTCAACTCTGGTGGGAATATTTTCTTTTCATATGGGGGTTTCAGAATGTGATGTCGTGACTTCATTGATGATAGCTTGCTCTGCAATCTGCATCCCCTAACTTGAATTAGAAACCAGCCCACCAGTATAGAACTGGCACGGATAGGTTAGTAAAGAGTTAATTAAATATGAGGCCTTTTGCATCGTTACGGCAATATTCAATTTAATTATTTTGCTTAATTAAAACAAATTTGCTCATTTAATCTGCTATGAAAAATATTTGAAATTTGTTGTTTTTCTTCCTGGAACAGCTAAATTTAGTTTAACCTTTTAAATTTTTGAGTTACTTTACTATCGACTTTGTCGTTTTATTTTTGCATTGTTAGATAAATTTTGGTATAGAATAGCGAGAGGAAAGAAGAAAAATTTAAATTGTGTAATTAAATTATTAGATGAATACTTTATTTCTTTCTTCATTTACCATCTATAACTCAATACCAGAACTGCATTGGCTTTTATGAGAATAACGTCAGAAAAAGCAGTTTTATTACGGAGATAGAAACAAGATTACAGCGATTTTAAGTAGTTTCGATATACATAATCTAGATGAAAACTTAAGAAAAACTTCTGGGTACAGCTGTGACGTTTCTTTAAAATAAATAAGTCAATTCTCCCTAACTATCAGAATTTGGGTTTTTTTCCTAATCACATTTGTGCAGAAAAAGCAGTTTTATTACGGAGATAGAAACGGGATTACAGAGATAATAAGTAGTTTCGATATACATAATCTGGATGAAGACTTAAGAAAAACTTCGGGGTACAACTGTGACGTTTCTTTAAAATGAATAATTCAATTCTCCCTAACTATCAGAATTTGTTTTTTTTTATTATCACATTTGTTCTATTGCTATGTTTCAATACTAAAAAATTATAAGTGTTGAATGTTAATACGCATTTTTAAACTCTTAAATCTATAAATACTTAAAAATAGCAATCAAAACGCTGCAACATCTACTTTCTCGTGACTCATTTTTTCCTGCTTTCTGCCTCGCTCAACTAATAGCTTATCTCGCTCAGTTAGACTAGTAGAAAGATAATTCAATAGTTTATAGAAATTGAGCTACTTCCGTAACATCATAAAAAATAAGATTGTATGGAAGGATTCCGCATTTGCATCCTCTTAAAACAAATTATATTTTACGCTCACACAACAGCACATGATAGAAGCATGTACGCACGCGCACACAATATATATATATATATATATATATATATATATTTACCATATTAAATCGAAAGGCTCTATAATTTAAAAAATGTCATTTTATTTGTTTTCAACATTTAATAAATTGTCAACCATATGCCCTCGACTTTAACAATAGACAAGTCCCTCCATCTTGGAAAAATGCAAGCTTTCGCTTTCTATACTATGGTATGTTTAACTAAAGATAATATCAAATTAATCTAAACTATTTACTGTGAGACAGTCTCGGTTGCTAAAGCTTTGAATACGAAGGTAACAAAGTCATTAATATTAACTAGAAAGTTTCAGAAATGGCCCATTATCCGAAGTAATCTAATAATGGAAAGAAAAGCGAATTACAAAAGATTTTTATGAGGTAACAGATAATATTTAATGTTTGAATTTTATATGCTTTAAATTAGAGACATAGGGCAGTAATAAATACTGAATCAATTTAGCTGCAATTAAGGATAATTTTTTATTACATTTTACAACTAAATCAGTTATAAAAGTTTAAACATTAAATTTCGCTTTACAATGCACAGCGTTCAAGTTTAAGGGTACGATGAACTCTATTAGGCATTTTTGCGATAATTCACTTAGTGTATTCAAATTTCTTAACCATATGTAAGAAAATATAACTAGGCCAAATATCTTTAAAACTAAATATTTGTATTTAATTTTGAGTATTTTCAAAATATTCCTGGCGATTTAATTAAATTTTTGTTTTCCTTATTATCCTATATAAATTTATTTGGAACAAAACAGGGTATGATTTTGTAATTCTTATTAAAAGCTAATTTTTTAGAAATATTGTTTTACTCACACTTTTACATTTTCAGAAGAATTTTTGGGTTTTTCTAAGCTTACATTTACTTTCAAACCTAGAATGCACGAATTTTTATCTTATTTTTTGAAATAATAACAATAATAAATAAATAAAATAATAATTTTTTTTTTCGTTTTTGATTTGTTGCATATTATTTTATTTATTTTATTTTTTGTAAAATAAATAAATAAAAATAATATAATAACGGTTATTTGTATTTTGAATAGTTGCATATTTATGGTGGACATGGTTTTAATTGTTAGAACTATTCATGTAACAGCCATCTTGGTATTTTTCTAAGTTTCCAGTTAAAATCTAATTCTTGTACTGTCGTTGTCATAGATCGTACTTCTCTACAAATGCTTATAAAAAACATTTAAAAGAGTATTTCCAAGCACTGATTGCTGTTAATAAAACTTATAAATAGGAATGTATGTCCAAATGTCTATACGATTCACTATAAGGTTAACTTTCTAAAAGAAATCAAATCATATAATGCATACTCAGTTTTCTTTTAATTTTAAACTAGAATCTCATTATCAATCATTTAATGTCCTAAAAAATTCAGACACCTGAAGCTTTTTAAAGATATTTAAATTTAATTAGAACATGATTTTGAGAAAAAGACATAACATTTTTTTTTTGCTGAACAATACATTTGTTAATACAATTTTATTAGAATATAAGCATATATTTTAGAGATAAAACAATAAAGAGCATTTCATATTTTCATCATTTATTTTTTAAACGTCCACCGTTCATTTAATATTCGAATAAAACAGTATTATTAAAAATGATTTTAATTCCCTAAATTTTTTTCCGGAAATTCAAAATAAAATCGAGACGTTGTTTTGAAGGGTTTATGCAGTATATTACAAATTTTGTATATTGTTCAATACAAGTTAGTAGCAATTTCTAAATAAACAGGAACGAGTTCACCATCAATTTATAACTTAAAAAACTTTTTATTCGAATACGCAGTGTATTAATTGACATATTAATATGATATATAATTTTAAAATTGATTTGAAATCAATAGTAGAAAAAACATATCTCATTTGTCAAATTTCTAAATTATGCATAAGAATTTATTTCATTTTGAATTGCATATTCAAAAGAAAGCAAGGTTTTCTAATAAACTTAGCCCCGTTTACCACGAAGTTTTTAGTAGTTGTGAGATTTAATAACAATGAATAGGCTCAAAATGGAAAAGAAAATTTTGTGGCATTCATTTTATTGTTCTAAAAAACGAAGAATTCTAGAAAAGATGTTCGAATCAATTTCGTTAGCTCTGATACGTTGAGATGGAAAAGGCCTTTTAGTTTTTAGTAATGAATTAGTTAAATGTTAGATCTAAGCCTTTTGGTAGAATATTTTATGATTTAAGGATACACTGTTCAGGCACATTAAGGGAATTATTTTAGATTTCAAAAAACATTTTTGAGGTTTTCATTAATTTTAGTTTTTTAGGATATTTTAATTTATTGCATATTATGGAGCTGCCAGTCTATTTTAATCAAAAGCAATGCTGCATTAAGATGAAACAGGCATGCTTTCTTATGTTATACACTAGCAAATTCTTTTGCTTTTTATGAAATAAAAATGTTTTAAATTTACAATGAATAATCAGGAATATTTTTACATAAAAGTTAGAAAGAATGACTAGTTTTTAAATACAGAAAAAAAAGCGATTTTAATTTCCACAGCCAAATAAATTTTCTACTTAATTTTGTATTTATATTTAGATTGTTTTTTCCCACAAAATTTTCCAAATACAGGCGAATACAGGTGATATTATTGTTTTAATAATAGAGTAAAAATTTCAAAAACATTTGTTTTATAAATCTAAAATAGTATAGCATTTATAATTAATTAATTTCAAATTCGATATTAAGTAATATTTATCAGAAATAACCTCCGAAGCTACTCGAGATAAAAAAAAAAATAATTGTACATAACTATACAATCTTTTATATTTTTCTGTAGAGAAATTTCTTGGAAGCAAGAAGATTTTAATGCAGATAAATTACATGGAAGTTTATCAATGAAGGTATTAAATTCTTTCATATTTTAATACCATATAAGACCGCTATCGAACTTCTTTTCTAAAATACTCTTCTTATAATTATAAAACGTCTAGTAAGAAGAAAATATTTTTACTGTGGTTTAGAGAAAATCCCCATTTAAAAATTCTAATACTGTATTTTTTTTTATTAACAACACAAGAAAATGAAAATTTCTTGCAGTAGTAAATTTTGATCGTTAATTTTGGGCTTCGCATTTTATGACATTGCGCAAAGCGAGGTTTGTCTTTAAGCACTGAATAATTGTAGATTGTTGATATTATACTTTTCTATACCCGCTTCAAATATAAGCTTCATAAGGGATGAATCTAATATGTGTATTCAAAAATATTGACTTGGAATTGATGAGAAAATTTAGGAAATGGAGCACTGACGAAAGCTATTCCAAAGTGACAAGACTTCTTGTGTACAGTCGACTACCCCGCCACCACTGAAGAGGCAGCACTGACAGGATTTGTTGTTTCCGACTGCTGTCTTTAATACAATCCATCCATATTACTGACAATTCTTCGAACTGGTATCCTAATCGAAGCGGTTGGATACCTTCCTCCTAATCTTCCCCTCATTTGACATCCTGCTTTACGAGAAGTAGGTCAACACTTTTCAGAAAATCTACTCAAAATTCTCTATATTCCATCAAATCCCCTGTGTCCCACAATAGAAGAAAGGCAAAAACTTTTAAATTTTAAGTTTTTGTCAAAAGTTTATCAATTTTCAACATTATGTCTTTCAGTGTTTTAAGATTTTCTGGCACTGTTAATACTGAGCTTAAATTATTATTTTGAACTTATAGATTAGTGACAAAAGACTGTTGGCAGTCGATGATGTACCTGCTTGTCTCATGCTATTAATTATCATTGTTGTCTTATTAGTATCTCTTAATTAAATTAATATTTAATGCATACGGGACATAATTGTCTTTATATATATTTTCCATTCCTGTTACTATACTCTCAATAACATTGTTAATCTAGGAAATTTTGGTTTTAAAAATCATTCATTTTCTATATATTTTGCATCATTTGTTTAGAAGATTCACTGCAATTTTTGTTTGAGAGAATCACTGCAATTTTTGTTTGGAAGATTCACTGCAATTTTTGTTTGGAAAGTTTCACTGCAATTTGTGTATGGAAAGTTTCACTGCAATTTGTGTATGGAAAGTTTCACTGCAATC
>JAPMOR010041017.1:664662-806533 GCA_026543865.1 Argiope aurantia | reverse complement strand
GTATGGAAAGTTTCACTGCAATCTGTGTAATGAAAGTTTCACTGCAATCTGTGCATGGAAAGTTTCACTGCAATCTGTGCATGGAAAGTTTCACTGCAAACTGTGTATGGAAAGATTCACTGCAACCTGTGTATGGAAAGTTTCACTGCAACCTGTGTATGGAAAGTTTCACTGCAATCTGTGTAATGAAAGTTTCACTGCAATCTGTGTAATGAAAGTTTCACTGCAATCTGTGTATGGAAAGTTTCACTGCAATCTGTGTATGGAAAGTTTCACTGCAACTTTTTGCGAGTCTTTAAAAACACATCGTTAAAAGATTAGAATAGATAATTGATCGGGTTGTACTTACAGCGTATATACACATTTCACAATAATTACAGGATAATAGGCATTACAACTTAATTATCTACTTATATACTGTTTAATTAATTTTGAAATAACTTTATATTATAGGCTTGCAGAAAGAGTCGCAGAGAAGAAAAATATTTTAATGAAAGAAAAAAAAAAGTTTTCATTTTTGTTAACTTTAAAGCTTTCAGAAACTCCTCTTAGAGAAAACTCTCCCCTCATTATCGCCTTGATAGCCATCCATTCCACAGGTATACTTAGACGACCTGCCGTGAGACGTCGCTCCGGGCAGTAAACTCATCTCCTCACCCCCGCTGTGCCCGGAGTCCGGAAACGGCGACAGCAATTGTGGCTTCTTTCATTGCCTGAGAGTTGGGCTTCCCTGCCTGCCTCGTAAACCCGCCGTCAGAAGCAGTTTTACCAATCGGTTGTTGAAGCCGCGGCATGCCGCTAGTCAGTTCCCGTCGTTTTTCGGCCGAAGTTTTGGAAGTTCCGGCACGTATTTAAAAAGTGTGTGGTTTATTTGGTTTGAGAACTATCAAATCGGAGAAACTCATAACCTTACTTTGATATGAATTATTCATTCAGGGATGATATGATTGGTTGAAAGTTTTTGAAGCATTGATTGAAGCTACTTCGGTGCGGAAGTTGAACTTTTTGTTTGGAGAAGTTGAATGGAAGATAATTTAACATCTCTCACCAAACAGTGCGTTTGAGGATGAAGTTATATTACTCCGATCAATAATATAAACTTTTTTCAGAAAGTAAGGGAACAAATTTTCTGAGAAGAATATACAGTTTTATGTTGTATTGGGACTATCGGTCATATTTCGGTTTCATTTTTAATGAAGTAATAGCATAATTTTTTTTGTGTGCTTAATATAAAATATAAAGAATACTTTTCTTCCTTAAATATAACAATCTGTATCAAATTTAAATACCATTAATTTAGAATTTTAAGAAATACGTGCACAACATTTTGTAAAATTTTTTCCAAGATTTTTTCAACTGATAATTACTTATGCATACAAATTTTTACTGTCATCAAAAATTGTCACTAAATTTTATAAACTATTAATTTGACTCAACGCAGATTAAATTCAGAAGGTGAGAAAGAAAAAAGCTCGCAAAAAAGACAATTTCGTTATTTATTCCTTTGTATTTATACTGATACTGACCGATGTCAAACTGTTTTCTTAAATACACACGGAACTTCTTGGATCTCTCGTTTAGCGGTGCTGCTCAAGTCTGAATTTCCTATATGAACAGTTTTTTTGGTTACATTTTTACAAAAGAAAATACAATTAATTTTTTTTAATTAGAAGACCTATACATACATCGCATTGTGGGTGACATTTTTTTTCACATCCCCTTCAACCATATTTCTTAAATATATTGCTCACAACAGTTTTGTTTGAGAAATCAGTGAAAGGAATTGTAGTTCTTGCAAATACCAACAAAAAGAATAATTCCCATGAATATTAGATTTGGTTGTTAAATATTCTGTATGAACAATTACTTGGAAAAATGAATTACCAGCATCACTATAAAATGCAGCCAAACAACGGGGACTACCTAATGGGCCCAAGAAGAGCACCTATGCCCGTCACTGAAACATGGCCACCTGCGAAAGAAGTGGCACCGCCACCAATGACAACTAGAATAACTCGATGGAGGCACAACCACTTGTTGATAATTTTAGTTGTTTTGGCCACTCTGATGCTTCTACTGGCTTTGATTTCGGGAACAGTATTGTACTTCCACTGTAAGTAATATTGATCACATATTATATCTAATAAAACTGATAATACAATATATTCCACTTTGAAGTGTAGGTAATATTAGAGAATGTTAATTGCTGTGATATGCAAGAAAGGCTGCATCCTTGAAATTCATATTGTTCTGTTAGTTTTTTCGTACAGAGATATAAATTTTTTTAAAACAAGAATTTACAATTCCATTGACTATTCGAAAAAATTATGTTTCCAAACAAGAATATACATTTCCAATGACTGTTGGAAAAAATTCTGTTACCTTCTACTAATATAATATTTGCTGCTGATTAATTCTGGAAATATTTAACCCTTTGCACTCGGAAAAGTAATTCGATGCAAAGTTATTCATCTAATACAAGGGCTTGTATATTGTTTTGAAAAATAGATATGTATACATTTTTCAAGTTGAATATCCCTGAAAAGTTAATTAACATTTTTGTTATCATTCTTTAGGTATATTTAATAGTCAAATTTAAAAAAATAAATTAATTAAACGATTGCACCTTTTCGAGTGCAAAGGGTTTACTGGGTGTTGAATGATTCATTAGTAATGATATATCCAACAAGCCGTATAAAATTGTTTTTCATCAAAATTCTGTTACACATTTAATTTTTTAATTTATTTTTTAAGGCAGAAACTTAATAACAAAAATAAAATTTTACCAAATCTTTATTAAAAATCCAATTTGATTTCATTAATTCTTATATAAAATATCTAAGATTCTGCTAACGAAGCAATATAAAATGCTGGTTTTATTTAAATCATCTTAAGCAAATTTTGTGTTAATCATTTATATTCGTTGAAATATTTATCAGAATGTATTTGGTTTAAATGCGCTTGGAACCATTCTAAATTGTATTTTCCTAAAGAAATGATAATAACTAACTTTAATTATTTTTTTTTTCCATTTAGGATCACATTTATTATTTTTTAAAGATTAGTAAGAACTATTAGTTTATTTTATCCTGTTATGTAGATTTAAACCCAAATGTCTATAATGGATGTTTAAGTTATGTTTTTAATACAAAATTTCGAAACTTTTTGCATGCTAATAAAAAATATCCTATAATAATTCTATTTTTAAAGGTAATTCGTTTTTATTATCTATAACTGTAAAACAAATAGTACTCTTATTAATTTTAGGTTTGGCAATTTTATGTGGAGCCTTAGCATCTGTATTATTTTTAAGTTTGAAATTCATTGTTTAAGGAGCATATAATTATTATTAAAATCGTTAAATTTTTAAATCTAATATAAATAAAATAAATTTAGTATCAAAAATTATCAAAGATGTTCCCCAGCACCCATTAGAATCTCCAATTTCTTCCATTTATCTCAAACACTTTAATAAGTTAAATTCACGTCAATTTTGTCTGTTTTTTAATGTAGAATACAAAACTTTGGCGATGATTTAAATTAAAAGAATATTGTAGGCATGGATGTTTTATAAATATTTCTTATGCTTATTCTAATTTCCATTCAAATATAGCAGTAATTGTATATATTATAAAAAAAGATCAAGTTTAACATAATACGTGTATAGGGAGACACAAATAACAATGCTAAAAAAATGGTATGCTTTTTTTTAAAGATAAGTGATTATGTAGGGAAATAGTTTTTATTTAATATTCCTAAATTTTGAAAAAAATGTTCTTCATAAAACCATTTGAATTTTGTTTCTAACCTTACCCTTTTACAAGTTGCATTGATTTTTATATCTGAATAATACATTTTTATGGCTTTTTAAAATATTTTAAAGCGATTTTGTAGAGTTTTAAATTAAGAATTTATTTTAGGAAAAACAACTCAAAATAAAATCTAATGCATGTTTTTTTTGAAATTTGGTATTACAATTTGTTCTGCAGTTGCTGAAATAGAGAATATGCAGTCTTTTATTTGATATATTCTGTAATTGTTTCATTGCTTTATAATGAAAGAATTTAAAATTTCTTTGTTATTTATCACTTGAAATCTAATATTTTCAAACTGGATAAAAATATCTCTTTTAGTTTAAGCACTAGTAAATCTATTTAAGAAGCAATTAATAGAAGTTTCAGCAAATCATTTGAAAACATAAAGCAAACATTTTCTAATTAAAACATAGTTTGAACCAAAAAAAGTTTTCCCAGTTAAAAAACTTTGACATTTAATTAGTATATTTGGGTTCCATTAACAATTTTTCAATTTTACACAAAAATATTACATTTTTACAGACATTTTCAAAACATTAATCTCGAACGTATTCACTCATCTTAAATAAGTAGTAACTAATTATATGAATTTAACTTTCTAGAGTTTTTTAAGATTGTATCTTAGCAATTAACAATAATATGAAATTACAAATATTGTTCATTTCATTATTTTCTGAGTCAAATCAGAATGAATTGATATATATCTTAAAGATGTATTTTATTTAAAGTATTTTGAGTTAAAACTTTTGTATTAAGTCTAAATATGTCTTATTTATTAATTAGTTATGATTTATAGTCAGCCAATTCACTCAGATTATTGGTTACGTTTAATTTATATTAAATTTTCGTACATTAGTTTGATATTTTTAAATATAAAAATGTCATAGACATTATATTATAGACATTATATTATAGACATTATATATGTCATAGACATTGTATCTGTTTTCATTTAATAATCTTATTTTTTTTACTGTATGAAGGATCCTTTAATAATGGAGTCAAGTCTCATGTTATCATAATAGCATTAAAAAGAAATTTGTTCGTGTAATCATTCTTATTATCCGCCGTCATTCGTATTTCCGTCGCATTGTTTCAGCTTGCATCGAACCTTTAATCGTATGATTTATTTCTATTGTTGAAAGAAGGTATCGAATTCTATAAATTATTACTGCAGTTTACATAACGAACCAGAACACTTTTCTTATGTGTTAAAGCAAAGGTAGATTCCTTACCATTTAAGTTATTTTCAAACTCATTTCAATCCTTAATGCAAGAACATTGAAATATTACATTTTATAGCTATGATTTTATAATATACAAATAATAATGATTATATTGCTATCGCAGAATTCAATATTTATTGCAAGAAATATTAAGATAGTAAATAGTATAAAAATAATAAAGAAATACGTATTTGTTAAAAAAAATTTATATTTTTAAAAAACTCGGAAGTTTATGAGTAAGTGCTAACAGTTTGTATCAGTAGGCAATAACTGAAAGTTTATATCTGCATTTTAAATATATTGGAATAAATTAACTATCGTTTGAGATTACTCTTCTTTCAATTAAATACAAAGTTTATTGTTTTATTGTTTATTATTTTAAAAGGTACGCATTTTTCGTCTCATTTCTTCAATTATTTGGAAAATACATCTGCTATTCTTAATGACTGAATTAATGTCTTATATGTTGTTCTTCTTAATATTTTAATTATAAATTTAAAAGAAGTAATAGTAACCAGTTTTTTTAAAATATACTTCGATACTTGTGTATTAATAGCATGTCATTGGCAAACATAGTCCATAGACTAAGATGACATCTCGAATGCTTTTTTGATGATTAATCGCTATTATGTGGTTAATATTAGAATTCATTATTAGGTAAAAACAGTAAAGATTTTTCTAAAATACAGTATGCACTCAGTATCTTGGTAGATGTCAAACTAAACTTTCAAATTAACGAAATCTCCGAAATAACGAATAATTCACTTAAAAATTAATTTAAATATCACAACTTGCGTTTATTGCTCAAATGTGCAGAATTCATAAAAATTTATTCTTCACATAATGAACATTATGAAATATATTTCAAAACTTGAGCAGCAATATATTTTATGTTTTGCAAGTAGTGAATTGATTGATAATAGTCAGTTTCATGTTAGGTATTTTATTTGGGCAGAAAAGTGTGAATTAAATTTTCTCTACAGTTAATCACATTTAAAACAAAAATTTACTAAATAAGATATGATAAATTAATAAATATGATACATTTCGAATATCTTATAGTTAGTGAGATTCCGTAATCAACGAGTGCTTGAATGATTTTGCATGTATTTTCAAGAAGAAAATACAGTATTTAAAAATAATTTCGTTCATTTTAAAAGGAGAATGGTCGTACCGAAGAATCGAGTACAGCCACTTTGTAATTTTTTTTAAATGATAAGTCAAATCTTTATTTCTTATTTTATTAGTTAGTTTGGCGAATTTTGATGGATTTGGCTAGGAATTTCTTTCCATTTCGCTCTAAATCTGGTATCCGATTCCCCTGTTATAATGGAGTAATAAAACGGAAAATCTCATATTCTAGCTCCCTAGAAAAATATTATTATAAAACATAGGTTTAAGAAACATGCACAGGCAGCTTTTTGCACATTACTAAAATGATCATTTTTACGTAATGTAGCTGTTGAATCTTTATCCTCCTTTATTTTTATTTAAGAGTTATTCAATATCTTTATCAATATATTTATATATATTCAAAATATTTATCTTTAGTGCACGCGATTTTAAACAATTTCAAAATATGGAAATGAAATAAAAGTATGGATTTTATTTCATTTTTTTAAAACTGACAACAAGATGTTAAAAATAGTCAAAATTAAGTTTTGGAAATGTATCTTTAGTCCCTAATTTATAAGCAATATTAACTATTGAAAAATTTTAAATTTTAAAAGTTTCTCATTTTAATGAGACACTAATTGGGCTCATTTAATTTTTTTTCTATCCCCAATATTAAGAAAAATATACGGAAAATAATCTCAACCTCTCACCATTTCCACCCTCTTTGACCTAGACGGATTATCTAACTCGAAGAGTATCCAAGGTTTTTGTTTCTGACAACATATTTAAGCATATATTTCTGACAACAACGGTTAAAATCCAAACAAAATTACTCTAGTTGTCATGTTAATAAGATAATATGAGCAAAGCGATATATTTATAATGATCTATTATGAAGCTGTATAGTGAAAACCATAACAATAGATATTATTCCTATAAGGAATCGTTCTAAAAGTTTGACAATAGCATGATTTAAAAAATAATATTGTATTCAGCCTGCTTGATATTTAGTATTATACGTTCATTGGTATTTTTTGTAAATTTTGGCTAGCATATTTCGCTTTCATCACAATAGATATTTTCCTCTGTTTTCATATTAAATAAATATTTAAATTATGTTTAAAATATTAAATACAAATTATATATTTTTTCTCATTTGACTTTAAAAACCTTGTCTGACTTTGAATCAAGTTTCAATTTAAAATACAGTTCACATTCATATTTTATTTCCCATTTAAAAGTTCTATGTTGAGTTGTGTATGTTTATTTACAGGATGTCCCTGAATTCATAATCCAAACTTTAACGTTTGGTAGAATGTATATGACGAAACATTTTTTGTATAATAATGAGTCGGATAGGAAAAGAATAGTCATAAAAGACAAGAAATCATGAGGAAATAAAACAAAAGCTTTTTATTCACATAATAATTTTAGAGCAGACGATATACAAGTTTAGTGACCTAACTGAAATAAAAATGAAATTTTGGAAGAAAAATACGAAAGAAGAAATTGTTATGGAGATTTATTTAGTCTGCATTATCAAATCGCCTGAAAACAATTTTTTTGAGTTTGAATAGCATCAAGGGAGCATCAAACGATTCTTTATTGTAAGACAATATTTTTGCACGATGGAGCGATTTATGCTCTCT
The DNA here is from genome assembly GCA_026543865.1 of Argiope aurantia. Lineage (NCBI taxonomy): Eukaryota > Metazoa > Arthropoda > Arachnida > Araneae > Araneidae > Argiope > Argiope aurantia. The sequence continues at coordinate 798,727 of JAPMOR010041017.1, read as the reverse complement.
AAAAAAGCAGACATGCATCTTATGTAAAGGGCTCCGAACTGTGACGTAAGAGAGGTGTTAAGGTTGTACTATGAACGCTTCCCCAATAGGATAAAACCGGATAACATTTTTCCAAGTTTACACTGCCACGTTTGCGAGAGCGGTTCGTTTCATATCAAGAAATCGGATACGAGCCAATCGGTCCTCGGCATGTCTTATTCCCCCCCCCCGCCTACTTTTTTTTTCATTTCATACCCGATATTGTTACATGAAAAATTTCTTCTTTATATGTCTTTTACTGATCCTTAAAATTCTATATATATATATATATATATATATATATATATATATATATATATAATATGGCTAAATAGATTAAGCGATAGAGAAAGAAAGTATACCGAATGGAAAATATGTAAATAGTTTATATTAATAAATTCAGCAAGCCTCACCTTTTTACAGAATACAGAAAAAGACGGTAATTGTAAATTATCCATGCCTCTACTAATAATAAAAATGTGTGCTAGGCCAGACCGTTTGACGTGAAGCTACGAAATTTGACATATAGTATAGATTTTATATGATAAAAATATATAGATTGGATTTTTTTTTTAATTTTAAGTAAATAAAAATTAAATACTTCTAAAGTATTACAGTACAAAAAAGATTTTCATATCTAAAATTCCTGAAGATTTTCTTTAGAATATGCCATATATATTTTGATATCACTTTTATGCCACATATTTTTTTATATTTTAATAACTATTTAAAAATATTGTAGAGGAGTATATTTAATTATTGAAATAAAATTCAAATCGGTTTGTTTTGCAACTTATATTTTACCTTGGTTCTTTTTCTTGTGTTGATAACATTAAGATTTAGCCTATTTTTTCCATTTTGAGTAGGTTTCAGTACATTTTATACTTAAAAAAAAGTTTTTAAAATTTACATTTATGGTTTAACATCAGCATACAGAGAAATTTAACTTCCCAAATTTTTAAATAAAGTGCTTTTTCCTGTTGTATAATAGGATATATATAGAAACGAACAGAAAATTAATGGATTGCATACTCCGATGCACAAAATTCTTCTTCTGAAATAGTAGTATGGTTATATGTATATTGCATAGTTAAAAAAGATATTTATTTGAAAATTTTAGAAACTATTAATTTTTGTGAATCCGTGATTGACAAAGACCTTTAGTTTTTCATATTAAACTTTAGGGAAAATAATGCTTCTAAATCTAGGAATATTAGAATGTCTGTATTAATTTTGTTAAATAAATCACTAAAAATGAAGAAAAAAAATTATTTACATACGAAATGAAAATTTTAAAAATTTGACAAATCTGATTGCAGCAAAGGATAGTTATGTGAATTATGCGTTTCCTCTCAGGCTTCTTACGCGTTTTTCAGCTCGTAATATGTTTTCACTAGGAAAGAAAATTGACTCTGTTCCTTTATGAAAAGTTATTTTATGCTCTTAGGAGGGAAAAAAAATTCTAAAATTCATCACTGATTAATGAAAAATAAGAATAAAAACTCGGTTTAAAATATACATTCAGAATTTCAATAAAATATATTAAATGAAAGTAATTTTCTTAGTTGTGTTTTAGCATAAATATTTGATTCTAAAACAGAAAAACTTTTAAAATGTTTCATCCCAGTTTTATTGTATGAGGTTATAAGTAGTTTATAAGAGCTATTTGCAAAATACGGCTCTTTTGCTCCACTCCAAGTAGATTTTAAATTAAAAATATAACAATTTTATTCATCACATGAATTTTGAAGAATTTTTTAAATAATATGATTTTTGAGTCAAAATTTTACGAGTTTAACTGCGTTTATGATTTCGTTTTTCTGCTGCTCTATACAATTTGAAACTACATATGAAACAAATGCTAAACAATCAAAATACTTTCAATACCTCTTTTGAACGACTTAAATCGAATATTTTATTGTCTTCTTTCTTCTTATTTGTGTTAAGTTTAGTGAAACTTCATAATTTGACCAGAATTCGATAAATGTGAAATTAAATTCAATAAGGAGATAGTCTTTTCATCATTTTAATATTATCCTTCACTTAGTATTTTGGAACTTGACTCGTTCTACCAGATTAAATAAAAATGAAAACAAAGAGTAATTTACTCATCTGTATCAGTGGGATAATTTTGGAATATCTTGTATTCAATTAGCTTGTATTTAATTGTTACTATCATATCACATACAACTGTACATTTGAATTTTTCACTCATAAAGAAAACTCTTTTCGATATTACTAATGATTTAATTTTTTATTAAATCATTACGTAATCATTTGTGTTATATTTACTTATAATTTTTCTTGTTTACCTTTTTTTGTCTGATTTTTTTCTCTTTTTTGTTGAATTCCAGGCAAAATTAATGATAAAAAATCTCTTTAATTTGAAATTTAGTTTTTTTTTTTTTTTTGCTTAATCCATATTTCCAAAAGATGTAAAATAAATAAATTTACTTTAACTCTCAGAATTTCTTTAACTAGAAGAAGAAATGTATTATTATGATTATATTTATGAATTTTATTTATTATAAACGTTTATTTATTTAATAGCAGGTTGAAGTTTCTCTTTTAGACGTAACGCATAAATCATCACATTTTTAAGTAGGCTGATCTTCAAAATTTGCTTATACTTATGAATCTATAAATAAATATGAAGAAATATTCTTATTCTACTGTCACTGAATGTAGCTATGTATATAATTCTTGGTATCATTTTTATGTCAATTTTTTTTTTATAATTTAAATCGTATTTAATCGTAATTTTTTTGTGTGTGAATTGTAATTTTTTGTTGTTGTTTGAAAGTGTTTTGAAGGACTTTTTGTAAATATGTCTATAAATGTAAAATGCATGACAAATAACTTGGAATTTGCTTGTTTTGATTAAAGCAAATAAAAAGCATTGCTGATTTCATTAAAATTTATTTACTAATACATATTCCTACTTCAAAATTAAAATCCAGTTGGCCACAGTCCAAAATTATGAGATCATTCTGAAAGTAGGTTTCTTGTTGTTTGATGACTGAATGTAAATACAACTAAATTTTTTTCAGATTAGAAAACAATATAGTATAGTATACAAATTTTATGCAACGCCATATTGAAATTCTGTACATTTTTTCTGCAACTTCATTGAAGCACTACTCTAGTGGCAGCCAGTAGCAAATAAATTTGAGTATATTTTAGTATAATAAAAGATGAGTATTATGCTCAACGATGATCCTTATTGACTTGTGTATATTTTAAAGTCCCTTTGAGAAAGATATGGAGAACATATACCTCAAAATCGGTTTTAGCTTAGGATACTCTGCAAGCAAAACAAGCAAAATATTGTTTAGAAAATTTTTGCATGAATGATCTTTCAGATGGAGAGAAATTTTTAGCACATATGGTTTGGGTGAAAAATTGTTTTCAATAATACAGTAACGGTAGTTGTAAATCAACTTGAGGTAACGGATAACGCATAGAATAAATAAAATAAATTCCTAATTCGTTGTTTAGATTTTCTTCTTCTATATCTCTTTAGTACCTAAATTAATTTGAAGTGTAAATTTCAATAAAATCCTTTTGAATTGTTAAAAACATCAAGATTACGTTAGATATGAAATAAATTTTCATTCAAAAGAAATTTTGGAAATGAAATCATTTGAAATCATAAGTCTTTTTGTAGATTAAAATTTAAAAAGAAAATGTTTTAAGTAGTGAGGGGGGAAAAAACATTTCGATTTCTTAAAATAAAAGTAAAACAAAATCAAAATGCCAATACTTGTTTTCACAATCTAGCTAATATTTGTTTGGCAAATTGAAAACTGTCTGGGGGTTTGAAAATGCACATTAACTTGTTAAATAAAGCAAAATAATAATCAAAAAGAATGCGATAGGTTTAATCATGGAAGTTAAAAACGAATGTCTTCAAATGAAAACTGTAGGCACAGATGAATTAAAGTGATTAAAGACTAGAAAACTGTGAAATGAAATTGTTAACATCAAAAATTCCTAGTTTAATTAGTGAACAGTTTGTTTTATTTTCAATTTTATTACTTTTTTATATATTATTTATTTACCAATGAATAATATATAATGAAAAAAAAAATATTGTTGTAAGTTGAAAATGCTTTAAAATTTATTGAAATTATAAAAATATCCTTTCAAAATTTTATTAGTATTATTGAAAATGTATTTATTTTTTGTTTTAAAGGGTGTAATAATGATATTTTTGCAATTATATATAGAATTGTTGGGGATTAAATCTTAGCGCTTCAACTTTTTTTTTGAAATTGTAATAAAGGTTTAAAAAATAATTTTTTATGAGCATTTACTAACCAAGAACTACACACACTACCCAACGTACTAAATTTGGCACCAATAGTGCATTCTGTAGAACGTTTTGAAAGATTTTGCAGCGCATATCGCATAGAGCATCACTTAACTTGCAGATCGTATCGAACCTATAAACATTATTATGTTTAAAATGGAATTTTTAATTAATATATTTGAATCGTTGTGACATAAAGATTTATGTCCCACATAACAACTTTATAAAATACTGTTAATTTGTTTCAACAAAATAAATTAATTTGAAATTTCCAACAGGATCATGAATATGATTTAAAAAAAATGAGCGCTGTTATTGATGTAGAAATTTTTACCAGTTGAAAACGTAATAAATGGAGAAATTAGAGGAATGAGCCTATTTTATGTTCAAATAACGCAATAAAACTCATTTCATAAAACACTTCCGTTTTAGAATTTAAAATAATTGCCTGCTGATAATGTCTGAATGAATGATTTAACCAAACGCACTGCTGCTGTTCAAAAGATAAGCGTTCACATGTGAAAATGTAGAGAACCCGCTGATTTTAATCATTATGACAGCCCAAATGTATTGTAAAACATTATTTACTCATTTATGCTCCATTTGAAGTTGATATTCATTAATCAAAAATGTTACTAGTGCAAAAGGGTTCTCTATTCGTTTAATTTAAAAACTTTCCTTATTAGCTCTTCTTTGTTTCTATTTCTTTCATTAATGTGTTTTGAAATTTTCAAATGTGTCCTTTAAAATGTATCTTATAATTACTAAACTAAAAAAAAAACTTCCTTTAAATAATTAATTTTTCTTTAATTAATAAATTCCCTTTAAATAGTATTTTGAGATTGAATGCTTTCTTTGAATGATTCAAAGAGCAACGTTGGAATAGGGGTAGCGCGTCTTCCTGGTGATCTGGGCGTTTGGGATTCGAGTCCTGGTTGTTCTCTACCGTGTGCTCTATCTGTAGGGTGTGTTGAAGAGAAAAAGGCTTGTGTAAGCGAGTGTATGAGTGGCATCTTCATATGAGCTAAAGTCAGACTTCTGCCCTCGGGTGCTTAGGGGTCCTTACCCTCAGAAGCTATTACACCCGTCTTTTCCCGAAATCTTGGATTTGGTTTAAATTAGCGTTCAGTCCAAGGGGGATAAGCAAGTTAATTGTTCATTCCGATTTACGAATTAACTTGCAAAATGTTTGCTCTAATAATTTACCAAAAGTTAATTTTCAAGCCATTAGAAATAGGTGCATCCTTCCAGATGGTAAAAATGCTCTAAATGATATCAATGAAATATGAATCGTCATCAAAATTCCTGCTGCCATGAAATTACTGAATTTGAATTTTCACACAGTCCTACAAATCATGTTTAAAAAATATTTTTAGTTCACTGGTATTTTATATAGAATTTCACTCAAAATTGATTACGATAGGAAGTTTTAAATAACTTTATGAGAAAATTATTTTGAGTATTATGAGAAAATTATTGTCGATTGACAGATTTTCCAAGACGGTGGGGTCTATTTTTATGCTCTAAAATCATCTGAAATTAAGATATTGATGGCTGGCTATATTTGAAAGAAAATATTGATACGTTTAGAATAGATACTACGGGTACTAATTTAAAAATTTTAGCAAAAAAAAATGTTTATTTTTTAAATTATATATATATATATATAATGTCAGCAAGACCGTGAATTCCTTTTATTTAATCCATTGAGAAATGTCTTTTTGAGAAAATAAATAAAATTTTATGCAGTTTGACATATTATACCTAGTGGAATAATTTATGGTTGAAGTTAACTGTTTTATAAATGAGCCTTTTTTATATTATATTTCTACAGTTACAAAACAACTATTTTGCTCTCTTTTTAATAACTATAAGTATTGCACTTAAGATCTCTAGATGTTAAAAATTAAATTTTTTCAGAAAAATTTCCAATCAATTTAGATGAATAACATAAGTCTTCATTGATTATCTCTAACCTTTTCCTTTAGAATTTGCAAAATATTGTTTTGAGGTCCAATAAATATTAAAATGTATAACTCGAGAATGTCTGCTTCCACTTTTTTTTAATATCTTATAGAAACTATTTGCTTCAGACTAATAATGCCATTGGATATTAAATATGAACATAAGAAAGATGAAAGATATTGGAAGGAAAGAATTATAGTGAAGGAAAAATATAGGAAGTATGTTCCTCCAGACTTTTGCGTATTTTTCATATTGAAACGTCATTTATAAATTGTATTCGAAAATAATTAATTCTAAATTTGTTTATCTCTAAGGAGAAATGATTCAATTGCTATATAAATTATAAAAAAATTAATAATTCTGACATTTATTGTTGCAGGTTGATTTTAAAACTTTAAAATCACTCTAATGTTATATTATAAATGCTGATAAAAAATAAAGAATGCATAGTATTTATCTGATAACTTTATACTCAGTCTCTCCAAATCGGGAGTAAAATGACGGCATAAATTTTGTCTTTGCCCTCAAAAAAACAATTAATACTTATGTCACATCTTCAATAATCATTCTATAACTTCATAATCATTCTATAATGGAATTCTAATATCACATATTTTTAAATTAATATCTTATTCTTGTGTCAACAACAACATGATATTTCTTAATGTATCTTTTATCTACTTTTTATAATACTTAAATACTTCAATGTACTTCAAGATATGTACAAAAAGAAGTATTGCATATTATTTAAAATTAATAAAACAGTTCGCAAATAGTGAAAATTATTAACAACCTTCTAAGCATATTTGAATAAGATGTAAAAATAATATATTAAATTCTTTTATAGTACAAAAAACTCCTCTGGAAATTATTTTCAAAGCTTTCATCTCGGTAGCTTCATTTATTTGTGCATAATATCAAGAAATGAAATTGAGATTTTGCTGAAAAGCATTAAAAGTATCTTTTTATTTTTAGTGTTGATTAAAAAAACACTAAAAATAAAGATATGATGTTCAAATTATTATTCTATTTTGTTTTGAGAAAACGGCTTGTTACATTTTTGTATTGATAATTTTTTTTTGTTTTGTGTTTTAGAAAACAATATTTGCTAACAAACGAGGAAGCTTATAAGATATCTTTTAAGCTGGAGGAGATTTAATGATAGTCGATTTTCACAAAAAAGAAATATCTATAAATTTGTTATAAATTATTTTGAAACGGATGAAATTCTGTTTGTTTGATATTGACGTAATGAGTTCTTTCAGAATCCAGTATTTACTGAGAATCAAATCATTTTATTTTATTTGCTCATAAGGAGTAAGCTGTTTGCGAGAAATATAAATTAAATTCGATATTGCCATTCAAAACAATACTGTGATCTTTTAAACAATTTTAAAACGTTATTGCAATTGTTTCTTAACAATCGTAAACAATTGTTGAGAAAAGAATTATATTTAAATTGATAATTTAATTTATCCATGTGAAATAAACATATTTTCTATTTTAAATTTGGTTATATTTCGGAGCTTTGGCAAATATATATTTATCGTTATTTTACTCGTTATATTTCCACAGTTATTTTATCAGTATTGAATAGCAAAATCATGATTCAATTTTTGTCCCTGTGTAATTAATGAATAATTGAATATATTTATTTTTGAAATCTGGATATAAATATCGAAAACAATATCTTACTTATATTCAAGAAGTAGATGGCATTTATGATGCAATAAACGTTTTTATAATTCTTGTATGGTACAAGATGTCACTTTAGAGCAGCTCAAGTATTATGGACAGTAAAAATGTTGTATTTATTGAAATTATTAATAAATATATCTATTTTAAATAATCCGTCCTCAGATGTTTGAAATTGTTTTTCTTTTTCTTTTTTTTACAATACTTTATAAGTTGCCCCCGTACACTAATTTTATAAATAACTGAAATTAACCAAGTATGCAAAAATAAAATTACATTTCAAAATCTTTTCAAATAAGTGTCTGCATAAAGATTTTAGAATATAACTTTATAATTGGATGAATATCAATTTCTGCCACATATCAGCTCTTTTTTAATTCTGAATTCCTATTCACAATGTGTTCCATTTTATCAACATTCGCTAATTTTTGGTATTATTTTAAAATATAAAAGTAATTTGGAACATCTATTTAAGATGTTCTAGTTTGTAAATAATACTGTAATTTTAGTAAATAAATTAATCCTAATTAATCTAAATTTTTGCAATCAAGATAGAAAATATATTTTATTAATGTTCCAAAGATAAGGATATTTAATTTCAGACTAAAATTTTCAGCATGAGACATCTGACAGAACTTTAACACTACGACTAAAATTGTCCAATATAAAAGTGTAAAATATTGCCTTATTCACTTAGAAAAATATTCATTTCTTAATTCATATCTGTAACGCCAATTTGTCTGTTTGATGACGAAAATTCGCCATTTTTTTCTGCTTATATGATATTTCAACAAAATTAATTAATTATTGATAATTCATTTATTTATCAATGTAGTCAGTGCAATTTTCTTGCAATTTCTTGTTTTATAATGTGTTTTTCATTGAAATGTGAAAAATTATTTAAAATTAAAATCTAAAGTTAATAATTTTATGCTCAAAAATTCATGAAAAGTTTCGAAATGTTTTTAGAATATTAAAATTCGATCTTGAGAAGACATATATGTTCAAAAATTTCAATTGTTTGTGTGTTTCAAAAGGTTTTTTTTAAAAAAAATGATCTAAAGCATGTAAAGAAGCAGAATAAAAATATTCTGAATACTTTCCTGTCGAAGCCTTATAAAAGAGCTAATAAAGTCAATGTGTAAAATTAAATATTAAAACTTAGACCAGTACCACTATAATGGAGCATAAAAATTGCATTCTTTTAAGTATTTTTTCATCTAGCCGAATAGATAATCTTCAATGTGATAACTTATGTAGATATCAATTTTAGCTCACTAATATCACATTGATTGCAGCGTGACTTGCAATTGATTCATATTTATCTAATTACGTAACACCTTCACTACTATTGTTATAACATATCAAAGACGATTTAATCTTACTTTAAACAATGAACGTGTTATTCTTTTTCTTTAATTTTATATAGACATCATTCTTAGCTCACTAATATCACTTGGGTTGCAGCGCGATTTGCTTGTGATTCATACCTATCTAATTACATAACACTTTCGCAGCTACTATTATCACATAGCAAAGAAGATGTAATCTGAATTTCAGCAACGAATGTGATATTCTTATTCTTTTATTTTATATAGGTATCATTCTTAGCTCACTAATATGGCGTGAGTTGCAGCATGACTTGCTTGTGATTCATATATCCCTAATTACATAACTCCTTCGATACGATTATTATGACATCGCAAAGAAGAGTTAATCTTAATTTTGCCGTGATTTTTTTATTCAACAGAATAATAATCTGTAATACAATGAATGTCCGTAAACATCATTTTTTCTTTGGTTCAGTGAATGCCGAATCTCTAATACCTGAAAATATACATATTAGACTGCGTTTAACTCAAATGCGAGCGACCCGTCTTAATATCACTGCTTCTCGCAGTTCCCTGTTAATTTCCTCTAGTATGATTGAGCGAAACATACATTTTGATTCAGCTGATGAGAATACGACATCGAGAAAGATAAGCGAATCTTAACATTCGAGCATTACGCTCTCCCCCGCCTCTTATCTTGCCAGGAAACGTAATAAAATTTCCGGTCCGCGTGTCCAACAAAATTCCGACGGCTGTGTTTAAGGACGTATAAAAAGTAATAATCCGTGAAGAAATTACTGTCGTTCGGCGGGCCTCGCGATAATACATTTTCTGGCCTACCCCTCCCCTCTGAGACCGGTGTTCCAGACGAATCTATAATTCATGCCGCCTAAAGAGAACATGTTACGGCTCTTCCCATGTTGAGCACGAGATAAGGTGGAACGAGAATTCGAAGAAAGCTTTCGAATCACGCACTTGACCTTGAAGAATGGGAACTCGCGAGAAACAGCGAAAGTGGACCATGTCGTTTGGTAATAAAAAGATACATGTTCCATTTGGTGGTGTGAAGAGACTTTGATAGGAGCAATTGAGAAGAACGGATTTTCCTGTTTAAGATAGAAAGATTGTAATACTCTTTTTATTCGATGAATAAATATTTAATTCATTTTTGACTATCTGTTTCCTGAAACCAGGGTTTAGTAATTTATTTTATTATATCATTTGTAAGTTTCTTTTATGATTTTTTTATTTATTAAAAAAGAGAGACCAAAATTTTTCTTAATTAAATCGTTACTTAAAAGCAAACTCAGTAATATATATAATATAATTTAGTTGGGAATTATTACTCTTTGGTATACAACATAAGGACTGAAACATACAAATTTATGGTATTTTCCAAATAAGCATGCTTTGAGAACATGTTCTTAAATCAAAGATGGCCGCTTCAATATTTGATCTCTAAGATAAGAAAAATACACTAGTATAATACAGTAAAATTTAATGATTTGGTTAGGCTTTACTTATGCTCACATAAACCACGTTATCTTCTTTAGAGACTTCGAGGAACAGTCCCGAGAGCTGAGATCCTTATATTTGACTCGTTGGGTGTAATTGACTCTCGTTTCTCTTTCTGTAAATTAGAATACTCGAAAGCACAGATCTCAACTAGTTGGAGGATTTTTATAAACTTCGATTATTCGTGGATGTTTTGGCCAACTGAATATCCAAATTTAACCCTTTATAGAGTGAAACTGGATCGCTTTTCTAATGGAAATAGCCCTATTAATATGAAATCATGCCAAGAGATTAGTATAAATATAAGACTCAATAACAAATTATTAATCTTGTAATTCAATATTTTAATCTTTGCCTTAGACGATTCTGAACCGATGAGTGCATCTAGATATGTTATACGATTATTTTTTTTTGTCTTAAATCAATCTAAATATTAAAAAATTTCATTAAAATACCATATACAGCTGTACATAATATAGTCAAAAAAGGAAAACATTCTAAAAAAATAAAAATTTCGTGCATTTTGAATGTTAAGCTGTTTTAAGTGAATGAGATTACAACTGTTGAATAAATTCAAAATGTTTGTTCTCAGGCTCCAGAGTTGTTCGGGCTGTACAATTCCGAGACAGAAGAAGTCCTATCTTACTTTTTATCTTGAAGCATATAAAAAAAGATGGATTGTCTCATACAAATTTGTTTGCAAATTTATTTGTTCGGCAAAAAATGGAGGGTGGGGGAGATTATTATTATTATTATTATTGGAAATGTATTTTCTTAGTTATTAATTGGATTAAATTAAAGGATAGGATGTTTTACTTAAATAAGAAAATTTAACACATTATTTAAAAATTATCTATTATTTAAATATGATTTTATTTTTATATGAACATGGTAAGTAGAAAATAGTATTATGCATATTTCTGGAAATAGTATGATTATGATTTATGATGATATTATGCTGACTTTCGTTATTTTTTAAAACCATATCAACATACAATTTATTTCTTGCAGCAGATTGTTTCAATGTTTTATTAATAATCTCTTTCTGTAGAAATATCTGGCCCAACATGGATGAAATTGTTCAGAAACTTGTACAAACAATCTTTGTTTCTTATTATTTGCTTGACTAGATTAAATAGTATAGTATCAACGAAACTTAATAGTATCAACGAAACTGAATACTTCATTTTGAGTCATTAGAGCATGTTCCATGCAACTTAGTTGGTCGGCCATAAAGATAGCTTAATAATTTTTATTTATACTGTTGCAGAGAAAAAAACATGAAAAAACCCATATAAAGATACTGGACTGAATTGTATAAAAAAATCACAGCTTGTATAAAATTGAAAAAAATATTGTTCGAATTAAAAAAAAAAAAAAAGAAATCAAGCCTTGACAAAAAAAAAAAAAAAGTAATGAAATTTCAATTTTAGCCATGAGGAATTCAAACGTTTCCATAAACCGATATTATAAAGAAATGAGATTTGTCGAAATTTATTTTAAAGTATATGAAAAATTTTCTTATGTATGAATGTAATTAGGAATTTGAAAAAGAGCTTAGATTATTGTTATAGAACCTTGCCAAATATAAATCTTGTAAAACCGTAAAAAGTTTTTAGAGGTTAGCGGTTTATTTATAAAACTATCTTAGTGTTTGACGATAATAAAACAATAATATAAGCATTATGGGAGAATTTTTTTTTATATAGTAATAAGAATTCACATTAATTTAAAAAAAACAGGTAAATGCTCAAACACACAATTGTGCAGGAAAATTTACCTGAAATTTACCTTAAGTTGAAATAAGGTTCATTAAATTTTATAAATGCATCCAAAAGAAAAAGAAAAGTCGATCAAATAAAGATCATTAAGCATCATAGCAATGAAGATCTTATAGATGCAAATGGAATTTCTAGAAAAGCAATTTCCACAGTTTCTGGCCATTTTTCATGACAAATTTATCAAATAAGCATTAGTACTTTTATCTTTATGATAATATTAAATTTGAGAAGAAAACTGATTCAAAATTAAATATCCAATTAAATTGTTTTTTACGATAAAGTGATTGAAAACACGGTATCTTTTTTTTTTAATTCAGCTTTCAAACACGCTTATGGAAAAAAAAGAGTAAATAGTGCAGTTAAAGAAAAAATAGAATATTGAACAGCCAGTTTATTGTCAAAACAAGTAAATTGCAATCGTGCATTTTTATCGAATATCCAGTTTTATTTTACTATGTAATATTAAGTTCTATTTATTATTTCTGTGATTTACCTATTTAAAGCATATTGAATTTTCAGTAAAATACCCAATTATTGTATATTTTTATAAATAGCTGTTAAAAATAGCTATTATAAATCATAAAAAGCAGTATTTATTAATTAAGAATTCATTTTAACCCTCATTATAATTCCAGAATTATAGATGAAACAAAAATTAAAAGATGTACATGAAAACGGAAATAAATTAAGAAATCATTTAATTTCAAAGATGATTAACATCTATGTCTCTTCAAAATAATTTTACTTCCCATGCTATGTCATAATTAGTCCTGATTTGGTGATCAAATATAATATATTAAGCACTCGAGAGTAAATATTAAAAAGCTTTTTTCTGCTTATCTCAATTTTGATTTTTGACAGAAACGCAGTATTGATAAATTTTGTATATGTTAGCTTATTTCAGCTTTACAATGATGGTATTCTTTTTTAATGATTTTCCATTCACTTTCTGGTGTGATGCAGTTTTGAAATTTTATTCACTTTCTTGTTCTAAGCGAGACGTAGGGGTATGTTTAGAGCTTAGGAACCAGTAAGGAGTGAAATCTAATTGACTCGTTAATTGTGCCTTAGAAATAAACTTTCATTCCTAAATCGTAACTTCACTTGGTAGTGGATTTGGATTTCAAATCCAAATACCTGGTAGTTCAACTGGGTTGTGGAACGATAGAAAAATGTGAAATTTCATTATAATTATAATAATAAATCCTGAATCGAATTTCTAACAAGTAAGAAATAATTGTAATTTTTTCTTTTGTATTTTATTAAAAAGGCGTTTTCAAATATTGCTTTCATTTCATTTTTATTCAATTATGATTCGAGTATAATTTCTTATTTATATCAAGCTATTTTCCATATATTTAATAATAGGTAATAAATAAAATAATTATTACTTATGATTATTGAAAGGGATTTAAACTTTTTCTCTTTACTATATTTAATCTTTTGAAAAATTTTAAATTAGGACTTCTTCTAAATACAACCAGAAGTTCCTTAATTTTTTCAGTAATAAAAATTTGGAAATACTTTTCAAATCAGAAAATCTGCTTAAATAATAAGTTTATCTTAATTTCAGGAGTGCCTGAATCTCTAATTTAATTTCCTTGGATGATATCGTGATCACTAAAATAATAATAATAAAAAAAGAAACTTTTCGGAATCTGAATTGATGAGTTAAAGTATTTTTAATGACAAATTTCAACAATATATTTTATGGATAAACGTTTTAATTTGTCTAAATGTATTTTTTTATTTGTTTACAAGAGGTTCTTTTTTTGTAGTTGTATGTTTCAGACTTTTTTAGCCGGTAACACTCCGGTCTAAAAATCATTATCCGTAAAAAAAAAAAAAAAAAAAAATGGCACCGCTATTTTGTGAGTAGAAACTCGATTCATTTCTGATTCTTGTTTAAAAAAACCCTCGAATTCTGAGTGTCGAATTCTTTATTTTACTAATAGTTTTGTTAATATAATTTATTTCTAAATCTGTTTTTTTTTTTCCTTAAAAAAAAAACACAGGATTCGACTTTAAACGTGAATAAAAAAATTGTTTCTTTTCGAAAATATAATAAATTTATATTTTCGTAATTCAAATATTTTGGAATAACATTAAACTGATAATGTTTATAATGGATGATTTAATGGTCAAGTATTTTAAATTATGTATCCGAGGATAACTGTAAAAAATGTGCCTCTGATGTTAATCACAAAAAATTAACAAATATTTTGAATCGATTAAATCAGAAGTTTTTAGTGATGAAAATATCTTATATAAGATAGAATAACGTATAATGTAATTACGAAATGGGCCTTTCTGTAGAAGATTGTGAAGTTGCTTCCCAAAGAAATAACACGATTCATTTGGCTATTATTGCCCAGGCACTGTCAAGAATACTGAATAGACTGCAAGAGTTTTTAATAATTATGAGCAAATTATTAAAAAAATCATTTGAATGAATATATCTCTCTCTTTGAATGATTTATCTCGGCTCGTCTATTAAAATTGGTCTTCCAAAAAGAAATTAATGGAGCAAGATCCATTGGTTTAATCTACTGTGGGATGGGGGAGAATATATTTACTTCTTATTCATTTTTTTTTTGAATTCCATAAAATTTTGCTATTACCATCTAATAATAAATGTTGCACCGATTGATTGGTTTTGAGAATGTTTGAAACATATTGTTAACCCTTTGCACTCGAATCTTTTCTCTCAGTCATCATTCAAGACGGTGCATCATTTTGACATTTTATTTATTTATTTTTTAATTTTAATTGCTAAATATACCTAAAAAGATGTAGATTAATTTTTCAGGAAAACTGAACTTAAAGCAATTGCATGCTTTTATTTTTTGGTGTAATAAACAGATCCATGTGTTAAGAATAATTATGCATCGAATTATCTTCCACGAGTGCAAAGGGTAAATTGTTTATATAATATTCAATGAGTATATGCTTTAGGGTACTTTCTAAATGTTAAAATTGGATTTTAATAATTTTTTTTTCACGAATACAAATCTAATAACTGCAAAAACCCCCTCTCTTTAACCTTTAAGTGGTGAGGTACGGTATCTCAGACTGCTAAGGATGGACTTTCGGTCACCTTTATTCTATTTTTAGCTTAACCGAATGAATTAACTATGTAACTTCTTGTTTTGTGACCTTCACTACAAGCGCACTTTTTCAAGAGGTTTCAGCAGATCCTTTTTTAAAGTATTTCAATTATTTCTTTGGGTGATGTCTGTGAGACCGCACCATTCTTTTAGTGTACCAGTATTATTCAAGACTTAACAGATGGCTCTAAAACTTGATCCTCGAAAAATCATCCAACATACTGATCTCCTTAAGAGGCAAAGAGTTCTAGATACATTTAAATGAAGCAAAAAGTGGTTTTAGTGATGAGGATAACTGTACAGAACATTTTTTTCGATGAAAGTTCGCATTCGACTGACTCTAATATGTATGTTCAAATATAATTAATTTTGCTAGTGATGATGAATCTTGGAAAAAGCCTAAAATGCATTAATATGCCAAGAGAAATATCTACAAAATTTACAGGTAAATTTACTTGAACTTAACCTGTAAGTTTTAAAATGACTTTGAAAAACGTACTACGAATGTTCACAAGTTTCTGTGTATAAATGATGCCGATGGAAAAAAAAAGCGCGTCAGCTTTACCCATTATCAATATTTTTTATATAATTGTTTAATTTTCCATTATATTGTTTTCCATGTATTTTTGTATACTGCAAAAATAAATAGGATTAAAAAGTAAAAAGTAATATGCTTTTTCAATAATATTATTTGTTGTGACATGTAATTTGAGGAAAAAAAAAATATATGCTCAAACGCAATTATTTTTTTCAATGATAATATATTTTGAAAAAATTCTAAAACATATTTATATATCAAGAAAAATATCTGCAGAATATGTTGGCTGATTTTCAAACTAAATCTTTCATTAGAAAATTTAATTTGAGTATAACGAAAATGCGTTCTCGTAAAAATAATTTAGTATAAAGAAAATGCGTTCTCTCCTGCAAATGCAACTTCCCCAGTTAAGTCCTAAATTTTCACCTCGCCAGTTAAGGGTTACTCTCCTTAAGTATTTCAAATTTGTGCGAACTACTCAATAATCTCAAAAGGCCCTTCAGATACCGATCTCCTCTTTCTCAAAATCTGTCCGTCTTGCATGCGAAGCCTATTAACTTAGACAGTATTTAGGTTTCTAATCAGCTTATTTCTGCCCCTGTGAACCACTTTCACCCACAGCAATTGCCAAGAAATCTAAGATTCGTGATAGGTCGACACTTTTAAGCAATCGATGTCGTGCCAGGGAAGAAAATTCCGTTCAGAAAAGAGCTCATAAAAAAGAGAAGTTGCTGCGGTCTTCGGCTTAAAAGACTGAGAGCGGCGATTAATCATTGAATCCAAGAAAGCGGTTCCGATATTAAGAAGAACAATAAATTGCCCGGCAGTAAATTACCTAAATTTCAGATGTTAGATGCATTGGGTTACTTTGCTTTTTCTTTTATGCTCTCCTGCAAATCTTTGTTGTTGCTTTTATTGCTATTTTCTTTGGGAGAACTAACAAATTGCACGCGCATTGAACGAGTCTGGTGGCGAGCAAACTGATCTCGAATTCATTTCTTTTCTTACAGAATCTTCTATGTGTTCTTTCAAAATATAGTCAATTAGATTTATTCTGTCTCAAGGTATGGAAATTAAATTATACTGGAAGTGTATTCCGAAGAAAATTTTAGAAGGATAAATAAAGGTAAAGTATTAAACAAGATGCATTTGGTAGATTCTTTTTCAAAAGAATCGTAAACGAAAATGAATATTAATTTTTTTTTTACTTTCTCGTATACGTAGTATAGAGAAAATATAGTAATTGTCAAAAAATTCGACCTCTTGATTTTGACGAATCTTTACGGTTTAGATATCATTGAGTTAGAAAAACAGATTTTTGGAAAATGTCCATCTGTCTGTCTTTGTGGCAAAGGTAATTCAAAAAATGCTTTGAACAAGACCGTTGAAATTTGGTTTACGGTCTTTATACCGACTGTAGAGATATCTATCAAATTTTGAGTAAAATAGGTCCAGAGGAAGTAAATTACCTAATATCGAATATTCGAATATACCATCTGTTCGAGCTAAGTTAATAAGTAATATTATAACTACAGAACAAAAGAGTTATGCACATGGTATTCGGTACACAAATTTAACATCTACAGTGTAGACAATTGTCAAAGTTAGAACCAAAGCCAACAAAAGGTTTTCTCTCTGACGGTCCGTACTTTTAGAAACATATAAACTCGATAATTCAAAAAAGCAATGACTTATATATATGACATTAGATATGCAATTTTGTCACTATTAGAGGAGTTTTGTGTCAAATCTTTCTTTCAATCGATTAAGATAAACGAATCTAAAGCACAAATTCGATTTCTGGATACTATTAACGGATAACAGGAATTAATAGCTAAATAACTTGCCAAGGATGACACGATAAATTCAGTAAAAATACTAAATGCGCGCCAAAAATTAAAATTTCATAACGATTGTACACCAGTGCCATGTAAGGCGTTATCTGACAAGATAAGTTTATTAGAGTGTATGCGAGAACGTTTGGGGGAGATCTATCCCACTGGTTATTTAATTATGATTCATAAATTTCTAAATTTTGCTTTAGTTTCCTCCAAAAGAGATTTTTTGTTTCAGGTGCTCACTGCTATGCATTTTACAAGCAGTAAGATATAAGTAAAATAAGAAAGACTGCTGTGTTACTCGAAACTGTACTCTGATACTCTGAGTATTCCATTATTAGTGTAGTTTTGCATTTATAGTTCATTATAATGAATATTGCACAGTATATCTAGGATGCAATTACAGACACTAAAGAAATTAAAATTTTTATCATGAGAAATATTAACAAATAACGGGTGATTAGAATTACATGATTGCTATTTCGAGCAATACAGCGAATAAAAAATTACAGTGTTGGCCCAAATGTCAGTCTCGGTATTCTCAGAATCTGGAGGACCGCGGTGGCCTGTTGGTAACCGGCTTAGGAACAGGAGGCTTTCAGGTACGAGACCCGATTCCAACGAAGAACCTTCATGTAAGCGGGTTTGGTGCACATTAAATCCCTCCGGACCAAACGTCATCCCGCTAGTGTGGTATGGAGGGGGAGGGGTGCCAACTCAGGTGTCGTCCTCGTCATCTGACTACGGTTCAAAATTACGAGTTCCGTCCCAAAATAGCCCTAGTTTTGCTTTAAAACTGGACGTTAATATCATTAAAGCTAAAAACTTCTCAGAATTTGGAGAAAGAATAAGGCAATAAAAGATTATAAAGAAGAGAGTAGATGAACAACAGCAGAATAAATATAATTCAACTCAATCATGTTCTTATTAACTACGGATTGATAATGGTAAATTGTCATAGATACTAAAAATTACTGTACAATTGAAATGTGAAGAAATTCAAATTAGAATTTTGGAATTAAAAACTATTTTTACTACGCGTTTATTTCTTTTTCACCTTGTTTTATTCAATTTCCTACATTCTTCAATCTACTGTGACTTAATGTTTTCATTCAAATATAGTTTTACTGATATGATTAATTCACAAGCCCCTGTATGTATAAAGTGTTTTCAACAGTCCAATTATTTGAGTTTTATTCAAAGAAGGAAAATGAAAATTATTTCCCAAACTTCAAAATCACGATCTTAAACAATTTATTGAATTATATATTATATTCATTATATGAATTGGCTGAAAAAATATGTGATAAAAGGCCGTCCAAATTCCATGAGTATAAAACTGCAGTACCTGAAAGATTGCTCCGAAATGACGTAGAATCACATATGAATATACGATTGACAATGACATATGACAGTGAATATAGAAAATATTGGAAATGACTGACATATGGTAGTGAACATAGAAAATATTAGAATTGATTGACATATGGTAGTGAACATAGAAAATATTAGAATTGACTGACATATGGTAGTGAATATAGGAAATATTAGAATTAACTGACATATGGTAGTGAATATAGGAAATATTAGAATTAACTGACATATGGTAGTGAACATAGAAAATATTAGAATTGACTGACATATGGTAGTGAACACAGAAAATATTAGAAATGACTGACATATGGTAGTGAACATAGAAAATATTAGAAATGATTCATATATATGAATGACTTTAGATAACAAATATATAATTTTTCAAATATATAAATCAAAAATATATATACGTCTATTTACATTGTACAGAGTATATCGTTGTATAGAGTATCTTGTATAGAATTTTTTAAATTTTGATTAAAATTTATAATTAAAATTTTAATTTTTAATGATTCTCTACAATATTGTCTGGGCAAAATAACATTTGCTGCATTTTACAATTAAAAAAAAAATCATTCCCAATGGTATTTATTTGCTTTTGCTTTTTTTTTCAATGAGATTCGAAAAGTCTTTTTGTATCTAAATTGCGATAATATTTTCGTTACAATGAAATATTAGCCAATTCCACTGAATCTGCAAATATTTATTCCGATGTTGTTTTTTTTTTTCAATATTAAAAGAAGATTTTGAGCATTTTTGTTTATATTTTCTGTTAATGTAAAAATAAATATTTTCCCATTTTATCTCGCTTGTTCTTTTTTGAATTCATAGACATAACGCTCGATGTATAATTTAGAGTGCATTTATTTAAAGAATATTTTAATTTAGATAGAGATTAATGTTTCTATTTTTATATTCTAACTCACATTATTATATAAAATATTTCATCTCTACTAATCATACGCTTAAAAACTATATAGGAAGGTTATGAAACAATATTGCTATAATAAATAACACTTAACGAGACTTAAAATGAGAAAAGAGTTACAGCCCAAAAGGTATGTAAAAGGGAAATGTATCGTTGGTTTTTCTTTCTTTCATTCATTAAAATTAATTGATTATATCTTTAAATTCATTTTATTATCAGTAAAATGTAAAGATTTTTATCAATACATAATTAAATAAATGAAAAAAGTGAAGATAAAATTTAAGTTGTATATAATATCAAAAAAGTGAATAAGATATTACAAGGTAAACAAAATTTGATTTTTTTTTCTGTGCAGATACGATTTTGTATTTTTTATAGCATGAAGGAAAAAAAAAAGATTTTCCTGTTTAATTTTATATTATCAATGCTATCTTTAAAATAAAATTTCATAGATCTTGTTTGACGATATATTTTCACATATGGAAGCAAATTTTTTAAGAAATTTTTTCTATTGAATAAAGATGATGATGAATAATTTAATGTAAATGGAAATATTTCGCAAATATTTTTACATTTGAGTATTTCCATTTGAATTATTTTACTTTTTTCATAATGGATGAGTAAGTGAATTTTAAGCTAAGATAATACTGATAGTATTAAAGTTTGAATTTAAGTTTGTATTAAGTATAGAGAAAAGAATCTGTTTATCACAAGACTACTTTTAATTATCTATCTAATTAATTTTCTATCTAATTTTAAATTAGAAAATTGCACCTGTGTGCTATTTCAACTTCGCTTTTAAAAAAGCGAAATGCAAAATAAATTCAGTTTTAATGGCCTTGAAGTTTATCAATTACCATAAATTACCACAAGTTTATAAAATATTAAATGGTCTTGAAATATTCATGAATTTTTTTATCAATTGCATTTTTTTAACATTTAACTTAGACATTCCATTGTTTTTTCTTTAATTTTTTATATTCATTTAATGTTTATTTTAGATTAAATTTGCCCATTTGTCATAAATTATTAAATTTGCCATTAGTTTTCATTGTAGTGTAATAAAGCTTGAAAAATATATTTTAAAAAAATTAATTAAACATCCCCCACCTATCCTGGAAATTTCATCCCATTTTCGAATATTGTGTCATATTTGTAAATAATCATTTTAATATTTCTTATGATCTTTCTTTCTTATTTTGTATAAATCCTTAACTCTCTTAGTATTATAGTGCTCTAAACATCCATTCAATAAAACTACGGTTGGAGCTCGGGATGACTGGGTATCACTGCGAAATCTCCCTCACCCCCCTCCTTTCAATTAAGTGTGATGGATTGAATACTCGTAGCGTGTATTTTGTCCATTAGAGACACTCGCCCAGATGTATTTTAGGAACAGATATATTTTCCGAGAACCCTCGTGGAATGTCTGAGGGTTTTCAGAAAATTCTTCTTAGCAGCCCTCATCTATGCTGTGCCCTTTTTTGTATGTTAACCACTTAAGAGCACAGGCTGGCTATGCGGTTTTGAGAGAGCTGAAGAATGTTTCTTACGTTTGGAAGAGAAACTCAGTATTCTGGGGTACCTGTACTCGATTAATTTTTGAGATGAAAAAATTAAATTTATTCAGTCATCTCTAACTTTCATATCATTGTTAATTAGATAATTAATATGTGTTAAAGGAAGTATTAATATTCTTCAGACATGCATCATTTTCTATTCAATCAGAAATTAGAGTTAATTCCCTTGTCACGCCACACAAGTGAAGTTTCTTTTCGCATCATCAATGTTTCTGAATGAAAGTTATATTTAATTTTCTAAGATTCAATTAAAATATAGCCTTAAATGTGAATTCTTTAATATTAAAATCTTTCAGAGCTGAAGAAATAAAGCAATAAAGGAACTTCTAGGAAAATTTCTGGTATATTAGGGCAAGGTTCATTTAAATGTTTTTTCTCATGTTAGTTTTAGAAAGAAAAAAAAAGCTGTCACCGAAAAATTTAGAATTAAACAAGAAGAGGGAACATTGTTTAATGACAAAAAATTAAATTTAAAATATTCATGCTAACAATGTAATAACATTTCATTTCGAACGATTTTTTAATATTTTTTTCTTTTGCTACCAAACATGAAAGATTCCTTTAATATACCTTACTAAGAACATTTGATTTTGAAATCCACGGATAATTAAAACCTTTATTAGGATTCCACTATCTTTTATAGTTCATCAAAAATTTAATCAAAAGCTAAAACTTAAAAAAATGGCATGTGCCATCATGATATAAATCTTGTTTCGTTCAAATATTTAATCTTATAAACTTCAAATAGATTTTATTAATAGTTTCCAGATACCGGACAGTAACAGGTAGAACTTGCAACAAAACTAATACTCTTTCTAAATTACTCTTACAGTCCGATAAAAGCAATCTGTATTTTTTTTTGTCTTCTTTTTTCGATTTGATTTCGAAGATGGAAAAAAGAAAAGGAAAAATGAATTTTTCATAACACAGGACATTTTTTTTTTTTTGCCGAACCCATTCAAATGTTTTTTTTTCCTTTCTAAAGACTATAAAACATCCGTACTTCCCGTCTACTCGCAATATGAACATTTTTTTTTTCTATTGAAGCGAAGCCTTAAATAAGCAAGTACTTAAGCTCTTAGCCCCCACCCACCCTTTTCTTTCTTTCTTTCTTTTTTCGGCCGTTTTTCGTCTTTCAAAGTTGGATACACAAGAATATATCATTTTTCCATTTCTTTTCCGGTACTTTTTGTTGGGCTCCCGTCAGAAGACGCTCCGAGAAAAAGCAATTTTTAAACTTTCTTTCTCTTCACTTTAACTTAGAAAAAGACTGCAAAACTGTTTCCAGTAGACCCCTTGGGATTTCAGGAGTAAACACTCTAAAGTAGGAATAAATGAAGGCAAGCATGGGATGTGTGGAATTCTCTTTTTTCTCAAACAACCCCACGACCAGGGACCAAGGTCCATGCGGTTCCCAAGGGGAAGCTGTATTTCCATCTGATGGATCTAGAGGAAGAGAAACAGCCAACTTTTCACTTTGCAAAGGAAGGGGGGGGGCATTTTTTTCTTTTCTTTGTCTAAACAAACCGAGATGCAGCTGGAATAAGAAATTTTTACTTGACTAGAATATTATAAAATTAGACATTTAGAGATATTTGAAAATAATTATAAATTTATAATAAGAAGAATTTTCGTTCAAATAGTTTGAATATATTTATCTTTTCTTAATTAAGATAATTATTTCAAAATAAACATTAAAGTGCATTAATATTTCTGTTTTGAGATATGCACTTTGTGAAATACTTCTATTATCTCATAAAGATATGGTTTGAAATTATATTATATTATATTGTATTGTGTAATGCTGTTTAGCATTACGCAATAGGATTAAATTCATATTTACAGGAATTCTACGCATTTTTAAAAATTCCTTGTGAACAGCAATCTACATAGTTTTACGAATCTTTATCATACATACATACATTATTACATATCTTTTATGAATATGGTCAATTTTATTAGATCTTAACAATATAGAAAATCTGGGACAAAAATGAAAAGTTTTAATTAACTTTTTAAAGAAATATCTATCGAATCTTTGGATTTTTCGTACTTATTAAAATTATTTACAATCTTAAATGACTATCTAAAACTTTTTACAAATCGAGATTCTATTTTGAGTTAGTTTCTCAGCTTTAAATCCGTTAAATAATTTGGTTTTCCAAGATGAAAATAAATAAGAAAAAAAAAATGTATGGTATTTTAGACAAAATTCAATAAAAATAATTTAGTATTTGTTAATGAAATTCTTTAAATCAAAGTGTTTTTCATAACTATTGTTATACAAAAGTTCAATAATCTGAAGAAAAAAAAATTCTTGAGAAATAGCAAATCCTCAATTTTCTGCTTGAACCTCATTTTAATTCAACACATTCAGTTTTAGAATACCCCTTTTCCATGCGAAGCTTATAATATTAATTACTATATGGTTTCTTCTGTATGATTATTGATTGAAAAGCTAAATGTATAATGAAAGAAAAAGATTTTGATTTTTTTTATATTTCTTTGGTACTAGGCGTGATAACTAAGATTATTAGAGATCAGAGAGAATATGTTTATGAAATCAGCATTGGACGAATAAAATGGTTCTGTATTTTCTAGGAAAAAATCGAGAAATTAAAATTTATTTATAGCATAGATTAAGAAGTAAAATATCTCTGATCAAGCTGTCGATCACTCATAAAATCACTCTTCAGAAGAGGAGAGCTTGATATAAAGCAAGTTTAAATCATCATTACCAGTGAATATTTAAATATTTTGAGCATACGTAAGCATTTATATATTTGCATATACGTAATCTATGAAGGAATCCATTGATAATTTCAGCATACTGGTATATATAGCATAATAATTTTTTAAATCTACCGTAATATAATATGTTCTACATTTTATTATTATAAATATAGTTTTATTATTATTTGTCTATTTATGCCTTTTTGGCTCATTTTCTAAACAAACATTTAATTTTATTTTATTCTTAAAGCATAAAATGACAATGTTAAAAAATAAGTTTAATGTTTGATAAGTTTAATTCTTTCAATTATGTTTTTCTTATAACTTGATGAATGCAAGTTTTTCTTAATTTTGATAATGCTTCATCTGCCTACCCCTATCTGACAATGCTGCGCTTCTAAAAATGCATAACTTGAACATTTAAGTGTCTTCATCAAATAATGAAATTAAGGAAATAGTAAAATTATTTTTTAGATCTTCATTTTTTTCAAGAAACAATTAGTTACTCACCAATTATAAATAAAGATGAATTTTTTAATTACATAACACGTAAATCTGAGATTTCTCATATGATTATACGTGGAAAAGAAACTGTTAGAAATAAGGGTTAAAAATGCAAAGCCTATTCTGCCAAACATAATGTAGCTGAAAAGCTTCTTTTAGGTTTTAAGAAAAGCCCGATTTTTTGTGGAAAAAAAAGTGCGTTCATGCCATTTAATTTTAAAAAAAACAATTTTTGAAATGTGAATTTTAGCATTTTAACTGTTTTGTATTGCTGAATCTTTTGAAGCTCATAATGATATGGCTTGCTATATCTTAACTAAATATAAAGCGAATTTTTTTTTGTGTGCTTTTGAGTTTACAATTTACAGGTCAAATCAATGAACCCATCACTGTTAAATTTATAGCAATATACTTTAGATGGGGGGGATATGATTTTTTACATTTTTAGAATTTCAAATAATCAAACAATATACAAACCCTTTTTGATAACCCGAGGAAATATTCATTAATATATATATATATATATATAATATGCTAACTTGAGGAAATATTTAAAAATGATTTGATACCATAAAATTCAAAAAAGCATCATTTTGATAGCCTCGATTTAGTTATCCTGCAATACTTTTTCCTAAATTTGGACCTTTTTATTTCCATTTTTATATAATATTTGCAATTTTATATAATTTTACAATATATTTACATTATATATAATTTTACAGTATATTTAATATATTTGCATTTTTATATAATTTTTGTAGTTGCAATGAAATGCATTCAAATTCCACAGATTTTTTTTAAACAAATGTCCACTTTCCTGTTCTTCTGGCATTGTTGAAAGCTAATAAATAATATATTTTTTTTAATATTGTTTTGTAATTTTCTTTTAAATTACTCACTAATTTCATTAAATTTTTTGAGGAATATATTAAAAAGTGTTTATAATAGTAAAATATCTGATATGATGATCAGTTATTCCGTTTATACTTTATTTTTCAAATTAGCATAATTCAATCTATCTAATTTGCTATTAGACATGCTCATATGACTATATGATTTTAATGCTGGTATCAGTTGCATATTTTATAAGAGGAATAGGACCGTGATGGACCGTGATAGGTGGTAAGGTTTTGGCTTAGGAAACGGAGGGTTTCAGGTTTGAGACCCGATTTCACAGAAGAACCGTCGTGTAAGCGGGTCTGGTGCACATTAAATCCGTCTAGGTCAAACATCCTCTCGCTGGTCTGATGTAGAAGTTCGGTGAGAGGGTGTCGGCTCAGGTGACGTCCTCGCCATCTGACCGCGATTCTAAATTACGAATTCCGTCCTAAAATAATTCAAGTATTGTTTTAAAATAGGATATTAATATAACCAAAGTAAACTTTGTACGAGGAATAAGAAAGCAATTTTATTACGTAAGCGATCGCAGTGAAATGAGGAATAATGTGGGAAGTTATATTTTCAAATGTGATATCAAATAACTTGACTACATTACGGAATTTCTCTACGCGTGATCAAGAAAAAAAAATCTGGATGCAATTCTGCAGAAATAATATATGTTAAGTGTCTATTACAATTTGATGTTTAAAAATACTGCATTAAGTAAATTATGATTATTAAGTTACGAATAAGCCATTGAACTTAAATTGAACACAACCATCATTCCTGGCAAAATTGCTGGTCGCCAAAGACGGCTAATGTAGAATAAGCTCAAGGTAGCTTTTTGTCATTTATGTTTCTGCACATGTGATAAAAATTTACTAATACAATTATCCATCGTGAAAATTAAAGCACTGCGATATGTTTGAAAAAAAAAGTAATATATAATATAGATTGAACTACTGCCAATAGAATGAACCCATAATTTGAAATAGTTTTTTAAACAAAATAGGAATTTTCGCAAAGCAGTTTTTTAAATTAAGACTCGCTACTGCAGGTGATTTTCCGAGTCATTTTAATAAGTATCAGTCTATTCAGTCTTTCGTAATTCTTTATAATTAGGAAGTATTTATAATAAATTTTTCACTTTGAAAACTCTTACACTATTTTAATAATATTTATTCCGAGAGATGAATATTTAACATGTTAATTAGATTATTTTGAAAAGACTCAAAGTTCCTTCAAAACAATCTGTTTTTCTATTTGATTCTCTAATTCGTATATATACAATTTTATAAGCTGTAGAACTCTTTTTACAAATATATAAAGTTTTTATATATTTATATATTCAACAAATTCATTTAAATTCAATAATAACTATGTCTTCTTAATGCCTTACTTGAGACAGTTTTCAATTTATTTCTCGATTCTAATTAAAGGTTGTAAAAGAAAGATAAAACAAAAACTTTCCCTACAATTCCATTAATTATTAACTGATTTTTTTATATTAAAGGGATTAAGAAATAATATATTTCTTATATTGGGAATATGCAAAACAAAAATGTAATTTAATTAAAACATTCAAATATTTATGGTGATGAGTATAATAAGAAGAAATATTTTGAAAGATTATTTAAACTTCTGCATTTAATACATGTCTTTAGCGACCGTTTCTTGAAGTTACCTATGTATTTACACTTAAATTTTATCAATAATGAATTAATTATGCAAAACAAACTGTATATTTATATATGTTCTGTGCGAGTTACTGGTTTTTATTTTACTAAATGATAAAAAGCGAGTGAATATTTCTAGCAATAAATTAAAAATTACTCGTAAATGTATTGAAAATATCCTTGCAATCATACTTCAATTATCTTTAATGCAAGAATATTACCCTATGATTTCGGTTCGAAGCTTCTTTCAATTGCTTTGAACTGCAAAACATGAATACCGCGAATTTAATGAGATTTCCGCCAGACGTTACCAAATCTCTATTCATTCATCATTTTAAATCTTTCTACGGTTTTCTCTTCTAATTTCAAGTTTTCTTATCCGAGTTTTCTTCAATACATTTATTTTCTTTTTGAATTAATAGAAGAATCCTAAAGATAAATCCTGACATTCACGAAGTAATCCGTAAAATTAACATGGAATACTAACATAATAATAACATAAAATAATCGCAAAAATTTGTCTAGAAATCCTTTATGAAAAAAATTGTGAAATATGTCTTCCCTTCTTTTCGCTCTGTATATAGTATCAGTTTTATATACTCTTGATGTTTATCGTTTAGAAAGATAGATAAATTATGCCACTCCTGTTTAAAGTCTTACAATTATGTTTTTAGAGTTCACGGGATGCTCGTTAAGCACAGTTTTATAAGTGCATCCCATACATTCTCTATGGGGGTGAGCTAAACATTCTCTACCAGGTGAGCTAAAAAATCACTTCATACAACATAATTTTTCATTCCCGAGAAAAACGTCGAAATTAGAAATTCAATAGACGATTAAAAATTATTATTTCTAGACAATAGCTATATGTATATCTAACCGTCAAATTATTTTTGTAAGGCGCAAAATTGCATCCTGAGCGAACAAATGAACATGATTTAAAATCATAATCACCTTGTGATGAGATATTCACACCACCATCTTTGTCTGTTGGACATAAATTATGTGAAGTCAGTTTTGGGTGCGCATAATGATTCTTATTTGCAGAAGCTTTGGCTAATCTTCTAGAACTATAACTCTTCTAGAACAGTAACTTTTACAAAAAGATAAAATATTTTCTACAATTCTGACGAATCGTTTTCGGTTTTTCTCAACATACAGAATCATCTTTAAATGAACGATTTTTTTCTACCTTAATCACTATATTTTCGGATAAAATTATTTACTTGGGTTCTTTGATTCATATAATCTGCATTATGAAAAGGAAAAAAGTATACTCTTCGCATTATCCCCATACAAGGATTTTTTTTACTACCTTATCCTACTTAACGTATATGTTGTTGTATGATTCATGCGTCAATCATCTGATTCAATACATTTGCATATTAATCAATCAAGCGATAAAAATTATTAATCATATCTGACAATTGTGTAAGTTTGTTTTGAACACTCGCCATTTCCATTTCTTAATATTTCATTCTTATGCTTTTGTCATTAGTAAATTTTTAAGGAAAAATTTAATTTTTGTTTTAAAATCTAAAATATAATTTACTTTTTAGCTTTTATTTTATAGTGAATAAGTTGTTTTTTTTAAATATCCAAGTGCTTTATTTCTTTTTTTTTCATTCTTAAGTGCTTATTCTTTTTTTAGTATGCTGCCTTTTAGAATTATTTGAAATTTTTTTGCGTTTTTCCTTAAATGAATTATTTTGTCGCATATTTTGTAATATTAATGTTTTAATTCATATCTTTGGTACTTAATTCATAGCATGTTCTTTTTTATTCTTATTTTTAATTTCACCTTTCTGAATAAAAATTTATTTCATTTCATAAAGTTTTGTCTTCTTGCCCTTCGTAAATTTTTGTACTTGAGCTTAAGATGTTAAACAGAATTCATTATCTCTATAATAAGATCTTTGCTTTATGTTGTTTGATAATACACAGTAACAAAATAATTGACTAAAAGAATAACGATTAAGTTTTTATCAATTATGTTTTCGAATTCATTGATATTTATATTCATGCTTCCGTGTCATTTATTTTAAAATGCTTTGCTTTACAAGGCGGAAATTGCGGGTGTGATTGCAATAATGGAATTGACTGTGCGTGACAAGAATATTAATATTTCCAGTTTAAAAAGCTAGCTTAATAAATTTTTTGAATGACTCAACAACATTAGTAAAAATGAAATTAATTACTTTGTGGAAAAGTAAAGACTTTTGTTTTGTCTGATGCTACGATACATATTTTCAAATAAATTTCTCAGCTCATAAGCCATCGAATAAGATCTTTTTTTTTATTTTATTTGATAAATATTATGTAGTGAGAATTTTTATTACAAAAACTTCATACTGATTCGTTTTGATAATGTAACTAATAATGAACGTTTGTTTTCTGCTTAGTTCCTAATCATATTTTTAGTTTGATTTTAATTTTGCTATTATTATATTTCGATCTTCTTTTCTTTAAGATAGCGATAAATAAATAGAACGAAAAGAAATTTTTTACACTTCACAAAATTTATTATTTTTAAAATTCTGACAATTATCTCCTTTTCCATAATAATTTTTCTCGATGCTGTTTTTTTCATTTTATTTCATGTAATTTTTTAAATATCCTTGACATTGCGCATATTGGATGAAGGAACGAAAATTTTTTCAACTTCTTTTATCAATGAGATTTTTTATTTACTCGGATATTATACATGAAACATTTAGTATTAAATTGTTTATTTTAAAACTAAGCCGAAAAAGTGGTTTATTATGTAAGTTAATGAGATTAAAAATAAATTTCAATTAAATTTTATTCTATTCAATCTAATTATACAACAACCTGAAATTTTAAATAGTTATACATTTCTATTTAAAAGATTAACTACTAGGTATACCAATATTATTATCTATGAAGCTAATAATATTAGTGTACCTAACTAAAAAAGCCAATTTTTTTTCTAAAGATGTTCTGAGGGAAAAAAATTGAAATAATAAATCTAAAAATATATTCGGGAAAGAGATGTAGGATTTTTAATTTTTAGAAACCAAAAATTTTTATCTAAATTATTTAGATTTTTTTGCTAAAATCAGAGGTAATTCTAAATTCTCTATTCATTTGTGTATATTACTGATTCAAAAGTGTACAATATATACATTTGGCGCTTGTTCAACTTCCTTTTTCTTAGAGAAATAATTACCATTACCACAAAAAGTAAGAATAAAGGAATGGATGAAATATATCACAATTTCTTAAAATAGCTGCCAATGAAATTATTTTCCTTAAAATACTGAGACAAATTTTATATTAATCATTCAAATTATGAATAAATGTATATTTTACTGTTGAATGGTTTTTTTCAAGGTCTTTTATTTCTCATTCAAATAGTTTTCCCTATAAAAACTTAATTAAGCAATACCTTTGATAATAAAAATATCAGCTAAGTGCTGACACAGGGTGTATTAAACAATATTTATTAAACAGGATAAGAGTAAAAGAATAGATGAAACAGTTCACAATATTTCTTAAAATATTAGCCAATAAAATTATTTTCCTTAAATATTGAGACACATTTTATATTTATCATTTAAATTTTGAATAAATGCATATTTTACTGCTCAATTATTTTTTTCAAGGTCTTTTAATTTCTCGTTCAAATAGTTTCTCTTGCCAAAACTTAATTAAGCAATAACTTTGATAATAAAAATATCAGCTCAGTGCTGACACAGGGTGTATTAAACAATATTTATTAAACGGGGCGTGAATCCTTTCTCCCGTCCCATTCTTCAAAGTGACCCTCTCTCTCCGCAAAATCCACTTTTCAGACGATAAAATATAAGTCCTTCAGGCTGTAGTTGGTAGGGAATTAAGTTACTTTGATGTTCGGACAGGACGGTAAGATAATCCAACATGCCATCAGGTCATCGGTGCGCCTCTATCAATAATGAGTACCTGTGATTTATGAACTTTTGGAAATTCATAAATTAATCTCTGAAACGTCCGGAGCTACTGCTAATTAAGGCCGCTCGCCCAACTTCCAAACTAATGAGCGTGTTCTAACTTCCACGCGGTTAGGGCAGTGTGTGTAATTTTTATGTAAATTATGTTATTTCAGGAAGTGATTACCGGAGCCTGAAAGTGGCGATTTTTATCGTATTCCCATCGCCATTTTTTTTCTTTTTTAATTTCCCCTCAGCAGATCATCTTGAAGAGTAATCATTGAAAAATTCTAGAAATTGTTCCTAAAAAAAGAGAAAGAGAAAGAGAGAGTTGCTTAATTTTCCATGAAAATAAATGGGCTCTGTAAAATTACTGGGATGGATTCACTGCTGTAGTTATTTTGCTGCACTTGCCAGAGTAAACGTTGATGCTTTGGAAGTGTGTAGCTTAGAAATGCTAGAAAATCTGGATAAAAGTTTCTGGTAAGCGGAAGAATCATTTGTTAAAATATAAATTATTTGAAAAGCATATTTCTGTTGATTATTTCGTATTACTTTTATTAGACAGATATAGGTTTGAAATAATTTGAAGATAATCATATTAACATCTAGCCAATGACTTGAAATTTTGAAAAGTAAAGACTTTTAATTAATGATTAATGTTAGTTTATCTAAAAATTATTTTAGTTTGTCGAAAAAATAAATTAATATCTGAATTTTCATCAAATTAAAGATTATTCTTACATGGTGATCTAGAGCACGACCATATTTGATTGTTAATTTAGTTTTGCAGTCATTGGTTCTTTTGTCTTAGAAGTTTATTTTAATTTCCTCCAAATGATTATTGGAGGAAATTCTGATCCTTCATTTTTAACTTTGTTTCTTTGAAAAATAACTGGAAGGAAAAGGTTTGATTTTTGGGAGAATATTGTTGACACAGCAAAAATTATTCCTAAAGCTTTTATTAAGCATTAAATATACATCTACGTATTTATTCTTAAATTCTATAATATTTGAATTTGTAAAGAAATTATATAATACAAAAAAGATAAGCAATGTTTTTATAGTGATAATATGAATAAAGAGGAAGAAAAATTATAAAATGCAATAGCAGGGAAAATTCATCTGTATCCAAACTGTCCTTTGGATTTAACATTAAAAAGTATTTAAACCTTATCTACTGTAAATTGCTATCTTTGTCTTAACACATTTAATCATTGAATTAAAATTCGCCTTTAAAAAGTAATTTTACACTATCCGATTTTTTACTGTATTATTTTTAAATTTTTGGAAAAATTTCAAAAACTATTGAAATATATTTGAGGTATTTCCAAAACACAGACTACATTTGCATTCAGTCTCAGAAATTCGGTCTACTTGATATATACATTTCCAATATTTTGTGTCGAAGAACCAAGCCTATAATTTACACTGAATAGTAATGGAACAAAAGTTCATTTAATTCATTAAATTAATATTAAGTTTTTATAATTTTACGTTAAAGATAGAAGATTGTAATTTTGAAAATGTTTAAAAGAAAAGTGGT
The DNA here is from genome assembly GCA_026543865.1 of Argiope aurantia. NCBI lineage: Eukaryota > Metazoa > Arthropoda > Arachnida > Araneae > Araneidae > Argiope > Argiope aurantia. The sequence continues at coordinate 765,478 of JAPMOR010041017.1, read as the reverse complement.
TAACTCATAGCTCCAATGAATATATTTGCGTCCTGTCAAACACAATTATTTTTTTTAATTAAAAGTTCCATTCCGTAGTTTTTCTATATTCTTAATTATATGCAATTTCTTCTTGAGGCTGTTTCTATTAAAATTCCTTTCTATTTAATTTTATTAAAATTCATAATTATGCATAAATATTTATAAAAAAATATTCATTATTCTCTTTATAGGTATAAAATCAATACTTAATCGAGATCCAGTGTTTATCAGATTTGAAGTAATGAAGTTGAGATGCCGAAATTTTTTAAAGATTAATTTGCTCATATAACTTAACCTCGGACATCGCATATGGTATTATTTCCATATTTGGAACTACTTGTTGATGCGAGCAATAATGTTCACTAATGAAAGAAAATAAATCACTTGTCAGGACCAGAAGCACTCATCCCATATGACTTGAATATTGCCTTTTTTTATTATAGGCACTCTTGCATGAACATCTAAAAAAAAGTACTAAACAAATAATATCAAATCAATGGTCATAATGAGGAACACATATTGATCAGTCAAGTTTGTATCTACAGTAAAAAATTGCATTGTCTCTGTTCTCTTAATATGCATGATAAAAAGCCACCAATATTCTTTTGTTGAGAATTCTGACTCTTGTGGAACAAATTGCATCAAAGTTTTCCTTTCTTCCTTCCGAAAATGAAATAAATAAGTTCTTGGCCGTATAACTTTTCCTTTTTAATTTATGATTTTAGAATTTCAGAAAAAAAAATCTTGCATTCTACTTTAAGTAGATAAATTTATTTTAAAGCCATTCCTGCAAAAGATAATTAAGAATTATTTATTCACTTCCAGCTTTAAATGTTTATTGTGCCAACGCTAAAATATTAGAAATCAGCTTGAATTACAGTATTAATGTATTTCTTATATAAAATACTAAGCACAATTCATTTTTTTGCTAATTACTTTTCAAACATTTCTTGAACTGGATATATTTTCCAATGGCGTATACTCAAGGTGTTACAAAAAGCAGTACTTCTCTTTTATGGTTTGTTTTTACAATCCAATAGCATATCCAAAGGAGTAGGGAACGGCTTGCTGTGAGAGTAACTTAACAGGATTTTGTTAAACGTTGTAAAAAAATTTAAGAAAAAACCCTCATAACTAAAGTATATTTTTGAGTGCATTTTCTTTTTTATGGCCTTCAAACAGCTTTAATGAGTAGGCAATGACTTCAAAAGACGATTGAAAACGAAAATGAAGAAAAAAAAGGGGACTTCGCTCCCACTTTCCATTCTTCTCGAAATAGGATACCTGGCTGTAAAAGCGTTTAGCTGATGAGAAAATCTAGCCCTCCTCCTCCTTTCTATCCTACACATCACGTTTAGAGGAGCAAGGTAGGAGCGTTATTTATTTCGGGAAAAGAGGGCTATGAAAAGGTGGTTGTGGAAGGGGGAATGGGAGGACGGGACGGTATCCCCCCCAAATGATGCTGGTCACGCGACCCATAGCGTGCAGCCCACCACCCTTCACGGTACTGCTGGAACGAACAAGAACACAGCCCGCCAAGAAAATGGGAGATAGAAGAATTTTGCTATTATGTTTTTTTTTTCGTTTATTTTTTTATTTAAAAATGGAGATTTAGGAGATTGTTCAGGAGGATGAACAAGCATTCCTTTACTGGTACATAGATTACAAGAGGGGGATATCTGCAATGTGTCATAACTATTGAGACGCGTGTGTGCGAATTGCACGGTTGAAGTGTCTCGTTTCCGTGTTCCTTTTGCGATGACAAATTTTAAAAGATTTTGGAAGTATCATTGATAAATAATAGGATACATTTCTAAATCTGATGACAGTACGTAGCATGAATTTTTTTTCCAAGCAGCAAAATGAACGCTGTAAACAAGGATATTTATAACAAATATTTGTTCAGTTCTCTGTTAAGTTATGCAAAAGAATTTTTTAATCAATTTTGAATATTTCTTAATTAGGAACATGGAATTTTGAAATTTATTTTTCTCTTGTTTACTCAAGAACTATACATTTTGAAATTTTGTAACTATTTGTTTCTGATAATAAAACAAATTCAATTAATTTTTGAATATTTATAAATAATTCTGAATCCTTAATATACTAATTAAAGTAAATAAAGATTTTATGTAATTAATATACTAATTTAAGTAAATAATGAGTACGGAGATGGTATTATCTAGATTAAGTTTCTAAAATATAAACTTTCAAATTCCGCAAATTTTTTTTTCTAAATTTTGAAATAATTTAAAGACTTAAAATTAGATAATAAAAAAATGAATTATAATTTTATAAGAATGGTAAAATATAGTAAATAATATTAATGTTGGAAGTGAAGTTATTTAATTAGGAATATGAAACACACTGCATACTGTAAGAAATAAAAATAAATGAGTGAATTAAGTATGATTAATGAATGATGGAATTAGATAAAAATACATTTTTGCTGAATGGTATAGTAAATTATGATTAATGATAGAGCTAAGTGTTATTAAATTTAGAATTTACTAAGGAAATTTCTAAGATATATTACTTTGGCTTGACATCGGTAATTTTATGCAAGAAAATTTTTATATGTAATTATTAGACGCAATGCCCGAGGTTTCGCTTCCGTTTATTTGCTCAATTTCATTATCTAACAATTTTCGAAATCTTGTATTCAATTCTTTAAGAGTTTTCAGATATTTAATCTTAATTGGTAATAATAAACTAATTACTATTCTAAAGCTTTTGGATAAACAACAATTTTAGTTTCGCCTCTTGGTACATAAGAATACAATAAAAGGTTTTAAATTAAATTAATTACATATTTTTTAAAGTTAAAAAATATGTAAAATATTTAAATCCAAGTTTTACAAGAAATACTATATGCCAACTTGTTTAAATTTTAAAGGTGCTAAAATATGAGACAAAATTAATTCAAATAATTTTAATTTTTACATTTGGAAAGACAGTGTTTAATTATGCACGTTCAAGTTAAAACTTTAATAAAAAAATCAATGGAAAGCAACTTAACATGAACATTAATGGAAGCGTACAAATAATATATGTGATTTAACAGATAAGTATAGATGATATAAGTATAATGTTTCGATAAGAAAATTGAAGGAAAAATTAATCTCACTATGAAACAAATCTATTTTAAATTAAAGATGATGTAAAAGTATATTTTGTACAGTGACTTATTCAGAAATCATGATGGCAGATCTTATAACTTTCAACAACCCTTTAAATAAACTGAGAAATTATTTAATAACGCAGTTAATCCTTCTAGTTGCTGAAAAAAGTTATGTCCCAAATTATCTTTTAATCTTTTAAGGGCTGTTAATTGCATTAAGTTCACACAAACGTACATTCATTTGATATTTATATAGAGAAACTTTAGATAAGAAATTAAGAATTTTATAAGAGAAATACTAAAATATTTATCCTTAGAATATTACTAAAGCAAATTAGAATATTTGATATTCTGTGGAGTAATAAATTTATTAATTTTAAAGCTTAAAAATATTAATAGAAAGTCGTTTTCTGATGAAAATGTTTTATGTAATTGTTTAGTACAAGGTTGTGGAAGGGCATTTAAGATGAAAAGGTGATTTACTCAAGGCACTGGGACAATATGCTTGCTAAAATTCGATCTCGGATAAGTTTGGTCGCTTTTTGAAAAAGAATAAAAGTCTGTCTTCTGGAGTCAGTTAATGCGAAGAAGAAAATGACACCAATTTACGTGGTTATTATATAATTAGATAATAATGGGCATGGCTACTTTAATAAAACCATTTTACCGGTTTATTTAAAATGGAAAATAATTATTTTACAAAAACATTTAGATTTTGGAATAAAAATTGTTAAGACCATGGGGTGCAGTTAACTATAAAATAAGGATATAAAATCACAATAATCATCATATTAAATAAAAATTTTCAATATCCAATATTTAATAATCAAATGCGTTATTGATATTGATATATTATAAAATTTCATTATGTGTCATTTTTATCTTCCCATTACATTTTTATAATTTTTCTTCCAGCTTCAGAATTTTCATAAATTTTATTTTCTATACACAAATAAGATTTTTTTAAAAAAAATTTAGATTTTTTTTATTTAGTATATTTTAGTGATTGATTTTAGAGTTTCTTCAAAACAATTGTACAAACTTTACTTAAAGTCTCCGATTTATGCAGAAATTGCGTAAGCATGGTGCTTTTATATTCCTAGTTCGTTTGGTATCGTTACATAGAACGCAGCTCATTTATTTCTTTTATTAAAACTCCTTTATTCAATTTCGTAATAATGGCTTCTTGCTCCTAATCCCCCCCCCCCCTTGTCTGAGAATACATTGGAGGAGAAACAGAAACCGCCATTTAAAAAAATTGTTGTCTAAGAAAATTATAAACAAAAGTTCATTTGCCGTTTTTACCCTATAAATTATGAATGGCTGTTCGCCATCTTTGAATTTAAGTTTTGACAACATTGGAATGTGTATTTTTTACTCATTATCATAATACACATAGCAGTGTTTTAAATTGATAACATGACTGAACATATCTGACTGGAAGATTAAGCATAATAAGTGAGTATAAATTATAATTCTACAGAATATAAATTATATTCACTTACTATGAGTATAATTTATAATACAGAATTTTCTTATGAATTTAAATTATTATTATTATTAAATTAGTTTTTTAATCAACATTCTACATTAGAAACAGGCTTTTACTGTAATTTCAGAGCTGCTGTGTATAACACCTGTAAATAAAGCTGTCTTAAAATATAATTTTTAACTTTCGTTTCAGCTGCACTTTCAAAACAGGAATTCTTTCGTCTCAACTGTTAAAGTTTGCCGAATTTCCGTTTGTACTTGTGGCTGGTAAAGTCTTCGCTTCGAATTTCTTTTAGATAGGCATAGTTCTGTCTCTTTATTATTCTGTCTTTAATTAATTAAACTATACTTTAGGTTTAATATAAACTGATTCATGTGTTATTTTTTTCATTAAAACTGCATATTTTACAAGATGACTGACTATATTCTTATATTAACGATGACGATAGATTATTATATTATCTAATGAAATATATAACATATAAGTATGGCTGAAAAAGTTATATTTATATTACTTATTACTGTTGCATTTAACTGTTATTACTGTTATATTGAACGGAAGAGAGAGTAAAATAAATATTCTCTCTTATTGTATCTATTATCAAAATTTAATATAAAATATAAATATGGTTGAAAAAGCGTGTAATATTTTAGGGTATCAAATGTAGTGACTATAAAATTTTCATCACGCATAATAAAAATAGAAAATATTGTTAAAATTATTATTATTTAAAAAAATCAAGTTTTTATTTTTTTTTTTATTTTACTTAAAATAAATTATATTCACGAAACATAAATTATTCGTTTACTTCGAATTTGCAATAATAATTTCCTAGTAAAAATCAATATTGGCAATAATAATATTGCCCATATTAATAATATTTCCGAATAAATCTCAAAATTGGCAATAATAATATTGCACATATTAATAATATTTCCGAATAAATCTCAAGATTGGCATATCTGTAATAATTAAAATATGGAATTAATAATGCACGTTGCAAAATGAAAGAAAGGTAAAGTTTATCGTTTACTGATATTTTATTTATTTACTGTCTACCCACCCTTGTTTTTAAACGCTTGTTATCATTAAATTCGGTTTTATTTTATGTTTTGCAATCGTAAAATTGTAGAAAGAAAAAACATGAGAAAAACAAAAATATTAAATAAACACACATTATTACAGTTCACTAAGTATTTATAATTGAGATATCATAATAAAGTTACTTTATTATATTTATTATGAAGTATTTATTCGAAAGAAGCCGTTTCGGAATTAATAATTAATCCTCTTTCAGGATAATTTATTTCAACTTTCTATTTATTACATAAAAAGATCATTAATTTTCCAGATGCAATTATATATATAATATTAAAAGAATTGCTTGAAAAATTAAATCAACATTTTCTCAATATTTCATTTTAAACCACTGTAAAAACATGCTTTTTCTAAAGAATGTAATCATGAGATTCAATGAAAATATTGCAAAATTAAACGAATTTTGAAGTAAAAATGGATTCATTAGTAAAATTGTCTAAGTGTCGCAATCAAATGCTTTGCATCACTAGATTCTTATAGTATAGTTAATGTATACTTTTTTAAGTTCGGAAATAACATAAGAAAACGACTAAACAAATGAAAAAAATTAAAAAAAAATAATAAATTGTTTCATATTAGAAAGTTACCTCTATTGTCAATAACGAATATTTTTTGAACAATGTTGCACATGCGCATGATAGCCGCATTCCAGTTGTCCTAAAGAATAAGGAAGAAGAAAAAGTGGTGCATTAAAAAAAGGGGGGTTGGTTTCAAAAGGATTACAAAGTTTCGCTAATGAGGAATATATAAATTCGTGGAATGTATCCTTTACCAAACCAGATTTTTTGAAAATGAAAATTTCATAATATTTATGCAGAAGAAAAATAATAGAACAATAAAATTGAATGTTCCTTCTCCTTTACTAAATCAAGTTAAAAACTAATCATAATATATTTAGATTTGGCAATTATTGCAATGTCGCAACACACTTGATATCAGGAAGGTAATTGAATTCATTATAAATAATAAGACAAGAAACCTCAGAATTACGTCAGATTCAAATCAGTTCTTTAATTCCTTTGGTGACAAAAACGGTATATTGAAGAAACTAATAATTGAAAAATATCAATATAAAATCGAACTATTACTCAATAAAAACCAATGGTTTTATGGAAATAAAAGGGCAGGATTAGCAATAAATTACAACAAAAATAATTTAATTGATATTAATTTCAATATATCGGTATTCAAATTAAAAGTGAAGGCAAAATAAAAATGGTGAATTCATGGCAAAATAGATGGCAAATATCCATAAAAGGAAGACGGGTAAGAAACTTCTTTGACAATGTTCGAAACAAAAGGATTCAGCGATTTTTTTTTATTTAAACCTAATTCTTAATAGCCACGGTACCACCAGAAAAGAAATTTTGGCAAAGATTATAAATGTTTCTGTTGTAAAACAGTATGTTAGTATCCAAAACATCATCAAAGCATATGATTTTTAAAATAATCAATGTGTATAAAAGCCTTCTGAATGGATGGAAATGGAACTGAAAATCTTAATGAAATTCCTTGTTTTCGGAAACTCTACAGTTCTAATTGTTGAGAAGTTGATGACTAATTTTCGTCGCTAATTATTTAATAACTATAGACTTGCTAAGTTTTCTTTAATGTACAGCAATATTTTTTATTTTTATTTCAGCTTTTATTCTTTCTTATTTTTTTCTTACTATGTTATTCTATTAAATTTTTTTTCACTAATTTTACCCTTACATTTTTCTTATTTTTAGTTTTTAATTTACTATATTCTGTATGATTCTTTTTTTTTTTTGACATTCTAAAGGTTCTAAGTACAAATGCTGCAGGCTACCATTGTCGGTTTGTCCTTTGGCGGCCTACCATTTTAATAAGTGCTTTTTTACTGGATGGATTGCTTGGCTTATATTTTCCTGTTGGATTCGGCTTGGGCGGGGTTTGGATTTGGAAGCTAGGAAATAAGGTTCAATATATTGTTTCTTCTTAAATTTAGATTGTTTCATGTTTGAGACGATCTGTTTAAAAATGATCACAGATTATTTGTTTAATTCTTATATGAGAATTAAACAAAAAAAACAAGAATATTCAGTTCATAAATAATGATATAAATTACAAAAAAAATAATAATTTAGTACCTTAACTTCATTTTTCTGAAGTTTTATCTAAAAGAATATCGGCCAAACTTGTCATTCTAGGTAGAATTTATATGAAGAATATAGTGTTGTATATGGTATCTTGTATCTTGAAAATTCCACACCATATCCGTGGAAAAAGACTAGGTTTGCAATGTTGTTGGTTTTGCGTTTCATTGCTAAAGTCAAAAATATGCCATCATATCGTCAGAGCTCAAGACCGTCAAATACTAGCATTTTCTTTTAATCAACAGTTAAAACAATTGCATACCTGTTACTCATAATACTAACGCGTGGCGTGCGAAAAAAAGACAGCAGCTATAAAAAAGACGTATGGAATATTGTTGACTTGAAGAATATTATGTACTGTTGTTACTAACTGCATGATCTACAATTAAAAAAAATTCTGAATTTCATTTTAAACTGCTCATATATATCCTTTCCAGAAATATGGCTGTCAACAAATTTCTTTGAAAGAATAAATTTTATTTCATATACTTATCTCCTTGTAAAATTGTACTGGGAATAATATAGCAAAAACTAATACGATCTTGGAAACAAATCTGAAAAATGATATTTAAAGTATGATATTTTCATGGAAAATAAGCTTCTTTTCCACTTTCATTCTTCCTAGAAATATTTTAGCGAAAATTTCAATATTTATTTTTCCAAGAAATTTTGTGCACAGCGTCATGTGATGTATTTTTTTATCGTTGCATCTGAATTCACAATCTTAACAGAGAAGCAATATTTACTTATTTAAAATTACTTTTTTTCTCAATATTTATGCCAGAGTGGAGTTGATTTTGCATTTTCTTTTTTTCTGCTGAGAAAAAAAAATGATAGAAAAATTCTGTCAAAAGATATCCAAACTAGAAGTGTCGCTTATTCGATTTTTAGTTTCACTGTAGGAACTGAAGCATGTCTAATTTCATATAGATTATAATATTCCGAAATTATTTGAAAATGGGTTTTCTGCAATAATATAAAAGCAACTGGTGTTGCCTGTACTTCTCTGAGCATCATTGAAAATTAAAAATATGCAAACATTAATTTCGATTTTGTGGGGCATATTTTTTATTTGTGGTATTTGAATTTTGATTTGTGACAGGTTGGTTGATTGGTTGTATTGGCGCAAGAGCCACTCTTGGCTAAACTACACCAAACATATGGTCGATAAGCATGGCCGTGGTGTTCGAGTATATGGTGATGTTGTATAAAAGGTGTTTGATTTGTGACAGATTGATTGCTTTTCTTTTTGTCTTGCTCATAAAGCCAATTCCATGAATCGAGGACTCGACGGTTAATGGTAATTATGACATTCATCGTTGATAGTATGTGGGCATGAAAAACTCGTGTAATGTCTGAGATAGTAATTGATCTTAGCAATTTATATGGAATAAGTTGGTGAGAAGAACTTATATAAATACAATAGTCTTCTTGTATTTGTAGAAAACTTGGAGGATCTCCACCCCTTCCCCCAAAAAACATTCAGCAACCAATCCGATCCTAGTGAATAATTTCTTCCTAAAGCATGAGCAGTTTTACTGTTTTTGGATAATGTTGGTTAAAAATACATCTAAGCATAGAAATATAAACATCCGCCGAAGGTTTATGTTCCTCAGCCATTCCCTGATAATTAGAGACCCGGTTTTGTCAAGCGTTCAAAATACGCATGCACGAAAACAACCGAACTTGGAGAACAGTTACGACCATCCTCAGCAAAACTTAGGTTCAGGTGTCTAGATCATTTTTCCTTTTCGAATATCAGTGGCAGCTCTTAAAGAAAGACTGCCCAATCACAATAGGTAAAATTTGGCAACTCATGTAATCAGTATCTATCTAATTTTTATCATGTTCAATATTTGTTTCTGCATTCTTTGTTATGATTATAAGAGCAAAATTACACTGCAGGTTATTTTCTTATTGTGGATTTTATTGATTAATTAATTAAACTTGACGTCGGTCGTTAAATGTGCTGTTTAAATTTCCTTTACTTATAAATAAATTTTCCTTTGGTGTTTAAAAATTAACGGCTAATATTCTCTTTTTGAAATAGTTATTTTAGAAAAGGAATGAAGGTATTATTACAGGACTTCTAAATCCATGGTACATGAGCTGGTATAATGAAAAATGCTCATTCTTCGCACTTCTCCTCAAATATAGAACTTATTATTTGCCAATGTGTATTAGCAAACAATATTTACTACAATATTAAGCTTATTTATATTTTTTTTATTATGTAAATGTGGCATTGAAGAATGTAGTTTAATTATAATATAAATTTATGTTATCCTTTGATAATAAATATTCCATTTAGAATGCGTTTATTTTTATTTGGATAATTATTTTAAATTGCCATATATATAATATTTGATTCTTATTTATGTGGCATAAATAATAATGCGATTGAAAAGTTTGAAAACTTTTCTTCATAGGATTATAGGAAACCATTCTTCATAGGATTAAAAGCTAGTTGAAATTAAGTTGTATGGAAATAGTTTCGCTTTTAGTATTTGCCATGTATTAATACATTCAATGCAATATCTTGAGGTGGGTTTTTAATTCAGATAATCAAAGTAATATCAATAATTGTAATCTGAAATAGCAGATTTATCATGTACAGATAACGTAAATTGTACAGATTTATCCTGTTCATTGCTTAGAATTTTCCTTTCTCTAATCCAATAACATTTTTATTTCTTCAAATAACAGAAGTATCACAAAGAATAATCGATAATGCTCCAAAAAATTATTTCCTTAGATTTAATGTAATGTTATTAGTAAAATTTATTAGAAACATTTTAACTTGAACTTCTTTAAATTGTTTATAAAAAGAAAAACTCTTGCTTACAGAGACATGAATAAAAAGTTTTCTCTTATTTGATGATAAAAGGATCATGTGTTACTCGTCAGAAGTGGCGAACAATTTTAATCACAGATTGTGCATCATGAGAGAAAAAACGTAATTGAATTTACAAATAAATTGCTGGAGGCAGTGTATATATATATATATATATATAATATGGGGTGCTTATAATTAAACTTCCCCTTTAAAAAGCATCATACAACGCAAATGGGTGAACGGATTGCAGCGAAATTTGGTATACAGACTATACAAGAGATGCGCTCACGGAATTTTGAAAAAAAAAAATCATCATGTCCACCAGAGGGCGCATTTTCCGGAAAAACATTAGTTTTAACACGATAAACAATCAAAACGGAATACAAAAAAAAATTAGCAATCAGTAAAAGAATTATGAATAATAAAAACCGGGAAAAGGTGTCAGCTGTAGGAAAAAATGTAGAGATTTGCTTAAATTTGCTAAGATGAAACTTTACGAAAACATGTTAGGGTAAGAGACGTTTGCAGTCGTTATCATGTTTTATGTCGATGTTTCCAGCTGTAATGATGATAGTATCTTGTTGCGACGTTGAATGACTTAAAGAATTCCATAACACTTCATGAGCGAAGCATCACAACTGACCTGTTACGATTTGTTGTTGAACACACTGTCCATCTACATGAAATTTTGCAGGTGAATGAGGGTGGTTACATGGAGCATCTTTCCCTACATCTACCTTGGCACGATTAACAACTGCTCCTCTTGCGCAATTTCGCCCTAATCTATTCTTGTTTCTGCAAGCTGGACTCCGCCCCCCCCCCCACACACAAATTGCGCATTGTTGTTTTTTCATTACCTTTAGTTAATGTGGTTCGATGACAAGGTTATCAGAAACTAGTCAATAAATGTTAATATTGATTCTGTATTCCGTTTTGGTCGTTTATTGCGTTAAAATTAATGTTTTTCCGGAAAAAGCGTTCTCTGGTGGACATTTTGGAACTAAAAAATTTTTCGAAATTCCGTGAGCGCATCACGTGTATAGTCTATATGTCAAATTTCGTTGCAATCCATTCACCCATTTGCGTTGTATGATGCTGCTTATAGAGGAAATTTATAACTCCCTGTATGTATATATATATAGTGAAAGACATAAACAATATCCTCTTCTAAGGACTGTGATATCATTATAATATTTCATTTCGTTATGCCTTTTGAAATTTTTACAAAATTTTGTAATTATAAAGCATGTTTTACATGATCAATATATCTAAAATATGCCAAATGATCATTTAATAAATGTTTTAATATTTCATGAGACAGAGAAATGATTAGTTTCTCTAAAATATTTATTTTATCTGTGACCGTTAATGAACCCTTAAATCTTTTTATTGAAGAAAATATTTTTATAAAGAAACCCGAAGCTTATAGCATTTGTTTTTATAATTCTTTTTTTCTTAATTAATTCATTTAAGTTCATAAATATTTGAAACAATAAAAATATAAAAAATACTGTTTAAGTTTAATAAATGTACAGATGACGCATTTCACAGGAGACAAAAAAATCCTCATTAGCGGGATTTTATTTTATCGTTTATCGCTTTACTAATAAAGATAGTTCCTTAAAATTTTTATCTACTACTCAGGCATATATGATAAAAGGAAGGAAAAAAATTATCTAAGCTAAATAAAGTCTAAAAAAATTATTTAAAAGGCTAATGTACACACGATCGTTATGATGCTTTATAGTTATTTCCATTTTTTATTACTTTGAATGTTACGCTGATTAGATAACCTTTTTTTTATTTCGTTTTATTTATTGTAATAAATAATTGCTGGCTAAATGTTTTGTAATGTAAGCTAACATAATTTTACTATAGTCTTAAAAGTGAAATAATTTAATGTTATTTCGTATTTATATACTTGTAGCTTGAATGATTTTATTTACATTTATTGAAATTTGGAATAGTAATTAATTGTGAAAAAAGTATTATTTTTCCACTCTTAGCTCGAAGCAATTTTCGTTAGACAAGAGAATACAATGAATTCAGTGTATTTTGAAGTAAAAATATTGAACGTATTAATAAATTTTTTAGTTTTTATTGTTTAAAATCGTTGTTTTATTATAAGTTAATAATATAATAATGAAATTAAAAATACATTTTTTTGAATACTGAAAGATATTTGTTCACTTATTTTATTGTGAAGGGAAAACAAATGTTAAGAATCGCATTTTTTCCCATTCTTTACTTTTCATAATTTTGTAATTAAAATTTTGCATTGTGGGTATAAGCTCTAAAATGTTCGAGAATTTGTATTTAATGAATTTATCTAATTATGCGAGGATTTAAAATTGTCTAAATTGTAAATTTGTCCTTAATATGGTTAGTTATGAAGAACAAGCTTATAATACAGTATGAAAATCTGGTATATCGGATGTCAGATATCTTTTTAATTTTGACTATCTACTACTGTTAAATCATAGTCATGAACTAAATTTCCGGATGTTTTCTTTAAAAGTGTGGCTGCTTACTTTGGAAAATTAAAGAAAAAATTTCCATTGCAGGTATACGTTGTAAAAACTTTTCAGAATTTGTATTTGACGATTTTTTTCTTATTATGCGAGGAATTAATTAAAGTTGGCTAAATAATTTGTAAATTTGTCCTTAAAATGCTTAGTTACGAAGAGTAAACCTGTAATATAATATAATAATCTGGTAAATCCGATATCAAATAGCTTTTGAATTTTGACTATCATTAAACCATAGTTGTAAAGTGAGTTTACAGGTATTTTCTTTAATAGTGTGGCAACCAACATTGGTATTGCAAAAAATTACGGCACCTGGGGCTTAGCGTTAATTTTTCGCCCCATGCCATGTCATTTTACCTTTTAAAAAGTAAAATATTGCATTGGAAACGACTTCGTATACTTATGCCTGAAGATTTTACAGAACCCATTCCCATAATTGTATGGCGGGACATATATTATTTAGAACTATCCTTAGCTAATAATGCATAACAACTAATTCATAGTAGATTTTGTAAGTAGTATCTTCTGCATGCGTGCGGCAACTATGATATTTTATTTTCTTAAGAGCAAACGATAAATTCTGACTAAATGCAGCAAATATATTCTTAGACAATTCTCTTGTTTTATATTAATACTTTAACCCAATCCGTTCATCTGCACGGCATAATATGTATGTTATATATTATATAAAATAGCTTAATATTTTTATAACTGAGGATATTTGAAAAGCTTTATTTAAGAGCTTTAAAATGGAATCAAAGTAAAAAAAAAAATAATGAAAATCAACTTCATTATTATAATACCAAAATGCTCTTATGAATAATAATTAATCCTTAAATCTTGAGTTCACTGGAAAAAAAATTGCTAATATATTATTGCCTTGATTTTCTTCATCTATATATTTATATTTTTATCCATTATCATTGAAAAATTATTTTTGATACAACACTTGATAAAAATTGGTAATTATTGCCATTGCTAATTATGGAAATGCTAGTGCCTTATGCATAAATGTCATGCAATTAGTAGCACTAGAAAATAATATTTGTTTAATCATCTTAAGATGTATCAGCATTTCCTCGAAGAATACTGTTACACACCTGCAATTCGGCTTCCCAGCATAGTTTGTTCCATCAACAGAAAGACTGTTTTAAAGTCCACGGAGTCCGGGTGGCGCGTCGGAGGTCCCAGAGCTTGGCGACAAACTTGGCAACCATTTGGCGACTTGGCAACGAATTTGGCGACTTTGACGCCAAAACAGATAATACCCGAAACATCGGGAATTTCCCGATCCGTCCAGTAGGAATCGATACGCCTCGAACGTTCCTGATTGGTTGAGAGGCTTCTAGCCCTGCCTCCTGAGACCTATAAAAGGGGCTGCAGCTGCCAGAGCAGTGAAGTCGAAGACAGAGTGGACGGAGTCAGTCGAAGAAGAGTAGTCGGAATCAACGGAGAGGAGTAGTCGGAAGCGACGGAGTCAAGCTAGTACTGAACTGAGCTGGGCTCTCGGCTGAAGATAGTCGTCTCTGTGCTGTATATAGTTGTCGTCTTTGTGCTGTCCTGTGTGTCTTCGTGTAAATAAACGTCGTTGTTTTTATTCTACTGTCGCCTGCTGATTGAGCGTTCTCTGCTCCCCATGTAACTTCCACTATCCAAACGAACGCCGGTAAAATTTCGTAACCATACATTTTAAAATTTTAGAAATACTAAATGAGAATATTTCATTGCTTACCTTGTAACTGAAAGATTTTTCACTACTCATTTAAAATTATATTTTGAACAATAAAAGTTATTACAATCATGATTTATAACTGTTTTATGAGAGCATTTTTGCAAAATGTGAAATTTTGATATTCTCGAAAATTTTTATTTCATTGCCTTATTATCCGCCTTAATCAACCAACTGGTTGCCATTATTGAAACTTTATAAAGATTATAAATATTTTTTGGTAATCATGCTTTAATGATTATTTCATCAAAATATTTTCAAATTTTGATGGCCATATATAACTATACTTTTTTAGAAGTTTTATACCATTCTATTCATTAAACTTTGAGTTTTCCTGTTTTTATTTTTATGTGTGCAATTTTAACGCAAGAAAAAGCAGTAATAATTAAAGATGGGCATTTTTTATAATTTCCTCGATTCTAATTTTGCAGTTAAACATTATTTGTAAGAACAACAAAATGTAAAATTTCATTAACACCATGTTTTATACTGAAATCAACACATGAAAAATAAGACGATTCTTCATATTTTGATCGTTAGACGATAAAATATCTGTCTGGACTGAAACGATATTTTTTTTTTAAATTTTGCTATGATGTAAAAATTATTTTCGTGCTATAATGTATTTGGAAGTTATCACGGAGAAAAATAATTTAACTTAAATCTTTTAACTTTTTAATTAAAATTTCAAAAAGAATCAATTTAATTTTGCACATTTCTACTTCTGTGTCATATACAATAAATGTAAGTCAAGTGATCTACCATATAAATAGTCAGAACACACACACACATGCATATTCATCTTTTTAAAAAGAGCCATGAGGTAAAATAACGAAAGCAAATTACTTACAAACTTCACGTGCATTATATATGTTGCTTCTGTTATTTATGAGATATTCTTCAGTTCGGAGGGGATTTAAAAAATATATTTTAATGGTTACATGAAGTTTCTTTATTAATATCAGTATAAAATGAATAAAAGTGAAATTATTAAATATATATGTAACTTTTGAAAGAAAAGCACATTTTAATGCAAATTTTAGCATTCATTTATTTACAAAAACTAGGATTGTACTAGAAAAATATTTTTTTTTTTTTCGTTTTCTTTGTAACATTACACGTGTAACATATCTTAAATTGTAACTATTTAAGAATTATATTTAAAAATAACTTTTTATGTGTAATATATGGAATTTGAATTTCTTCAATATTTATATTAAATAATCATAAATGTATTCCTAGAGCATTCAACAACATATCCATTGTTCATTACATTTTTCATAACATAACAAGTGCTAAATATAAATGTCATAAAGATATTTTGATTATATTTTGAAATATGACGATACTCGTGCAATAGAATTATGAAAAAAAAATGTGTTCTTAAGAAAATGCATTTAAAGTTTTAAAATGCGTTTGAATAAGTATCACATACATGTCAATAGTTTGCTATAATTTTGCTTCTAAATGATACATAAACAAAATAAAGATATCACTGGAAACAGAAAGTACCTATTTTTGAATCTGTAAAAAAAAAAAAAAAAAAAAAAAAAATGCGAATTCTCATACAAATTTGTTTCCAATTTAGTCAGATACCTTAAAATAAGATTGAGAATAAACAATATTTACCTTTCAATTTTGATTTCTTTCACATAAGTTAATTGCACAGAAAAAGACAATTTATGTTATAAATTAATATATTAAATATAAATTTTGAAACATATTTCTCGGCATTGCCAGAAATAAACTTAAAAAAAATGTAATTATTCATTTGTTATGCTCTTTTTTTTTTCTTTTTTTTTTTGCAAAAATACAAAGTTGAGCACTTTTTATTTTTCTTTAATTAAGAAGAATTCTTTCAATAATACATATTTTCTCAATTTGTAAGTAAATAAATTTATTTAATCTCCTTTTATGTTTCGCTTTGTAATTCAAATTCATAAGAAAGCTTTAATGATTTTAAATATAATGAAGCTTTCGACAAACGAAAAAAAAAAACTATTTTGTATTACAGCGTCGTTACAAAGCTTTAATTAAATTTGTTATGTTTTTTGTTTCAAAAAATCATTTAATTAGTAGATTGAATAGATGTTGTTCCAAACTTTGTTATTCCTCTTTCAATTCGAAAATCTTCGATGTTTGCCATGTGTAAAATAATCAGCATTTCCAATATTGTTTTTTTTTTCAAACCTTATTTTTTCCCCTTTTAGAAAATGATTTGGTATTTTATACAGATAACCTTAAAAAAAAACTTCTAAAAATACTTTTTAATTATAATTCGAATAGTCATATAAGCTATACATTTTATTAAATTAATTGGATTGGTATGATTTTGTGTGAGGGCAAATGAGTTAAAATTTCATGGGGTGGGAGAAAAAAATAATATTCCCAAATAGCATGGCTTTTTCATCTATAATTGGCAGCTTGAATCGCAGCTTGATTTCTCTATCTCTACTAATAATAAAAGCAGCAACATAGCTGCTATTTTGCAGGAATATAGATTAAAGGATTTAAATCTGTACCTGGTATTTTTAAAATCATTATTTAGTTAAAATAAATCTAGAATTAGGTATATTTCTTTGATAAATTCTGAAAATATTTTTGCATAACGGAAAAAGTGAATCGCCTTTGCCTTATAGTAACCTCAGAGATAAATAAAAGGCTGCCATCATGACATCACTGGAAAACTATGCTATAAGCTATAATAAGACTACTACTGTGTGCAGCATTTCATCGGAATGGAGGCAACTCAACCTCACGCCTGGCATAACCATAAGGGAGACGAGAACTAACCACCATACTGGAAGCTTCTCAATATTTTTACAATAGACATAAATTTATGTTAACTTAAATTTAAAAATATCTTTTCCATTTCATCAAGTTAGTTATCATGCTATATTATCCTTAATTTCAACACACTTTTGTTTATTTTTATGTATAAAAACGATGTTTTTTAATTTTGTAATAAAATTTAAATACATTTTTATCATTTCTTAAAGTTTTTAATCAACATATTTTTTAAAATCGAAAATGCAGAGGATGCT
Organism: Argiope aurantia; assembly: GCA_026543865.1. Lineage (NCBI taxonomy): Eukaryota > Metazoa > Arthropoda > Arachnida > Araneae > Araneidae > Argiope > Argiope aurantia. The sequence goes on along the minus strand of JAPMOR010041017.1, from coordinate 747,492 downwards.
TTTGTTATTGTATGTTAATTGAAATTTATTATAATTTAGTTTTTGTAAGCTTTCAAATATTACTTAAATATCGAAAACTTTCTGATTAAAAGTAGTAATGCTACAAATTATTCAATTCTTTCACAATTTCTACCCTCTTCTAGTCAGTTGCAGTTAATTTTAGTTCAATTTTATTTATTTTTTATTTATTTTGTTAATCTTTTATGCAATTTAATCCATATATTATATGGTAGTTGCACTTTATTTTTGTATGACTGATTATATTGTGCATTTACGAACGGAATTCATATAAAAAGCTAAATTGTAAAATTAACCCAATTAATGCAAAATGACGACATTGAAAAATTATATTTCTTCTTCTTCTTCTTTTTTTTCCATAAACATGTTTCAAATAATTTATACGCTTATAACGAAGATTGAAATTAATTTTTTTCTGTTTCTACTTTTTTTATTATCATCTTAACAGTTTGCCTGAACATAAAGTTAGTAAAATAATAATTAAACAAAAATATTTAAGAATTTAAACATTTAAATATTTGAAAAAATATTAATTAGGCATATATTTTTGAATAAGAGAGAAAGCAAACATTAGACATGTACGAACCAAATATCATGTACAATTTGAAATTTCGGAAGTTTTATAGAAAATTTTGGAAAGCAAATATATGTACAGAAAATTGCGAGGAAATAAAATAATATATATTCTTGTCAAAAACACTGACATATGGTGCAGTGAATCTGTACTTTTCGTAAGGCAACATCATTTTGTGTAAATTATCACAAACGAATATGGATCAAATAGTTTTTTTTTTCTCATATACTAAATGCGCAAAGAAAAAGTGTTGTAATCATCAACAATTTCTTACTCAACATTTTGACAGAGCTTCACGTTTAAGATCTCCTTTAGTTCGAAAAATGTGTTTTTAAAGTTATGTTTGTCTGAATAAGCTTATAACCACTTTAAGATAGAAGGATGAAATTTTCTATACAGACATCACACGACTTTACACCACATTTGTAGAACTCTAAATAATATTAAACAAAATCCATTCAAAAGAAGTCTGTCTGTCCTGCTTCTAGTGAACACAGTAGCTAAAAATCTGTAGAAACAAGATTAACCCTACAGTGCATCGTATATTCATTTAGCTACATGTTTAATTTCCACTTACAAATTTCATTTAACTGTCACAAAGGGTAGCAATGAATCTTTGAAAATTCTTTTTTAAATGCTTTTTGAAAAAGATTTCCATAACACAACAGTAGAATATAATATCAGTACTAGAATTCAATTTAACCTGGAAACTTAGAAAATGCCAGGATGTCTGTTGTATAAAAAGTTCTGCCATTAAGAATACAATCAAAATACTTTTTTTGTTTCCTAAATATATATATATTGGTAAAAAGGGATTTTTATTACAGAATTGTTATAATATGATCTGTATCACTGGTATATTAATTAATTTATTTAATTTATAATGTAACCATCGGCACATTTTAATTTTAAAACAAAATTCACGAAGAAGTACTTGAAATGTTTTTAAATTTTTTTTTAATTATATGCAGCTGTTCAAAACACAAATATTTTGTTTGGTAAAAAAAAAAAAGATCATGCATTGTAGAGTTAATAAAATCTGGTACACACGTTTAACATTTAAACTGTACATTCTTATCAAATTTCGAACAAAATTTGTCAAAAGGTTGATTCTTCTGTCTGTTGGTTTTCGTATATGCAAATGAAAATATTCAAAAGCCAAATGACTTAAATAAATGAAATTTGGTATGTGATATTGTGGCTACAATTGCACCTCTCTCTCAAGTTTAAATTTCAATCAACAGGAAAAAAGGTGTCTGCATTTTAAATTCGTCTTTCATACACATGCGCATTAAGGTATTATTGCCAGGGTTTAATCACCAAAAAATATCCCTATAGGCCTTTAATATAGTAAGTAAAAATGCTAGATTCCTTCCAAAATTCAATATTTTAAAATTAATCTGTGCCCATGCAATGCAAAGTATGCATCTTCTTAAACAAGGTCGACAATTTATCCATGAGGAAAGGTATAATGCCTCTATTAGATATTATATGAAAAAGTATTTAGAGATAGTCTTCAATGGTTAAGAATTGTCATTTGAAAGAAAATTAAATAAATTTTGGTATGCTTTAGAGGAACTCATTTATGTTAAAATGTGATGAATGAGACAGTGGATTTTATTTTCCATTCTTTTAGCTTCTTTGTTCTTAAAAGTCATTCGTAAATTTATGAAATAATTCAAGGAACTAAATACTTCAAATGTTCTAATAATTTTTCATTTCTCCAAGGAATTTTCTAGCTACATCATCAAAGAATTATCTACTTGTATCTTAGATTGTATTGTATTAAAAAAAATTAATATTCTCTTTTCTAAGATCATTCTATTGATTTATTTGAAAAGATTTTGTCTGAATGCCTTTCGAACTTAAGGACAATGGTTTTTTCACTGATTTATCGTTACATTGAGAATACATTAAAATTTATATCTATAAATTTGTATCTCTGTATTGAAAAATTGATTAATTGATTTAATAGATATTTTTTATTGAAATTATTCTTGCATTATTTCTTATCAGTAATATATAAATATATATTTATTTATTTATTAAGTAAACAGTTTTATATTAAGTAAAGTATAACAGTTATATTTTAGGTACAAGTATTAAGTTAACAGTTCTGTATATGCAATAAAAAAATTATATCGCCTTATAAATTACTTGTACCTAAAATTTGAATATTTTAGATATTAAAAATAATTATTTCCTTCTAATGGTTCTTACAGAAAAATGGACTTTTTGAGCTCAATAAAAAATATTTTACGATTGATGCCAATATCAAAATATAAATTTTGCTTCAAATACAACACCATTTTTGCATATACTACATTTGTGAAATCTTGTTTTTATCGCTGTACATTTGAATTTTATTCTTTACATGTGCAATGATGTGAACCGTGAAAGCAATCAGCAGTTTGAAATATTCCGAATGCGTTTTATTTTAAAACACTTTTTTTATTTTGTCTTCCTATCTCTTTAATCCGTTGTACAAGCGATTTCTTTTATTAATGTGCCCTCTTTCACTTTCTGTCTCTCTTTCTACGAATCGCACGTTGCCTTTTGTAAGGTTTCATGACTAATCAGATTGAATCCTGATCTTTCCAATGAATCACACCTGAAAGTCAAGCATGGAATCTTTTTTTTTATCTCTCTCTCTTTTATTATTAAATATGTTGCTGTTTCTATCGCATATTATTTTGTCTTTTACACTTGGAATTATTCTTTAAAAATGAAATGTGACTTAAAATCCACACTGTCATTGAAATTATAAAATAAATTCACAATATACAGTGATTTTAGACTTTATATTCTGATTTTATTTCATAATAAATAAAAAATAATAATCTGACGAAAACGGTGTTATTAGCCTTTGTAATGAAAATGATATGTTTCTAGATTTTATTTCACTATACTATTATTAGAATTGACTTTCCCGATTACTCCATGGCTGATGATTTTTTTATATAAGGCATTAAAATAAATCCACAATAAGTTTAAACGTTTTATTAAGTAATTCATCATAAAATTATGTAATGCCATTTTTTATGATGATGTACTTTCTTTTTTGAGGTGTTATATCTTAGGCCTCTGAGTTATAAATTCAAAAAGAAAACACAAACTTTATTATAGTAAACCACATAATTATAGCTCATATTTAATTAAAAATCCCACATTTTTATGATATAATCAAAATTATTGCTTAAATGTAAAGAAATGTTAAAAATTCCTGATATTTATGAAGAATAATGAAACACTTTTGTTCCTTATAATTATCGTTTAAAGGGAGAAAAATTAAGAATAATAAATATTGGGAGTATGATATTTGCATTTCTTACAGCCGATAATTTCTTAATATTGCCCTTTTTGTAACAATAATATTCTTGATAACGATCAGTGTATATAATCGCCATTGCCGTATGCTAATCTAGGCGGAATTATTTCTACATTATTATTGGATGCTAAATCTCAACTTCTGTTTTGACAACAGGTAACTCAGGCAGGTAATTTTTTTTAAAAAAATTGGTTGATTTTCAATGTGGAATAAGCTATTCTTGAATGCAAATAAGTTATAGGGTCATACATTTTATTTACTTTTTTATGCTGGATTTTAGGAAAGATTAATAAGTTGAGATCAGAAATTTTTATTATTTTGTAGTGATGTAGACTTATAATATTCTCACTTCTTCTATAGGTTACAGATGATGTATCCTTTCAACGTTATTTTCAATCTGTATTTGGCATTTTGTTTCTTTCTGTTATTGGATTATTAGTTGTTTCAGGCTGATTTTAGAGATTAATTTCATTTCACTGTTCGTGAACCTTACTGATAGAGAGGATCTCACTACAATAAAACGAAAATTTTCTTCTTTCTATGTATTTACATTTAAAGTCAATAATTTTGACTTTACAAAACAACAAAGTAATAGCAAATTACTACAGATAATTTTTTTGCCTTTATTCTTGAGATTTGCTATTACAATTCTCCTTAATTATTCTGTAGTAATCATATCCAAAATGTTGTTAAGGGAATAACAATCCGTTAAGATGGGCACATTTTCTAGTTTATAATAATCCATCAAATGAAAAAAATTATGTATAAATTTGTAAATTATGTATGTATAGAAAAATCTCTAGTCAGAGAGACCAAATCGGAAAGATCTTAAATTTATAAAAATGTCTTCAGATTCTAATTGACTTTTACAGGTTATTTATTTCTCGTATTATAAAAAGGTATAAAATCTTCTATATAGTTCTATAAGTTTTCCAACTTTGTTTATGTTTACGTTTTGCGATTTCTTTTTTTAAAAATTGAAATTCCAATATCATTAACAAAATTAGCTGTCGTAAAAATAGTAGCATCTGAAAGATATAATAACTGCTGAAGAAGTTAAGAGTTCTTAAATCTTCTTAACGGTAATGAAGGCAATGGGGTTTTTGAATATCTGATGAAACATACATATTAATAAGTGTTATGAAATGTAATAAACGCATAACAATAACTGATGAAAATAATAATGCAGAGATTTATTAAGAAATTTTTCCAGGGAGAAATTCTAACATCATTTGATGCAATACGAATGAAACTCCATTTTCGATCAAATGTTACAGATAATGTGCTTCAGTTTTTATAAATCTCCTTAATTCTTTATATAAAACGCATTATTTTTAATAAACATTTGCACAGTAAGATCGCTAACATTTTTAACGATTAAGATTTGTATAAATTCAATAAAGTATGCAAGCGGTTTCAGTCCTTGCTTTTTATAATTTAATTTAAAAATTATATTTTATGAATTTTCTTTATAAAGAAATTTTTAACTGAAACGCTGGCATTTCAATAAACGGTGAATCATCTATACTGATTTAATAGATATTAGAATGTAATATGAAAATGACGTATTATTACTCAAAATAAAAATCAAAGAAGTTTTCAAACTATTTATTACAGTTTTGTTATAATAATATTTTTTTTTTAATATTTCTTCAGATTATCGTGCTTATTCGTGCAATTTTAAGTTGGTTATTTTTTTTACTATTTTAACATTGCTTCTTCGATATCCAATATTACGCATTGGAAATGTATCGGTTATACGCATGTATCAATGCAATTTCGCCTCAAACTCTTAATGACTGATAATTGAACCTATTCACTTATCACATTTTAATTTAATGAAATAAAATTTTTCGAATACATTTTGCTTTTAATAATTTTAATTATTTTTCCCCTCTATTTCCTAAGCTCTAAAAAGGTCTCAGGAAATCCAAGATTGAATTTTTTAAATTAAATATTATTCGGCTTTAAATATATTCTCTCAATTTTATGTGAGATTTATATATTATATCACCATTAGAAATTGGGATACTATTGCGAAATAAAACAATTACATCTATTAACCTGTTAGCCATCTGTTAACCTGTTTATCTATTAAATTATTTGCAATTCCTTTTGCATTGAAATATTTCGTCATACCCAGTTAACAGATTAAAAAATATTACAACCTTCTCCCAGAATATACTAATCAAACATTTATATAAGTTGTTAATACTTTTTCATACCATTTAAGAACGAATTCACGATTGAACCTTTTGTAATAATTGAACATCATCCAAAGTCATGCAGCCGACATCATTTTCTGTAATATTCTAACTCTTTTGGTGCAAAATTATCTTTTCTTTCTTTTCTTTGCACTATAATTTACTAGTAACTGGTGTATTAACTCTCAGCTGCAAGAATAAAACGGAGCCCCTTTCCTTATTTAAGGATGCCGTCGAGCTACGTAATTCCGGACCTGGGGGACATTAGCCACTAAGCAGCAAAATGAAGAAAGATATTCAATAAAAATAACCGAGAAAGACGCATACAAAACATATGGCGCCTTTCAGAAAAGACTGGGCTGTAGTAACAAGCTAATTTTGGGTAAGGTCTCGTATCTTCCCACCAGCAAGATGATAATTGGCTTGCACGGGGCGTTTGACTTGAAATATTATCAATGCTGGCATTGAACAGCAGACGGCCGTTTATGGGCTGAGACTGAGCAGAAGAAATTGGAGGAACTATGTTACCCCGATTTTGTTAGTGTCTTGTACGGATGATGGAGGGATTTCTGCTATTATTTTTGCAAAATATGAAGCAATAACTTGGCAGATGAGTCATTATCACTGTTTGTTTCTAAGTATTTTGTAACCTGGATAATTTTTTTCTCTCATTGAGAGATTGATTATGGTATTGTTTTGATTTATAATATGGATATAATTTTTTTTAGATAAGAATAATTTTGCTACCATTTATAATTTTTTACTGATCTTGCCTAAAAATATTACTACTGTTTTGTTACATAAAAGTAACTATCAGTTTGTAATTTTTTTACTTACTTTCCCGTTTATGAAGTATAAAAAAAGAAAATATTATAAACATCAAAAAAGGAAAAAAACAAAAACAAGATTTAGGCTAATCTTACGGAGTCCGATAAACAAATTTTTGCAATTTTATATTACCGTCAACACGAAACCTCAATGATTTAAATCATACGAAACAAAAGAAATTTGTTATATAACACTGATTCGCAGATTTTTGATTTGAATGTATTGATTGATATATTTGATTACTGTAGATGTTTTATTTGAGAAATAATTTTAATACGGAATTTGTAGATTTCTGTCAAATTTGTACGAAGCACATTCAAAAAGAAGTCTGTCAGTTCAGCTGTATGAATGTAAAGTAATACGGTAACTATAAAGTGAAGAAGACTAGATTGATAAAACTTAACACGCATATTTAATCTATAAAATGTAAATAGTTATCAAATTTGGAACTAATCCGTCAAATAGTTCTTCATATGCCGGTCTATAATTTCACAAGCATTCAAATGCGATAACCAAAAAATATAGTGATTAAATATATGGAATTGGGTATGCGATTTTCTAATTAAAACAAATCCGTGTCAAATTTTGCTTTTAATAATTTCAATATAACAGTATTCAGAACATAATGCAGTATTAACATTATTATGTATATATAAAGAATATCGTAAAGAATTCTCTCGTTCTTGTGTGTATTTATTTTTGATGGAGTTTATATTATTTAATCTAATTAAACGAAAAATAAATTTTTCAATCCATTAACCATCTAATAGATTCATGAAGCGTTTAATTTGATTGTATTTACGTCCCATTTCGAAACAATACGAAAGCGGTTTTAGAACGAACTTTTTAATTCTGAACATTTGAACAGTGGTCAATTGATGAGGACAATATTTGAACATACGTCCCTTCTTCGAAGTACCACACTACGCATTATGACGCATCAGATTTAATATATATCAGATCCACTTGCACGCAGTTCTTTCATGGAATAGAATTTCGAACTTGATTTCCCTTTTCCCGATGGTCTACCATCACCCCTTCCAGTAGGTAAAAAAAAGTGATCTCAGTGACTACCATGTCAAGGAGTTGTATGTTTATTATTATTATTATAAGGGAAATAATAGCCACTCCTAATGAAGAATAGAGTGTAACATCCCACCAACAATGTATGATTCGAAGTTCGCGAATTGCCTTATTCTTAATATTCTTAATTGTCACCTTACAATTTAAAAAATAATTCAAACTTATTTTACCTTATGCCCAGAAAAACTGAATATTATATTTTAAATCACCTATTTAATTACATAAGGAAATGTATAAAAATATAAGTATAATTTCTTAAATTCACATTTTTAAGTAAGATGCAACTGTTTTTTACTGTTATAAATCAAATTATATCATTAAATTATTTTATAGTCAGCTGTTTTAAACTCGGAAAATTTGTGGCTGGAATAAAAAAATTGTTTTTTTATTATAAGACTAGAAACTACTAATAATTAAATTAATATTCAATCTTTTAATTAGTCATTTTTTTAATTCGTTGAAAACAAATTTATAGCATTTTCTTAATAACATCGAAATGACAAAGATCATTGGTCTATTAATCTGTGTGAAGAATGTTTCAAAAACATAGTCAATTCGTTAAAATGTGGTTTTAATAAAATGTTTTCATAATTAAAATTTTTAAAATTAGATAAGAAATTTCATTTTAATGTGTGAGATAAATTGACTCATTTCCGTAAAAGAATGTAATGAATCTATTTCGGCAAATTTCTCACTAAATAAAGAGTCTTTCATACAGATGCAAAGACGGTTAAAGAAATCGATCCACGTCTTTAATGGATTGTAAACGAGATGATAAGTATATGATTATTTATATCTCCAAATTTGTCAACTTATCTTTAGACTTTACGTTCGACTCAAATGTATTATGAAAATTAAGCATATGAGAACAACTTCCTACAAACCGAACTCTACTGGGAGCCATAAACGCTGGAAACATTTACAGACGCATTTGAATTTATCAATTCTTTACGTCTGACATCTAATCGATTCACGAGTTGAAGAAACAAAAATGGAAACAAAATAAACTAGGAATCCGGAAAATATATTATGTAAAACTTATTTCTCTTCCCCAGGCTCCGTGGAACTTAATGCATTTCACCTGTCAAATATATCAAAATTTTATTAATATGGCACGCTGTCCGAAAATCGGAAACCTGCCTGATAGGAAACTGAAAAATGCGATAAGGACCCGAGTCTTTCCCCTCCGTCGCATCGCATCTAATGAGATTCGCAGATTCTTGCATTTAAATTAACTTTTATTAGAACGTTAGACTGTGTCTAACGCGGAACAGCCAAGATTTCAAAATGAATCGGAGATGAGAGAATTATAATTTACAGAAATATTCTATTTCCTTTTTTTAAATCTTTTTTAGAAACTTTTTTTAGCGTTAAACTTGCACAAGAGAGAGAGAGAGAGAGAGAACTGTGTCTTAAAAAAATAAGATTTGATTATGGTGATTGTTTGAGAAAGAATGATGTTGAAAACCCATTTACCGTACTTTTCAAATTGTTTAAAAGTTGGAATATGTATGTATATGGAAATGTTTGGTTTGATAATGATTTTACTTGAAATAATCCGAGGAATAAATTGAAAATTTTGTTTTCTTCATAAGGTATTGAAAATGGTTCTGTATCATTGTGTGCGTTGAAAACATTCGTTTAATTTTTTTTTTTTTTTGAATAAGCTTTCAACTCGTAATATGCTTCGTTTTGATTTGCCCAGGAAATTTTCTTTATTTCTTATTGAAGATATGAATCTTATTTAAAGCAATGTAAAAAATATGATGAATCATTAATATGTGTTTATTTTCAAGATTCTAGAAATCACGAGACGGACAACAGCGTTCATTTTTTGATTATTTTGTTTTGATAACAACTGAGTGATTTGCGACTTGTTCTTCTATATATATATTTCTAGAAAGCTGAAAAAAATTTCTCAAAATTGAAATATCCTGTAATTTTGTCGATCATTTGATTAGAAAATGGGTGTTGTGTCCTCCATTTGCTTTTTCAAATTTTTGAGTAGACTAATGTACAGAAGGAATCTAAGTATTTCATGACAATCAACTTCAAATATATCGCTATCAACTATGTCATTACAAAAAATATTTATACAATCTATAAAAAATCTAACAAATCAGATTATAAAAGCTTTTTATCTCATAATAATAAAATTAAGTTTTGAATTTACTTTTGGCATTAAATAATTATTATAACACTTTTATTCTTAAAGTTATGAAAGAGGAAATATAACAAATAAAAACTGCAAAATTTTAACTAATATTTTGAAATGAAAAACTTGAAATAAATTCTTTTAATAATTCTTGTGAATGTAGTCACTTTTTTGGAAGATATATGAATAATAATAACCCCTCAACTAAGGATAAACTTTCCATTTTAATAATTCATGTTGCTTTGAATGATATTTTTGCTCCTCAAATAAGTTTTTCTTTTGACACAATAAATTTGAGTCAGTGAATTTTTAAAACAATTATCCCACTGAGCAGGAATTCTATATTTTTTGTAAAAAATTTGATTATGTATTTTTATTACAAAATTAAAAAAAAAATCTTCGACTTGTTAAAAGCTGAAATAAGAAGTTGGAAAATTCCGTTGTTAAATGGACTGTCCACTGGTGAAATATACCATCAATACGGAAGAATTAAGGAAAACGACTCTGTAGGATGAAGACTGTACACCACAGTGGAACGAAAAAAACCAAATTTGATTTTTAATTTTTAATAGCGCGGAAGTATTGCCTTTTGGTTTAGATAAGACAAATTAAAAATATGAAAAATGTTGGAGTACGGCTTGATGTGCCGCAAAGACGTTCAAGTTTCATAAAAACACACTTTTTGGTATTTTTTCAAAGATTTTTGAGTGTCTCGATTAGGAAATAAAAAGTTATAAATGGTATTATCTATACTTATAATAAAGCTCAATGTGTGTGTGTGTGTGTGTGTGTGTGTGTTGGCGCTCTACAGGCCAGACCATTCAACCTACAGCTACCAAATTTGGCACGTGTATACCTTGGAGGCCGGGAATGTGCACCTGGGGGTTATTTTTTCGAATTTTTAATTAGAATTTTATTTATTTAAAAATTAAGCGAAATTTTGACGTGTTTCTGCTATAACTGCCGAAAATATTACCGCACAAAAAAGATTTTTACATGAAGTTAAAGATAAAAAATTTATCTTTTAAATGATACTACTGTTTTAATCTTAAAATTAAATTTCTATTTTTAATGAATTTTTAAATAAATATTTTAACTATGTTTTTCAATAATTTTTTTCGTCAAAAATAAAAATGAGGATTAAGCACGTTTCGCATTCAGGAGAAAAAAATAGCTTTTTTCAAAGTGTTGCCATCACATTGATTAAAGCTCTAACTGAAATTAAATTAAATCTTTTTGGAAATAAAATCTGCAAAAATATAATTTTCGTCACGTGTCTGTAGGAAATGAAACAAATATGAAATATTATTTTTTCTAAAAAATAAATTCAAGAAAAATTCTTTTATGATCTTTTACACTCTCTATATTATTAATACAATAAATAAGTTTTATTATAAGGCAAGTTTTGTTTAATATGAACAGGATATCCATTCAAATCATGGCCACACAGCTAATTTGAAAACCTTTAGTAAGACAAAGATCTGTTGCGACATAAATCGTAAATATTTTATTTAATAGTAGCAAACGATTATTTTAATAATTATAAATTTTATTTTGTAAATAGTTGTGAAATTCAGATTGGTAACAGTGATATTTTTGGAACTTTTAATTTGTTGTTTAAAAACGATGTTAGAATTTTGAATGAAAATAAGTTGATGTAAATTTGATAATATTATCTATAATGTAATAAGATTTAGTTTCATAATAAGTTTGTCTGCATTCTATTTTTGTTGACTCACGAACACAACAGATTTACTAAAATGATTTAAATAGAAAAATGATTATATTTTATGTGACTTAATTCAATAAATGCTCTAATAAATAACAAATTTTTGATTTTACATAAAGCTTCTGCTGTCGAAATCACGAATAACAAAATGCTCTTGAAACACTAATATTTTAAATAAAAAGAGTTAATTTCCATTCAACTAAATCAATCACTTAAACTGACTGATTTATGAAAATTTGAATATCACTATTCAATAAAAAAAAAGGATAATTTTAGATTTTCCATCGATCGTTTCAAAAAAAATACGCCAATCAGCGCGCAGGTTTCTAAGAATAATTGGCCTAAGATTATGAAAATGTTGAGTTTTTCTAGATTTTTAACATTCAAAACTTCATAAATAAGTCTTAGTTGATCGTGGAAAATAGGAACATTCATTTCATTTATTTAAAATTTGGTGTGTCCAGAATATTTCTCAGAATATGATACCTTACTGCATTAAATTTAGATTTCATAATTTTTGAAATATATTTATAGGCTGGAATAAAATATTATTATTGATTTCATTTCAATCCTTTTGAAAGCAAAACTAAAAACTGAATTTTATGCTAAATCTGAGAAATTTTTGTTGAATTATTCTTTGAGATATTGCATAAATTATCAAAAATATTTTGTAGTTCACATAAGACTTAAATACCGAGATATTCTGTTTGCAATACTCATATTCAATAATAATAGTAATAAATAAATAGCAATAAAGATGATAAATAAAATAAAACGCTTGGTTTTATTAAAAATATCTTTATATTAATTGCAATTTCATCATTTTCACTTTAAATTAAAGTTGACGTTTTACCGGAAATGACAACAAATTAGCAAAATATATAGAGTAAATTGAACGAAACGATCTAAACAACAGTATAAGTTCAGTATGACTATCAAAATTTGAAGATTAAAATTGTTTTGTTTGAGAATCTATTAAGAGACCAGTTACTTAAAATATTTAATTGAAAATTATAGCGAGCGGTAATATTGGCGAACCGGCTGGTCGCCAAAGGCGGCTAGTATATAATATACAGTGGTGGCCAAAGTTGTGGACACTTTTGAAAATCGTTATGTTTTCTAACTTTGTATGCTTATAGAAAATGTTGCATTTCACAAAATGTAAATTCTTACATATCATTTTAACGAGAATTAAATGCTGATCTCAATACAAAAAGCAAAATTCAAATATTTTCAATACAAAAAAGTTATTCTTATTTTTATCTGAATAACAAACAATGTGAAGAAAGGGAATGTAATTTCTAACTTTCCTGACAAATCATTGTTCTTGTTCTGGAAACCAATAAAATGTTTTTAACTGCTACCAGAAGCTGAAGAAGTATAACTGTTTTTTATGTAATTTTTCTGTAGAAGTATGACTGTTTTTTATGTAATTAAAATACATTTTAAAAAACTTTTTAATATACAGTTGTAAATTTTATAAATATTTCTAATATTTAGTCAAGAATCAATGATATGAAATAAAATAATATATTGGGCTCTTAGAAAGAGATTATTGTGATATATGAATGTGGTTTTTCCTATGCTGAAATTGCAAGACAGGTGGGTGGTTCAGTGGCTACATCTGGAATCCGAAAATTTTGTTTAAGATATCAGGAGACAAATTCAATAAAAAGGAAAGCAGGAAATGGCTGAAAAAAGTGCACCACATCTGTTGATGATAAAAAAAATGAAAAGTCTTTGTCTCCAAGATAGAAGAATGTCATCAGCAGCCATCAGAAGTGAATGATTCTGGAATTTATGTCAGTTCAAGAACAATCGGAAGAAAATTATTAGATTTTGGACTAAGAGGTAAAGTTGAGCCAAAAAAAATCTTATCTCAATTTAAGCAGCGTATAAAAATATTACACATTAATTGTACAGATGATCAGTGATTACAAGTTATTTGGAGTGATGAAACAAAAATATTGTTACGAATCCGTAATGCTGTTTCCCAGCATAGTTGGTTCCATCATTGGAAAGAATGCTTTACAGTCATCTGAATGGGACGGTGTCCAGGTGTGCGTCGGAGGTCCCAGAGCTTGACGACAAACTTGTGACCATTTGGCGACTTGGCGACGAATTTGGCGACTTTGACGCCAAAATTGATTATACCCGAAACTTCGAGAATTTTCCCGATCCGTCCAGTAGGAACTGAGATACGCCTCGAACGTTCCTGATTGGTTGAGAAGCTTCTAGCCCCGCCTCCCGAGGCCTATAAAAGGAAGCAGCCGCAGCTGCCAGAGGAAGGTAGGAGTCAGTAGGAGTCGAGAGTTGGAGAAGTCAGTCAGAGTGGACAGAGCGGAGTAGTCGGAAGCGGCGGAGTCAAGCTCGTGCTGAACTGAGCTATGCGCTACTGTCTGCAGTAGATTCTGCTTGTATGTTGCTGTGTATGCTACACGTCTCGGCTGAAGAAAGTCTTCTCTGTGTTGTATATAGCTGTCGCGTTTGTGCTGTACTGTGTGTCTTCGTGTAAATAAACGTCGTTGTTTTTATTCTACTTCTGCCTGCTGATTGAGCGTTCTTTACACCATATCACTTCCACTATCCTTACGAACCCCGGCGGTAAAATTCGTAACAATATTGTTATTCGGTAGTGAAGCGAAAATAGAGAAGAAATAGAACAGGCGAAGAACTACATCCTGACTGCATTCAGGCAACTAAGGAAAATCCAATTAGTGTTATGATTTGGTCATGCATGTCAGTAGACGATATTGGTCTCCTTCGTGTTATCGATGGGGCATTAAATGCAAGAAAATACATTGACACTATTCTAGAGTCAAAATTTACACCTCCCATCAATGATCTATTTCCCAAGAATGTATCATTTATTTTTCAGCAGAATTCAACTCTTTGCTACACAGAAAAAATATCGAAAGAGTGCTTTATTACAAAGAGCATTGAATTGTTATCATGGCCAGGAAACAGTTCTCACTTCAAAATTATTGAGAACTTATGGCACCATTTGAAAACTCATGTACATATGAAGTGTTTGTCAAATAAAAAAGAATTAATTGGGGTTATAATTGTTTCCTGACATCCTGTAATAACAAAGGAAATGTTTAAAATTTTAGTCAGCTCAATAAAACATCAAACTGAAGCTGTAATAATATATAAAGGCTATCCTACTAAGTACTGATAACTCACTGCAGTCATCAGCATCTAATGCATGTCGATAATTATTACCACTAAACATTTTTTATATTGCAAATATATGAATTTTGCTTTTTGAATTGAAATCAGCATTAAATTCTCTTTAAAATGATATGTAAGAGTTTGCATTTTGTGAAACGTTAATTTTTTTTATAATCGTACAAAGTTAGAAAACATAAAAATTTCTGAAAGTGTCCACAATTTTGGCCACCACTGTATATATAATTTAAATATAATATGAAACAGTTTTACTATTGCATTGTAAAACTGTTGAACTATTGTTGAATTGAAACATTTACTATTGCATATAAAACAGTTTTACTATTGCATTGTCATGGATTCCATAACACTGGATCATCGTCAGAACGGATGTTATTGAGGGAAGGCGGAGATTTGTCTGCATATGATGGCAAGTTCAGAACTGGTTTCAGGTCAGCAGCTTTGCCGAGTTCAGTTGAGTTGGCGTTTCCTCTCCTTCTATTGTGTAACTGATTAATGTAATTGATTTGATAGTTTTTGTAATTGTGTGATTTGCTGTGTGTGAAAATATCTCAGACAAAATTCGTGAAGACAAGAAAAATATCGGAATGTCCATTTCCTGGAAATTTAGGGATTTGCTTGAAGCTGAACTGCCGACTTACGTATCTGGTATGAAGTGCTATTTTTATATTAGACATAACCTCAAAAATTGCTTTAGAGAAGTATCCCTCTGTAAGTGAAATATGTAACACTTTAGTTCCCAAAATAGAACAAATATAGTCAAGAACTTCTATTCCCATTGTTTCTAGCAAAAGAATTTTACAAATGATAAAAGCTTATCATGTTAAATACAGGAATTCATTAAAGTTTAAAAGCAGCAAAGGTCAGATAAGTTTGATTCTAATCTTATAAAATTTAGAGAAGAAGCTAAGCATTTATTTGATATTGTTGCCATTAAGTGTGTAAACATTAATACTTGTATAAAAAGAAAAAATTACTATTATGGCATAAGAGTTTCTACATCATCAACGCAATGACAGGAAAATTAATTAGGTTGAGTAAAAGCACTAAGTTAATTTTGATATCAGATTTATTAAAAACAACACCTCTAGTTATCTGGCATTTTAATGCATGCTGGCTTGTTCTGGGCTGTGTCGACGTAATACATTTCGAAAGAACGGCATTAAATGAAATAGGTTACTTGGTACCACTGAGTATAATTTTAAATTTTATATTTCAATGAAAAGCATTTATTTTTATTTTAGTTTTACTATAATTATTACATTTCAGCGTTTTATTATGAAAATATTGTAAAGAGTCTAAATTTTTTATTTCACTCAAATTTAATAGTCAGAATCTACATGGTAATTGAATATTTATTATTTTCAGCAATTTTCTCTTTTGCTTACAAGATCAGATCCTATTTTTTTAACTTTAAAAAAATTATTAACACATAAAACTCCTTAAAACAATGGAAAAAGTACCAAAGTATGATTTGCCTTTCATTATTATGATGATAAATTTATGAATTATATAATACTTTTAATAAGAAATATAAACAAATGGTTAGATATTTTTTATTTATTTTTTAAATTTTAGTAATAATTGCATTAAAAAAATAAAATTCTAAATTATCCTTTCAGACTGCGACAAAAACATATATTCATTATATCCCTATTTTATTGATTTCTATAATAAACAATATCACCTTTTATTGGTACAATATGAAAGGTGTGTTGTGTCATAGATTCAATACTCGTGATTTTCTTCTTTCTCATTCCCCGAGTGGCATCAGCATTTAAATAAATGGTAACATTTTGTAAGGCTTCCTTTCTCAGTTTCTCGTAGCGAAGGGCCCCCGAATCAATCATAGTTGAGGTTTTTATTTCTCTCCCATGTCAGCCCATATTTCATTTCGGCCGCCTGATATTATACTTTCTGAGAAATATATAAGGCAGCATAAAGAAAAATAGGAAGCTGTGAAGAAATATATCTATTTCGAGATATTTGAGTCAAACTGCTCTGGTGGATAGTGCGTTTAACTGCATCGGCATAGCTATCGGCATGAAAATAGAGCTCTAACCCTCAAGGAACATTTTCTTTTTAAACCCCTTTTTACCAGATACCGTTATCGACTGCAGTAAACTACTTGCTAGTGAGGAAATGGCAGTATGGGGGGAGCAGTCTGGACGTGGGGAGGGAACAAGAAAATGCGATGTGAAGAGGCGTCATATTTTGTACCATCACGATGAACAAGAGTGGCCTAGGTCATATTTTGGAAATGGATTTCGAATTAGTTTTTATTGTTAGTTACAAGTCATTCCGACAATTACTGGCGACTTCTTGAGTGGCAAGTTGAGAAAGAAAAAACTTTCCCTTAATAGCCTATTTGTGAAAGGCTTATCCAAAGCTGTAGTCTTTTTTTTTTTTTTAAATTGTGGGAGCCTTTTTTTTTTAATATTTTCTTTTCTTTTCAGTTGTTAGAATAAATACTAATTGTGTAATGGCTTAAAAGTTTTACTATATAAAGTTGAAAGTCGGTAATTTAATGGAATCAAAGAAATTTTTTATCAAAACTTTAATAATAGTTTAATTCAACATTTCACTGCAAGTTTCTTTAAGTAATCATAAATTTCTTGGACCCTTTGAAGCCGTTTTGGTATTATGTCATTTATTTAAATCAATGACAATTGTAGACAAAACAATTCAAGAAAGAACATTTTACTTTTTATCGGTCCGACAGAATTCCAATGGCTGATATACCTATTTTCTATAAACATATTATATAATTACTGAAATACTTACGATAATGAAAAGGTTGCAAATAACAAAGGGTTTCGCTTTGTTATAAAAGTCTATCCTCAAAACCTTATCTTTTAGATGATTATTTAATCTGAATTTGATCAAAAAATAAAAAAAAATCTTCTTTAAATATTTTATGTAGTTTTTGTAATACTTTTAATATATCAAGTACTCGATTTTATATTACATTAGTTATTCTATTACTATATAAATTGATTAAAATTAACTTTTAGATTTTAAGTGACTTAATTAGTTAGTAAAAACGATACATTATAGTGATAGATTTTAACTCAAGATATTGTTTAAAATATTTAAGCTTAAAATTTAATTTCTATTTAGAATTTTATGTGCATGGAAAGATTAAAATAATTAATCCTACATGTTTTTATTTTAAATTATTCTCAACTAGTTTGTTAAATTGTTCTTGCTTGAGAATTGACATTAATACAAATAGTAAATATAATATATTATTTTGGGAATCATCAGTTACTACTGTGAATATGAAATGGGGGAATTTCTGAATAAATACTTATTCCAATTATTTAGCTATTTCTATTTAATTCATTAATGCACTGGTGTCACAGCACCATTTATTTTTAAATAATTCAATACTGAATATTATAACATTTTCAATTCAAGTGGAAATATTTTTTTCATCAACAATTAGTCCTTTTTAAAATAAAATGAAGTTTCTTTTCTTTTCTTTCTCAAAGTCAATTCACTAATCAGTAATTACTTTTAATCAATTTTATTTGTGAAACCAATTACTTAATTCCAGAAAAAGAAATTCCGGACCACGGTGGCCTGGTGGTAAGGTCTCGGCTTCGGAACCGGAGGGTTTCAGGCTCGTGATCCGTTTACACCGAAAAACCGTTGTGTAAGCAGATCTGGTACACATTAAAACCGTCCGGACCAAACGTCCTCCCACTGGTGTGGCGTGGTGTGGAGAGGGAGGATGCCAGCTCAGATGTCGTTTTCGTCATCTGACCACTGTTCAAAATTACAAGGTCCGTCCCAAGATAACTCTAGTGTTGCTTTAAAAGGGGATGTTAATATAGCTAAACTCAAAAAAAAAGTTCCTTTTCCTTTCTTTTTTAGAAATATTTAATAAAAAATAGAATTCCTTCAGAAAATTCTTTTCTTATAAATAAATATGTTGAATATTCGACTTTGTTTTTTTAATAGTGTATTATCTGATTTCAAAAATCAGTAATGAAAAAGAAAGTGATTCGGTCATTCAATAAAAATTATTGATCTGCAAATCTTTACTAATAATTACCCAGGGGAGTATTGTGTACGTTGGCTCTTATAGACCAGATCGTATAATATAGTGGGCCTATATTTGGATCAAATATACATATGTTGTTGAAATATTTTATGCATAAGAATTATTCAGAGCAGGGATACGCAAACTTTTAAAAACATTTCTTGCATCTATAGCCACTTATTATGGCACTTAAATATAGCCACTTAGTGAAATGTGTCTTGCATTTATAGCCACATAGTATTGTCCAAGAAGTAAATTTTATGAAGAAGAAGAAAACTTTTAAATTTTTATTTATAAAACGATATTTTATATCTAAAGTGTGGATGATGAGCAATTTAAGCTCCTATCACATTCAACGTATTCTGGGAAATTATATATATATTCAGAATCTTGTCATACCCAGAAAAAAAAAACTTACATAATTCGGAGTTTGTGAATTCTTGGTTTTGAGAACCAAGAACATCAAGTTATTTGAGAGATTTAATTGACATTAAATACATGTAATATTCTTGGCGACTAACCAGTCGACAATAGTGACTAATAAGCAACTAGAAAGAGGCCTGTAATCTTGAAATAGCACACGGCAAATCGAGCTTTGAAAGAAATTCAAAAGCGAGAAAAGAAATAAAACTAAAAAAGAAGCACATTCAAGTTAATATCGGAAGTTATAACTAATATTCGGATAGATGGTCATTCTGTATTCATCAAATATCATATAAAGACAAAGGTTTATGATCCAACTCCTTGGGGAAAATATTAGAAGTTTTGATGAATTACAGTCTCACAAATTTATATTTTTATGAAAAAAAACTTTTTTTACTTTTATAAACAGGATTAGGAATTTCATCTTTTCAGCTAAGAAAAGGCTTTTTAGTTAAAAGCCGTAACATGATTATAACCAAAATAATTGGGCATAGTTATTGAGTTGAAAGTTTTCTTTCATTACCCTGTGTTCTGCTTTCAAATAAATTTTCAGACTCATTTTATTTTTAAGCAGTCTTACGGTGTTAATTACTTACGTCTTGCAGAAATAAATATTGAAAATGTAGTAGGTAATTAATATTAGCAAACTAAGAGTATTTTTAAATCAAAAAAGAAATCCACTTTCATAGAAAGGAGGGGGGAGGAATTCCGTAGCATATATTTTAGGTAAAATATAATTGGAAGGGCCACATTTATTATCATTTGACGTAAAAATATTTTTTAATAATAAAAAATTTACAAGGGACTCTTTTAATAAACCCTGTATAATTATCTCTTTTAATAACTATCTATGTTTTTTTTCAATCTAATTGCTCCCATTTTTCAATAATTTGTTTGTAGTCGAAATTTACATACATTTACACTCAGGAGAATAGGAAATAAAAAGCATTTCACATTTATTAAAAAGTAAATTAATTCAATTATCTTAAAATTGTTGTTAATATTAGCAAGTAATTACTGTCTTACTTATTATGATTTAGATGCCTTTATATTATTATTTATATTTATTTTATAGTTTAATTCATATCTTTTATTTATATCAGTAGGTATAAAATATATATTACTTTATTTCATAAAAAAAAATAAAGTTCCATTCATATAAAAATTAGATTTTTATTAAAATATCGATGTTATTTTTGAATAATATTAGCTATTTTATGATTAAATAAGCCCAAAAAATTACAGATATTTTTATCCGTAACAATTTTTTTTAATATTTCAAGCTTATTCTAAAAATTATTAAAATAAAAGCAATAAGCAAATGCTGAAAACCTATATACCATTAAAAATACAGAGACTTATATATAATATTTTAAAAATATAATTATGTGAGCTCTTGTAATATTTGTCGTACAATTTACAAATTATTTATATTCTATTTAACTTACAATTAAATAAATTTATAATTGTTGATGAAAATAAATCATCGAATCAATTATTTAATATCTTTGAATATAATTAACTTCTATGTAAATCTCTTATGCAGAGTAGAACTTATTCAATAAATAATTAGTACATTAATTTCTTGAAAGTGTAATCATTTTTGTTTTTCTCATGCACAAGTCTGTAGTTCTTGGCGATGTGCTGAAGCATTACTGCCCTCAGAAAACTGCATTTAAATATTCTTTTGTGCTTCATTCATAATTCAATGCATATTTTTAGGTATCATTTTGATTTTAAAGAAAATCCTGAAGTCACGAAATAACCTTATTACAAATCAATTTTAAATACATAAATTTGATTATTTGTTTTTTTAAAACTGTAGCTTTATTAGTTAGTTAGCACTCGATGTATTTCATAAAGGTCTGTACATTTCTTCAGTGTTACATTTATGCTTCCTAAAGCTCTTGTCTAAATGTTTATTCTATATAATTATAAATTTTCAGAGTAACTTGTTGTTGGTAATACTCGTTTAAATTTTTGATTTTTGTAAACTATTTAGCTGTGAAAAAAAATTCACAGCTAAATGGTCTACAAAATCGATTTAGATCAATAATTTTAAATATTTTGATTAGTACAAATATGAAGTACTTGAAACTGAAATAATTAATGAACTGTACAATTTTCATTAATTGTATTCTTTCATCAGCGCAGAAAGCAAAAAAGGAATTCGAAACTGTCACTGAACTTTGAAGGTACATTGTCATATAATACACAACGATAATACATTTCCCCAACGTAAATAGAATTCGAAGATAGTGTTCGCTTTCTAATATGGTAATTGTTTCTAAACCATCCATGCTCTTTTTAGTGCTCTAACTAGTACAAATATGAAGCAATTGAAACTAAAATAATTAATGACCACTTAAATTGTCATTGATATTCTTTCATCAGTCAAGAAAGTAAAAACGCATTCAAAACTATCATTGAGCTTTGAAGGTGCATTGTCATATAATACACACCAATAATATGTTTCCCCAAAGTAGTTAGATTTCGAGGTTCGTGTTCGCTTTTTACTAAAGTAATTGTTTCCTCCATACTTTTGCGCATGCACCAGTCGGTTATGATTTAACGAAAATAGGTATGAGATGAAAAATTGAGACGGTGTTTACTAACCAAAGAGAATTCAGATGATATGGAGAATTTTTCTTACTAAACAACATATAAAAGCATTCTATTCTGATTTAGTATTTGCTGCATATGTGTGCGTCATTTTATGATCACATCATATTTACATAAACATGTGAATACATTCCTGAATTACACCATTTTATAAAGAAAAAGCGCATAAAAGGAAAATAAATCCTAAAATAAGCACTTTTCAGATAAATCTCTGCGGAATAAACTCTACCATAAGTGATAAATGTGGTTTTCTGTAAAATGCAGTACGTTACTTTACATTTCAGAATATAATGCAAATGCTAAATTCTGAAATAAACTCAAGTAACGAAAATAATAAAGATAATCTGCATATATTTTTTTAAAAATTGGGCTGAGATATGTTAGAAAAATTGTATTTTCAGATTATTGCCTTTTAAGTTTATTGTAATGATATATAAGAATTATTGTATTCGTTTAACAAAGGGCTGAGAAAGGTCTTACAATAGCGAAACCGAGATTAGACCGAAACCCAGATTCATCAGTGATGATTGTTAAGTATGATTGAAGATCTAAACTGATTTAAAATTATAATCTTGGACGCAATAATGGCTTGAAGCTTTAATGCTGAAATCAATTTCTAATGATGAAAGATTTTAGCTGAAAGATAAGAAATAAAGAAGTACTGTATTTATTACAGACAGAATATTACAGATTTATTACAGACAGTACAGAAATTATGAAGCGATTTTTCACGAGGAAAAAATATCTTAATCTTCAGTAAGTTGAATTAGATTTTTAGATTTTAGATATCGAAATCGAAATAATTCCGTTCTGTGAAAGAATTTCATATTATTATTTTGCAGCATTTTTTTGTCTATATATGTATGAAGATTATAATTTTTTATGACAAATTTTCTTTCGGAACAACTGGCGAATTTTAGATTCTAATAAATAAAATATTTCAAAATTCGTTTATATAAAAAAATTCAGTCTGATGTTGATCTTTCCTTCGATCTTACTTATAGTCGCTGATTTCTAACCAGGCAGACAAGGCAACTACCTAGGGACACTTAGTTGAGTGGCCATCATAAGCAAGCTGTTAGGCT
This sequence comes from Argiope aurantia, assembly GCA_026543865.1. Taxonomy (NCBI): domain Eukaryota; kingdom Metazoa; phylum Arthropoda; class Arachnida; order Araneae; family Araneidae; genus Argiope; species Argiope aurantia. The sequence goes on along the minus strand of JAPMOR010041017.1, from coordinate 724,203 downwards.
ACGTACGAATTAATTTGTAATTTCGAAAATTTATGAATTTTAGAATGATACTTTTTACTTTCTCGTATATGAATTAAGAGAAAGTATTGAAATCATCAAAATTTAGAACTCTTGGGATTTTGAGGAATTTTATGTTTTAAATCCTCCTGAGTTTAAAAAACCTATTTTTGGCATTATATATGTCTGACTATCTTTTTGAGACAAAGATAACTCGAAACTCCTTTAAGCTAGGTGGATAAAATTTTATATATGGTTTATAAACCAAATTTGTTGAATTCTATCAAATTTGAGTAAAATCCATTCAGAGGAAATTTAACTGTCCAGTAGTTCGATTATATTTAACACGATAATTACAAAAAAATATAGGTAGATGGATATAATTCGGTACATATATTTAACATTATAAGGTAGGCATCTAACAAAGTTTGAGCCAAATTCTACCACCGATGGTATTGATGTCTGTCGGTCTCTACTTTCAGAAACTTGTAAATGCGATAATTCAAAAATGCAGCAATTAAATATATCAAATATGGTGTGTGATTTTGTGACCATATGTGTAATTCTGTGTTAATTACTTCTTCTTTTCAATCGGTTGGGAAAAACTCATCTTAAGCACAAATTCGATTTATGTATGCCTTTACCTGCATGCCAGGGATTAATGTCTAAATGCTCTTGCCAGGCTATGCAAGGCATTATTTCCTTGATTGAAGTAAAAGATAACATCTTTAATAGAGAGTATGCTAGGAAGTTTTAAACAGACTACTCAGTTGTTTGTTTTTGACAAATAATAAAACATTGGGATAAAATGAAAATTTGATAAAATGTAATTGTCTAGGTTATTATTTATTTCATTACTTTCACTTAATTACTACATTATTTATATAACCTTAGCGTATGTTCAAATATAATTGCGTATAAAAAATGTGGCTGCTGGCATTATGAATCATAATATATAATTGAATAAAAACATATACTTCATAAATTAATCTATATCTATACTTATAATAAAGCTCAATATGTGTGTGTGTGTGTGTGTGTTGGCGCACTACAGGCCAGACCATTCAACCTACAGCTACCAAATTTGGCACGTGTATACCTTGGAGGCCGGGAATGTGCACCTGGGGGTTATTTTTTCGAATTTTTAATTAGAATTGTATTTATTTAAAAATTAAGCGAAATTTTGCCATGTTTCTGCTATAACTTCCGAAAAAATTACCGCACAAAAAGATTTTTACATCAAGTTAAAGATCAAAAATTTATCTTATAAATGCTACCAATGCTTTAACATCAAAATTAAATTTCTGTTTTTAATGAATTTTTAAATAAATATTTTAACTCTATTTTTCAACAATTTCTTTCGTACAAAATAAAAATAAACGTTTCGCATTCCTGGGAAAAATATAGCTTTTTTCAAAGTGTTGCCATCACATTGATTAAAGCTCCAATTAAAAATAAATTAAATCTTTTTGGAAATGAAATCGTCTGTAGGAAATGAAACAAATAAGAAGTACTATTTTTTTCTAAAAAATAAATTCAAGAAAAATTAGTTTATGATCTTTTACACTCTTTATATTATTAATCCAATAAATCAGTTATATTTTAAGGCAAGTTTTGTTTAATATGAACAGGATATCCATTCAAATCAATGCCACACAGCTAATTTGTAAACCTTTAGTAAGACACAGATCTGTTGCGACATAAACCGTAAATATTTTATTTGAAAGTAGCAAACGATTATTTTAATAATTATAAATTTTATTTTGTAAATAGTTGTAAAATTCAGATTGGCAACAGTGATATTTTTGGAACTTTTAATTTGTTGTTTAAAAACGATGCTAGAATTTTTAATGAAAATAAGTTGATGTAAATTTGATAATATTATCTACAATGTAATAAGATTTAGTTTCATAATAAGTTTGTCTGCATTCTATTTTTGTTGACGCACGAACACAACAGATATATTAAATGGTTTAAATAGAAAATGATTATATTTTACTTAATTCAATAAATGCTCTAATAAATAACGAATTTTTGATTTTACATAAAGCTTCTGCTGTGGAAATCACGAATAACAAAATGTTCTTGAAACACTAATATTTTAATAAAAAGAGTTAATTTCCAATCAACTAAATCGATCACTTAAACTGACTGATTTATGAAAATTTGAATATCACTATTGAATAAAAAAAAAGGATAATTTTAGATTTTCCATCGATCGTTTCAAAGAAAATACGCCAATCAGCGCGCAGGTTTCTCAAGATTAATTGTCCTAAGATTATGAAAATGTTGAGTTTTTCTAAATTTTTAACATTCAAAACTTCATAAATAAGTCTTAACTGATCGTGGAAAATAGAAACATTCATTCATTTATTTAAAATTTGGTGTCTCCAGAATATTTCTCAGAATATGATACCTTACTGCATTAAATTTAGACTTCATACTTTTTGAAATATATTTATAGGCCGGAACAAAATATTATTATTGATTTCATTTCAATCCTTTTGAAAGCAAAACTAAAAACAGAATTTTATGCTGAATCTGAGAAATTTTTGTTGAATTATTCTTTGAGATATTACATAAATTATGAAAAATATTTTGTAGTTCACATAAGACTTAAATACCGAGATATTCTGTTTGCAATACTCATATTCAATAATAATAGTAATAAATAATTAGCAATAAAGATGATAAATAAAATAAAACGCTTGGTTTTATTAAAAAATATCTTTATATTAATTGCAATTTCATCATTTCCACTTTAAATTAAAGTTGACGTTTTCCCGGAAATGACAACAAATTAGCAAAATATATAGAGTAAATTGAACGAAACGATCTAAAGAAAAGTATAAGTTTGGTATGACTATCAAAATTTTAAGATTAAAAATGTTTTGTTTGAGAATCTATTAAGAGACCAGTTACTTAAAATATTTAATTGAAAATTGTAGCGAGCGGTAATACTGGCGAACCGGCTGGTCGCCAAAGGCGGCTAGTAATGTATAAAATCAAGTTTAACTATCAGCGTGTGGAGCACAAAATGTATTGAAATGCATCACTAAATTGATAATTTTATTTTAAAAAATGGTTTTATTATGACCAATGTCTAGAGATAGAAAATGTTTAAATGCTACGACTGACTTATTAATATAGTAATACGTCAAATTACTTTATAAATTTTAATATTTATTGAGAATGATGCCATTGACTTTCAAGTTTTCTGAGTATGCATCTTACTACGTTCAAATTTGATTATGCATCTATGTATGTTCTGAGAATGTTTTCTGAGTGTTTTATTCACCGTTTAAAGCTATTTTCATTTTAAAATCAAAATAATATTAATGAATAAAAAGTATTATGAATTATCTTCAAGTATATTTGTAAAAATCTGAAAGAAAGAAAAAAAATTCGTTCAATTTACTGACCACTACATTTTGCTAAACTTTATCTACTTTATTTCTTGATATAAAACTAGAGTAACTGGCGTTCAAATATAATAAGACTTCCTGTAACAGGGTTCCGATGGGTCCAGAATCATGTAATTTCATACTTCACAATTAATAATGACTGAAAATGATGAAACAAGAGTAGAGCTGCAATGTGTGAAACATCCTTTTGGAAAGTATAACCGAATTTCATAGATGAACCAAACGCGTTGTAATATTCGCTTCTACATCCCATAAAGGTTACAAAAAGTTAATAACTACGTCTCAAAATTGCGATAATTTAATTATAGATAATGTTCCACTTTCCTCCGCTTCATAATGTTGCAACGTCCCTCTTAGGAGCGTATTTCTAAATAAATTACACTGCTCTCATCTCAGATAGGGAAAAAAAGTGCCATAAATTTAATATTTTCTTTTTTAATTTTGTTATGCTTTCTTCATGTTCTCAACGTTCTTGATCACATCTTTTTATTGCGCAAGAAATATTCCAGCTTCGACTCTGTTAGTGGTTCTATTAAGAGATAAATGTTAAGTTTCATCAATAATCTTAAGGGGGATTTTTTATATACTTTCTATTATGGATTTGTTGTTTTCTTTCATAAAACTGGGAGCTTTTCAGCCATAAGTTCCTTCTGAGTATGATCAGAACTTTGAAGGATGAAGTTTTCTTTATGAAATGCAGAAAACATAATGTACTACCATTTCGATGTCAGTTTTTATTTAATCGTAATGATTTAATATTCTTATAATTTTCTCCAATGATAATAAAAGCGAACGAATATGTATCTATCTATACATTAAAACTTTACAAAAATCTATCGCTGGATCTAGAATAACTAAATTTTGTCGGCAAAAAATATTTTATAAGGTACGAATTATCACTTGAGGCAGACAGGTTTTTTTTATAAATGTTGTATTTAGAATTTTAATTATTAAAACGTTTTGCAGAATGTAATTTTTTCCCATCAACATCAGAAAATTATTCAGAGTTTTAATACTCTATTCCGAAATGTTGTAGCATAATGTTTGAAATTAAACTCTTTTATATTCGTCTGTTGATTGCATTAACCGTTGCATTATGCTTTAATGATTTTTATTTCATGCGATTTAGAGGAAGAATGCCAATATATCTACGTCCTGCTGTCCTTCTATATGTCTTATAACAAAGTTTTATGCATTAATTTAGTAGTGAAGAGAGCCTCATGGTGTTGTGCAGATGAAAACACCGGCTTTTGGTAATCGTATGTTATTGAGATTTCTTCTAGATTCCATATCACACGACACACAAAACATCAAATTACACACACATACATACCATGGAAGAATAAAATATCACATAACTCCAAGTTGGTAATGAACTGTCACAGATTACTGATGTCTCTCTTACTAACTGAAATGCATCATGGGAACTATATAAATACTCCGTCTCAAAGCGCCATCTAGGGGCAAGTGTGGAGAAGAGACACTAATATATATATTATATAACAGTGGTTACAAGCTACCTTTCTCTTGAAGTTGATTAACGCTTTTTACATCAAGGGCCATACAACTTATAGAGAAATTCTTTACTTCGTAAAGATTATCATGTTACTATTAAGCGAATTAATATTTTTTAAGAATTATCAATAACTTTTATGTCATCTTATAATTATGTTTTGAATTCATTTCAACAATATTGATTTATCGATTCAATGATAGTGTTTTTTTTTCTTGAATTTGTGAAAATCTTAAAGATATTTACGTTCAATATTTGCAATAATATACTTCATTATTGCAAATTTACAAAATGAAATTAAAATCAATTTATCATTGCTTCTTTGAAAATTAAGTGTTGTATAATTCTAATTCTTCTTCTAATTTTGTTTCTAATGTTAATTTAGATAGCTAAAGATTAAAATTTCTTTTTCAATGATTATTGGATTTTTGCTATTTCTTCATTTTATTTGTTAAAATATTTTGTGGGATGTATTAAAAAAAACTTTATGATATGTTTTTGTTTCTATTTTATGGACTTGTTGTTTTCATAAATTTACATTAATACCACTTCTTGAGCATTTAGGTTTTGATATTACTTCAATATATCTAATAATTATTTCTTGTAATAATTAGAAATTAAATCAAAATTAAATGCTATTTAAATATGAATATCAATATACTCTGTTCTTAACTTTTCCTTCGTTGCATTGCATTACAAAAACAACATTCGCAGCTTCTTTTGTGCCAAATAAAAGAAATTAAAATTTAAATCAGTTGATTGGCATATATATTTAAACATTTCAATATAAAATGGCAGTGAGAAAAAATCTAAAAGATAATTCTTTATGCTAGGCACAATTTTTTTAATAAATTATGCAAATATAGATAAATAGTTTTTATTAAGATCAAGTACTTATGATTCAACCAGATTTGACCATACTGAAGTTTATTGGAACAGTGATTATTCATCAAATATTTCTATACAAAATTCGTGATCACTTTCAAAACGTATTTAATAAAAAATTATGATTACTCCCACAGGATAAGCACTTAATCGTTTAAGAAATAAATCTCCTTTAATAAATATTTATATTATAAAAATTGTATACTTTTCATATATAGCTAGTCATATTAGAAATCAACCAAAAACACATGCATTATTTTTTAATTTAAAACATAAAAAAACATTAAATATCAAAATGAACGGCTTTTTAGTAATATTTAATTTTGCAGAGTTATTGTGCAAATTTAATGAATTTGTAATATGTTTTGCCAGTAAAATGATATTAGTAATTCATTATTTGTTGGGAGATATAGTAAAATTTGTTATTTTATCAGAAATATATCATTATTAGCTTACAGATTATGAGTTGAACAAATAGTTAAACACTTCATGCAGTGGGGATTTTGACGGTGAAAGAGTGCTTTTTTCCCTTTTATAAGAAATTGGAAAGTAAATACTATTTCAGTCAACCACCTTCATTATCTGATCGTGGTTTTACTCGGAGAACCGCGGTGGCCTGGTAGAAAGTTCTCGGCTTCGGAACCAGAGAGTTTCAGGTTCGAGATCCGATTCCACCGAAGAACCGTCGTGTAAGCAGGTATAGTGCACGTTAAATTCGTACGGGTCAAACTTTCTCCCTCTAGTGTGGTGTCGAAATTTGGAGAAGGGGATGGTATCGTCCTCGTCATCTGACAGCGGATCAAATTTACGAGGTCCACCCCAAAATAGCCCTAGTGTTGCTTTAAAAATGGGAGATTAATGTAACTAAAGTAAACTAAATTTGATTTTACTCGTTAGAATTTAACTCCCTTATCAAACATGAAGTGATTAAATGGAATAGATGAATAATAATTTACTAAACGGTCTAATTGGCTAACAGTGACTAATGGACCAAAAACGGTCAATTAAATAATTAAAATGGATACATAAATTAGTAATGGGAGGGGGAGGGAATACCAATTATTTATTTGGTTTATTCCATTAAGAATTGGAAAATCAGGTGGTATAACAACCGCATCGCTTGTATGATGAAAATTAATAAAAATACTTTTTAAAATGCACTTTTATTGATGAATTAAAATAGACAGCTTGTTTGAATTCTATTATTTTTTTAACATTTTCATCTTTAATTTATATTTAATATAATGCATTGCATAAAATCTTGAAATCAATATTTTTTGGTTTAAAACATTTTTTTTGTTCGGTAGAAATCAGGTGAAATAAACGCATGTATAAGAAAATATGTGTCGAGATTTATTTAAAGTATACATTTTACGATTTGAAGAAGTTTAAATAATCATATTCTTTTTCATCTTACACGACATTAAAGTTGTGTAGGATGGAAAGCCAAATGTTCAAAGATTTTATGAAGAAAAAAAAAGTGTGATGTTTAATAATGCAGCCCTGTCATATAAAAACCGACAGTTTTCTTTTTTGATTTCCATATACAATATAGCATCAGATATTTTGTTTGTTTGTTTTCTGTTTCATATATGTGAAAAAATTATTTATTATTATTGTTTCCGTATTTATTATTTATTGAGTTCGTATCTAATTTTCATTTTTATCTTGTTGCTGTGTTTATTTACATTTCTGAAAAATTAAAGGTAACATTTTTGTATTTACTGATCATTTATTTACAAACATAGAAACATAGAAAAGTGAGTAAATTTAATGAAATCAAAATCTATTCATAGTTCTAGATTCTGCAAAATAAAATTAATTCATACAATTGTTTGATGTTTATATTAAAATTGGTAGACTATTCTTTCATTCTTTTGCAGAAAATAAAATCATCCGGTTAATGAAAACTATTCTTTCTAACTTTAAAGAATGTTCTTCAAAGAAAGTTGTTTTTAAATACATATACTGTGCTTCGTATTTAAAGAAAATGAAGGAACTTTTCTCCAAATAATGAGACAAAGAATAATTTAATTATTCTGATGAAAAGTTACATAATATATTAAAAATGGTTTCTAATATTAGCAAAATCTTTTATAAATTGAAGTGATAAGTTTGAAATAATGAAATAAAATATTTCAAATTCATAAAAATTTGAAAAGTGAAGATTTAAAAAAAAATTAGGTTATATATACTCTTTCTCTTTTTAATATATAAGAAAGAGAGAGAGAGATTATTTTCTTTATACATAAATTCCTAAATATTACCGTTTTAAAAACAAATTTCTAATTCCTCGAGTACAGCTTCGCTCTAATTTCTGTATTGCGAGGGCTTTAATTTTTCCAAAGTAATCGAAACCCGATGTCCACAGAGTCCTTTCTGAATTATATAGTTCAAAATACTTTTTCAGGCTTTCTATCTACCTAATTGATATGCTCATCATGGCTTCGAGAAAAAAAAATCATGATAATCGATAAAAAAAATATACTACGTCCTTTGAAATGAAGAAGAAAAAAAATTCAGAGTTCCAAGCCTAAATCTTCAAAGAATGTTTTACACACTCACACAAAATGATTGTATAATAATTAAAATATTAATTTTTGAAAAACCAATTGAATTGATATTTTAATGCTATACTTAACGAAAAATCTGATTTTTTTTAATGCACTATGCTATAATCTTCGCAAAACCTACCATGGATTTCCCGACAAATTAATTTTAACTATCCTTTCTTCGAAATGATCGTATCTATAAACGTTTCTTTGAAGCAAATGTTATGTTTTAAAGATAAATGATCATGCAAGACATCTGTTTTTTTTACACTGTTTTTGTTTTAACGTATGCTCAAGCAACAATAAAGAATCTCTTCGCAAAATCAATATTATTCATAAACATTTGATAAGCCAAGCATTCTAGCATGATTCATAATAAAAAAAAATAAAGGGGGGGGGTGGAGGGTGTTATTGGAAAGAAATCTTGTCTTGGATTTTTCCAGTGACTTATGAGCATTTATGCTTTCTGATGGGATCCGTCCCGTAAGCCAAAATTCGATTTCTTTCGCGGGGCTTCATTTCCACAGTACGAAGAACTTAGCCTGAAAGCATAGTTGATGTTCAAACAAATTAATTACGGTCCATTAATCGTACGCAAACAAAATCACTTTTCATTATGTAGAACTTTTTTCCTTTCTTCCTTTCTTGGAGCCCAAACTTCACGAGATTAAACAATTAATTTCATTTATTTTCTGGCCGACATCTTTGGAGGGGCAGAAAGGGAGGTCTCAGTGCAACTTTATTTATTTATCGAATGCTCGCTCATTCTTTTTCTAAATTCATTCAAATAATTACGTAATCTGACATATATCTAATGAATTATTTTTTTAACCTTCTGATTCAAATGCCGCGGAAGAATTTGTTGCTCAAACAAAGTACTCTTTTTAATTTTAATGAAGGCATACTTCTCACGTTTCTGCCTTCAAAAACAAGTTTTCATTCGAAATTACAAGCTCTTTCTTTGTGTACCTAAACAATCAAAATCCTTTGGGATATTTTTTTTTTATGTTTCTAGTAAAAATTTACTCTTGTTTTATCATGCAAAATTAATTTTAGAATTTTACTGATAGATTTTTTAAACTTTTGTAATAACTGTTTGAAAATAGATATTTTTTGTCTTGAATATTCTTTTTCCCATAAAAATATTGCAAACATTTTAAAGCCATGATTTTGATTTCACATGCATACAGAAGTAAAAAAATGAATGCAAAATTTATCATGTAGATAATTAATTGGGATTCATTTAAATTAGGGACAATAACATAGCAAATTAAATAATTTATTTATGTAAATCATCACTTAACAGTTTTATGCTGTAGAAAAATTAGCATTGTAATAATAAATGAACCAATTTCAGTACGTAGTATATTCGCTAATGGACAAATATATATATATATTTTTAATTTAAACCGAAGTACTTGATAGAAATGTGAAAAAAAATAAAAAATCAACTTCTATTAATATTAAATAGTAGCAAATTTTGCTTTCAATAAATTCATCTTAATGAAGCAACAAAATAACAAAATTTGAAATCAAAACAAAGTTATTTATTTTTTTTAAAAAATTCAACTTTTGATAACTAAGTGTAAAATATGCATAAAAATAAAAGGTTCATTTATTATATTTGAGCATCTAAAAGCCTTATCCTGCTTTCGAATATGAAAGTCATACACATCTTATGTTTTTAAAAGCATTTCATCAACACTGTATTATCATATTTATAAATTCGTAAGGAATTATACATGAATTATTAAGATGTGAATCAATCAGTGATTTCATGAAAAGATTTTAAATGTAGGAAGTCGGATATTTTACAAGAATTTTGTGTGTAGCATCTGTGTCTCGTTTTTACAAAATTCCCAGCCAATTTTTGGCATAATGTTAAAAGAAATCATTATTTAATGCAATATATTTGAAGACGAAACAGAAATTGATAAAAAGTAAACAATTAGGGAATTTTGAAATCTTAATATGCCAAGTAGTATAAGACCACCACCGGATATCATCTATTTCTGTTATGTTTAGTCAATGACTGCTTGCATTTTTTTTCAGACATATTAAAATTAAGCACGTTGAGTCGTAAATCTCTATAGAAATTTTGAAGCGTTGTATATTTCTCCATTTTCAAGAAACTACCAATCTATAAAGGTACCACTAAAAAAGGAAGAATTGATTGGTTGGCTGTTACTCCCTGTCACATAGTGCGTATTTCTTACGCAATGCACTAAACACAAATAACATATAGGAATGTAACGAAACTTAACAAGAAATTAAAAATGACAGGTTCTGTCACCAGTGAAAGAATATTCTTCTTTTGTTATTTATGGTCTTCCATATATTTTAAATTTTTTTTTTACAGTGTATAGATTATTTTTGTTTTCTACATTGCTTTGAAAGTACGCATAATATGATGATCAACAAAACAATATTTTTCTTTCTTAGTGGTATCTTTTATTCTTCTTATCTTAGTGGCATCGTTTATTCTTCTTATCTTAGTGGCATCGTTTATTCTTCTTTTCTTAGTAGCATATTTTATTCTTCCTTTTTTAGCGGCATTTCTTTTCAATTAATCCATCTTCATAAAAATGAATCAAGAAATTAACACTAGTGATTTATTCTTAATTTCTTTGCAATAGCCGGTGCTTTCACTGTCTGTATGGACATATTTGATTTGTGCAATATGGATTTGCTTATTTAAAATCTTCAAGCGACATGTTTTATTAAAAATGCTTTAAAAACACTGCAAGTAAGAATATCTATATTCATGCATCTATACCTTCCCTGCAACCCATTAAAATCATTCATGAATTATGATGGGCAATAATTGGCGATCCTTACCAAGCCATCTTATCAATTTTCGAAAAAAGCATTAAAACACAACAAATAAATAATCGAAAATCGTTGCAAAGAAGATCCATGCTTTCATTCAATGGCTGATTTCTTTTTATACCTCTCTCATTTCCCCCCTTTTTCCAGTAGTGACATTTTACAGCAACTGTATGTAGAGTATCTATGTAAAACAGATTTCAAGTAAAGTATGTCCTGGCAAACTGTTGTATAAGAGGTATCCCGAGGGCCATAAAAGCGAAGTTATGGCATTTTTTTCACTTGCTGAACGCGAGCTTTTTGCAGAGCAATGAAAATGACTTAACCTACCCTCATCGTTAAGAAGCAAAATAGCAATACTTAATGGCATCGTTAAGTTTATATCTCGCTTCAAGATTAACGCTTTCGGAACGTTCGATTGAATACCATCGGCATGGTTTTATATAGAAATAAGTTTTCTGAATATTTAATGAACATCGTTTTTTAGTTTTTTTTTTTTTTTTCAACTTTCTTTCTGACCCTGATTTACCCTTAGCGCACACCTTTCTTGTGACACAAAAAGAAAGAATGGACCTAGAAAGAATGGATGAAGGAGAAAACGACGCAATGAAAGTCATGTATTTTCTTTTAGTGCGTTTAATTCGATGGCAGTTTATTTTTCTTTTTACTCTATTCCGAAAAAAAAAAGAAAAAAGTTTTTTTTTTTGTTTTTGTTTAAATGCATATTGTCTGATCATGTTTATTTTAAATAGCAATAAAGAAAAAAACACTTCTTTAGTATCTGTTTAAAGAGGGCTGAAACCCTTTCCGTAGAATTACAAATGAAAAGAAAACAAATATATTTAATGGTTTGCATTTGTGAATATGAAAAAGAAAGGAAAGAAAAGGAAAATACTAACGTTTTAACTGCTGTAAGTGGAACAAATCGATTTCGCTACAAAAAGGACACTGCAGCCAAAAGAATGTAAGAATTTTTGAATTTGAAAATACTAAAAACTTTTCAATGGCCGCATGCGTTTAGTCAGAAAATTTTATATTTATAATAATATCTTATGTTCATTGGATGAAAAATGTTTGTACATTGTTTTCTATATTATAAACGAAAACTCTTTATTCAATATTTGTTTTCAGCAATCAATGTATTTGCGTATGACATAAATATAAAGAATACGAAATTTTATTTTTATTTTATGTCAAATTTGTAGCATACTTCTTTAAGCTGTTTTATTCAAATATTTTAATGGAAAAAAAAATTAAAAATTCGTTATTTTTTGGATTAATTTTTGTTAATTATTAAACTATATAAGCTAATTTAATATAGAGAATCGCTACATGTCATAGATGTACCCTCTAGGATAAGTGAAATGATCTTTCAGATGAGGATTATGTAGAAAAAAAGAGGCTATAATAGACCTAAACAATAAAATAAAAAAAAATTATAACATTTATGCATTTCTAATCCAAATTATATTTCATATAAAAAATCAAAATATTAAATTAAAAAATAAAATAATTAGATTAAAACTAATTTTAATTTATGAAAACTAAATACAACATGCACATTCTACATGGGCATATTTTTTTATTCGCAGAATAGGTAAAGAGTCGCCAGCGATGAGGCAACTGGCCGACGACACTTATCAATAATAGATATATTTCCATAGCCCCTAAGCAAAGCGGGTAGATATTTGGCATTGATTTATGCAATATATTTAATCTCTATGAAGAATCTTCTTACTTAAAATATAAGAACATGTATATAATTTCTAGATAGATTTTCGGACACGAGACATTTGTCATTATCCAAACCGGTTTTAAAATTCTTTAGTGCCACCAAATAGCTTGAAGGTTCTCATTATGTATCCTTATATATAATGTAATTAAATATGTATAGTTACCAGAATAAAGAAATTTTGCATGTTAAAAAAATAAAAACTCTGTCAACTATGGGGAATCCGAGTAGCTCCTGATGCTCTTGTCGCAGTTGCTGTACCTCTACATCAGGGGAAAAAAATATTGGTGAAAATTATGTTTGAATAGTGTTTTAATGATTTTTTTCCATATTGAGAAGTTTTCTTTACGTCATCAGAGTCATTAAACTATTTACAGGGTTCACAGGAACAAATGAATGTTGAACGCTCTTATGCATAGAAATCTGGCAACCAGAAATATTTTTGAATATCTAAAAATATCTTTGTTTTTAGTCAAATATACTGCAGCAAATCACAAGATTTAAAAATAAAATTGATAAAAATGAGCCGTGGAAGGAAGCTAGATGTATCTAAAACGAAAACATTATTACAATTATAACAGTACATTTTTCGTGTTGCTGACCAATCATAAAACGAATAAATTGAAAAAAAAAAACTTCATGCAGTGCTAGCGTCAATACGTTCATACTAAAGAATTCCAATATATTGTGAAGTATAAAATATTATACACTCATTATCATGCTTCAGAATAGGTTCAAAGTTTTATCTTGAGAATATATAGAAGCTGCTCAAAAAATTAGATTTACATTATATAGTAAACAAAATTTAATAGATTATATCCAAGAAACAAATTCATCTACCTAATACCATTTGGACCTCCTATCACTATGATGTGGTTTATTATACTTTCCAATAAAGCATAAAGAGTTTGTCTCTTTGCTTATATCTGTTTTGTCATGTATGTATGTATTTATTTATTATAACTTAAAAGTCGTATTTGTTAAATGTACAATCAGGTAATTGAAGATTGTAGCAAATCTGGATTATTATTTGTAAATATTTAGATTAAATGCGTTTTCTCGTGTTTAAATATGCCAAATTTGTTCTTCATTTTTGCATGTTAAATTTTTCTGGTGAATATATTAAAGAAAATCTTAGAATGCTGTTTTAAAAAAAGTTTCTTAAATAAAAATAGAGCTGAAAACTGATATTTTAACCCTAAATTACCACATCTTTGGATTAAGCGAAATTTAAAACTGCTCTTTTATCATTTAAGTTAATTTTATCTCTATGGTTTTGAAGTACTATTGAGTCTAGGTGAGTTTATATCGGGAAAAATGAATCGGATGCCTCTGTCAGTATCAATGGCATTAAATATTTCTTGGAACCTCGATAGATTTTGATCTATAGCTCCTTAATTACACTAAATTCTTTTCTTTCATTATTATTCATTTAAATTTGAAAATTCAGCTATAAAATTAGCCAGAAATCATTATTGATAACTTATAGCGAAATATGCCATAAATTGAACACAATATTTTGTCACTGTTATTACATTGCATATTTTCACTGCCATAGACACCTGCATTTTTGGGAATAAAATCTCATCTCTGTAGTACTCAAAACTGGAATGAAATACTGCAATAAAGATTGTCATATTATTAGAACTTGTAAAAGACCCCAAAAAGCTAATTATAATTTTTTAAAATCAATTTCTCTTGGAGATGAATTTAGTGTAATTTCTTCAGAAACAAAGTTATAAATTTGTTTTACAAGTAACAAAGTTATAAATAATAATAGTAACGCAGATTTTTTTTTTGTATTATAGCAATATTTTATAACATTACTGTCCAGTATGTATTGTAATGACCTACAAAATGAAGGCCTACTAAAAGAATTAGATTGTAAAGTATATTTATAAATCTCTGGTTCATCACATACTAATTACAAATGTACATTCATTTTTTTTAACTGCATCAATTTTTAGAAAATTGGAATGTTGTTCTCTTATTTTGCCTTTCTAAGTCTATTAAAGTTTATATTGTATACGCTATATTTAAGTCATAAGTAATTATGTAGAAATAACAAACTAAATCTTTCCAGTCAGTATTATTCATTGGACATTTATTTTTACTTCAAAATCTTTACTAAATATCTTGTTTAAAATGATTTTATTCAAGGTAAGTACTTTAGTGCTCGATTACTTAATTCTTGCAAAACTTTTGTTATTAATATTATTTTTTTTTTATTTTGTATAAAAGTATGTTATTTTCAGTCTTCAATTTTCTTTTAAATTGTCACTTTTCATAGTAAATATTCAGAGTTGAAGAATATTACAGTTAAAACATTTCTACTAAGCCTACTAATAAATTAATGTTGAATTGACATGAAACACATCGTGCAATTCCGATCATAAAGTGTAGATTAGTTTTGAATTTTTAATTAAAATATTCATTTTGTTTATATCGCTGACATTCAAATGTCAGAATATTTAGTCCTGATTTTGTATACATTAATTTATAAAATTGCTTGACCAACTATTTAAAAAAATATATCAATGTCTATAACATAATTATAAAAGGATGATGGTTATCTTTAATATAGTCACGTTTTTCAGGTCCAAAATATTACCTTTTACAGATGAATCTAATCATTACAGTTGGGTCACATACGATTGCTGATGGTTCACCTATGATCATTCTTTTCAATGGACTTGATGCAAATTAAATCTGTCTATCCGAAAGTGTGTTCTCTTGTTATTGAGATGTTATTATTGCGATTTAACAAAGGTTCAAAATAACGAAATTAGTCTTATAGTTAGTCTCATGCAATATCAATCTAAAGTAACTAAACTAATGATATATTTAATTTTCTCTCCACAGAAGTTTAATATCTGCTGTGTAAGAAACGAAAGTTTTGATCATTAAGAAAAATGCTAGGTTATCTGAAATGGGCATCTCTAAAAGAGATCTGGTGATGAGACGATGGAAGAACCAATCCTTGCAGCTTGTCCCAATGTCCAGTGGGACGCTAAGTGTCACGCAACCTCCAAGCAGAGCATCTAATTGTTATTAGGGCGTGCGAACATACATCACGCTAGGGCACTGGCACGTAGTTACACCTGTTCCGAATCAAACTGGGACGGACGTTGGAATATGAATCGGTTAAAGGACACATCCACCCTCCGCATACTTGATGCCTGGACCGTAATTTCGCGGGCGTTAATTAAAGTCTGAACAAATCACCCTTTTCCCATGGAATGTGCCTATTTACGGGAGCGCTTAAATCTATCTGAAAACCCCTCGGCCACCACCCCAGCCCTTCAATCATTGATCGGGGTACGGGACCATTCATATGCGACCAGCCCTCTGTGGCTGCGGCGTACGTGACTTTTATGGGGATGGAAGTTTTAGAAGAGGGTGGGAAACTATCCTGTCGGTGGAAATTTGTTTCACAAAGAGACGAGATTTGTAGGCGGGGAATTCGCGAATCCCCAGTCCTTATTTTTTAGTTCTTTTCCCTTCCTTTTTTTCCCCTTGCGTGTCCTCGTTTGTTCTTTTATTTTCTTCTTTCGTCGACAGGAAATTCTGGCGAGGCGCGTGAGGTAAGGTATAAGTGGGTAAACAAGAATCTTTTTGGAGTTTTTTTTGAGTGAAATGCTTACAGGGAACGAGCGTCCCTGGAAATGCTAAATTGTCTTTTCCGTCGCGTTTATTTTATAGTCGTACTTTTTTTTTTTTTTTTATCGCTGCTGAAAAGCGTAAATGAATGCAATTTCTGCTAATGGCTTTTTTGAATAGGAAAATTAGAAGCATTATCATTTGAAATTATATTAGAATGAAAATTATTTTTAGTACGGTAACATTCTGATTGTTTAGTGATATTACATTTATGGCAGTATTTTATGAACTTCAATATATATTTAGATATTGCTTTTCCTCCTGACTGAACATTTTTTTTGATGCACCACTTAATAAGCATTAGAAATGAACAACGCATTAAGTAGCGGCATTTAAATTATAAAAATTTATTTAAATTTTTAGAAATTTATATGAATTTATTAATGTTGTGCTAATAATTTCAAGAAATTGTTTGATTTGTCTGACAGGAAATTTTGGTGGGATGCGTGAGATAAGGTATAAGTAAGTAAACATTATGGTTTTTTTTATATATATTTTACATTACCAGTAGTTATCAGAAGGCTATTAGAAAATGTAAAACATTCATAAAATATTAGGGAAAGTAATGAACTTAATAAAATTCTACGCTATTTTCATTGATGCAGTATTCAGCGTTTGGAATCTCAACAGATAACCGGAGCCAGGGTGATCTAGCTCACCGGGAAATCGGGAAACGTCGGAGAATTCCGGGAGATCGGGAAAAATATTGGAAATTTATTCTAACACTTGCAATTTTTTTATAAATCTCTATTATCGAAAATTACAATTTGCTGGTACTTTTTCACAAGTAGAATGAAACATCACTATCAACTAATGAAAATCGATCATTTACATCCATGTTTCTATGCATGCGTGGATATAAATGATCAATGTTTCTGCGAAGTTGGAGATGATTTTATATTTAAATTTCGGAGAGATCAAAATTACGGGTATGTAGCTTTGTCGATGATTCTTGAAAAGTTCCTACAATTTTGAAGAACTTCACTCACGCGTCTAGATTATGATAGATTCTGTTTCAAATCGTGCCGGCTGTTTTTTGTCTGTTAACCAGTTTATTAATTGTCTTACTTTTATATTCTGTACACTTATTTAAAAGAATTTATTCGTTTATCACATTTTTTAACACTATTATGGTATTGTAATGATAATTTGATGGCATAATAATTCGGTAATTCGTCGTTTTTAGATCCATTCGCTATTAAGGCTAAGTTTAACATCACCAAAACAATTTAGTTTTTGTAAAATTGGTTAAATTAATATTTGGAGCTACAACGGAAAAGAAAGATTAACCATAACATCTATTTTACTTCATATTTATATAAATATATAATATATTCACCAACGTTTTTTTCAGGATTTGAAATTATCGACATAATTAGCGAAAATAATTTCTCTTTTGTTCCTGTAGAAAAAAGCAGCTTAATTAAAGTCCAACTCCTATTTATGTTATGATTTTAAACTTTAATGAGACTGATTTATTTAAAAAGAAAATGTGTGTGTGTGTGTATATATATATATACTTTTTTTTTTCTTTTCTTCCTTCGAACATCAAGTCTGTCATATTACTTGTTACGAAAGCATGATTTTTGTATATAAATATTCAAAACTATTTTAAACTGTTTGTAAAATATTGACCCATTATTATGATTATGTGATAATTTATTGTATTTAAATACGAACTTTTCATTAATTAATTTTTTTCCGCTTCTCGCCAATACCTTTTTGTTGAAATATGAAGTACCAGACCTTATTGCTAATATTTTCTTAAAATATTTTTACTTATATTTAAACCTCTAAGAATACGGATCTTTTAATATTCTTTATATGGGAAAGAGGTTTGAAATATTATTTAACTTATTGTTTTTGCTTTTTTTTAATTTTAGGTTTTGTCAATGTGACTTTGATAACAGCTAATTTTTCCCCATACACGCGTAGCGTGCAGCTTTAATTTCATTTTTATTTTGCACAAAATAAAATAGCTGTTATAGTAATAAATGTTAATAAATAGCATTTTGCACAAAATAAAATGTTGAAAAATATAATTAAATTATTTTTGAAAATTCATTAAAAGTAGAAATTTGATTTTTATAAGTTAAAATCATTAGTAGCATTGAAAGCATTATTGTTTGAACTTTAATATGACGTAAAAATTAATTTTGTGCTCTAATATTTTCGAAATTTATCTCGAAAAAACTCCCAAGTTTCCCTTAATTTTCAATTAATTAAGATTCTAATAAAAAAACTTAAAAAAATCGTTCCGAGGTACACATTTCTGACCTCCAAGGTACACCTGCACCAAATTTGATAGCTGTAGATCAAACAGTCTGACCTGTGAAACGCCAAAAAGCACACATTCAGTTTCATTATAAGTATAAATAATATCGAAGAATCCTGACAAATTGATGACCTTCGCTGGAAGAGGAGATGCCGCAGTTACATTCCAAAATATAATTATGATAATATATATGATAAAAAGTTGCCAATTAAAGTCCTTCATTTTTCTTCTCCTTCAGAACAAGAATTCTATAATCATGAAATTGGTATATCTAGGCTCACTAAAGTAGTTGTGTGCATCTTACTGAGACCACTTACTTTGGCACCTATTGCAAAAGTCAAATTTGTCTTCTTTTTTTTTTGAATCTGAATCCATCCATATTAAAACTCATTATAAAACTACAGAGCATCTTCGATCAAGTATGAAATTATATTTTGCACTTGAATACTATAAAGAGAATTCACAAAATGAAAGTTTGGAAATTGCTTTCAAAATTGTGATATCATGTGGAAAAGTACATAATTATTTTCATTTATATTTCTTGTTGAAAGTCATTTCAACCAATTATGTTACATAACATTTAGCATTGAGGCAAAAACAGAATCGATGTGGAAACTGGTATTGCATCCTAATGAAGGGTTGAAAATTCAGAAGTAAGGCAAGATAAATTTTCATTTAACAAAATACATAAGTAAAAAAACTTTTTTTTTTCTAAAAAAATTCTAAATTATATAGTATTATCGAACAATAATGCAATCTCACTTAGGTAAAATGCAACTAAACATGAAATTCCCGGCTGAGTTTTTTATTTTAACAAGTGCGTTAACAAATGTTACGTTTTGCCAAAAAAATTCGAATCAATAATTATCAGTATCTTTTCTTATATATGTATTTGCTTATTTGTTTTTGAATAGCTTTGCTGAATCTCTCAGAAAATATAGGGAAAAGATAAGCCGGAGGCCATAAAATAATAATCGAACGAATGCATTTTTTATATGTTCTCTTCTTAGCTAGATACCTATTCACTTTAAAAAAATAATGCTCTAAAATTCTATAACGTTTTTTCGCCTGTCTGGAAACTTTTTAGAAATACACACGTTTAACTTCGAATTCTGCCAATAGATAGTGATGTAAATGGTCTCATCATTTATAGTACAACAACATTTTGTGACAATAGCTAAAGTTGTCCGGAAATGAAAAAAGAGGTTCAGGATTTACTTTATATATATATATAATAAAATACAGAAATATGGATCTAATTTTTATAATTGTAGAGTCATTCCATAGTTTTATAAAAATGCAAAATCATTTTGATCTTCTTTCGCTTCATAGGATATTTCTGCAATTCTGTCTGTATAGCTGATAAAATATAATATTTTAATACTTCCAAAACAAACTGTCAATTAATCGGACTAATGTTTAATTTCATGTGAGAAAGGCTGATTAGTAGTGAATATATAAGAAAAGGATTATGAAATTCTATAATATTTAATAAATTGCAAAATTAAGGTACTATTATTAAGGACAAAAAAGTGGAATAACACAAGCCAATCATAAATTAAATATTTCACTACATTAAAAACAAAACACTTTTATTGGCATACTAAGTAGAAGAAAATCATTTTTTATATCAGAAACATTCAGGTTAAAACCAGATCGCACAATGTGTGATTTTGAAAGAAAAGAATAAGAAAATTGAGTCGCAATAAGTAACAAGATAATCAACTTTTCTAAAGAACTTTTAAAGAATGGAATTTATATTATGAATGTGATTTAAACTCCAACTTATTCATAGTATTTCTATGAACATCTCCTTCAGTTGCTCTGACCAATGAAATTTTTATAAGAAGATTTTCAATTTTCTTGTACAATAATAAGAACTCATTTTAAAAATTTTTGATATCTTTATTGTACCATTATTATTGCATGCGTGCAGTATTTTCTTCGTCTTAAAAATTTAGGTGCTGTTTGGGGGGGGGACTATATAAGATGTTTGCGTGTCTTTGATATGCATTTAATATGCTTAGAAATGCTAATAATATTGATCTTAACTGTAATCTGTTCTCGAATTACTCAAGATGCACAAATGAGGTCCATAGTAAGCCTAAGATTAAGAACCATTACTTTAGATGAAATCCAGACGTGTCGCCTAAATGGAAACTATTTTTCTGTATTTATGAACTAGGGAGTGATAATCAATTACTCTTAAAATCAGTCATCACGAGGACAAATTGTGGAGGGGAATCTCTCCAAAGACTTATTAATCTCTGAGAAGGTGGTAGAGCTTTAAAGTTTGAACGGAGTTCAACACGTTCGTTTCGGTCTGTTCGAGACGAAATAAATTACAGTCGATGGACATGAATCCAGAGGGTGCGCGCCGCTGTCACGAATCGCATCGCTAATCATCATTCAAATGACTTCGGTCGCTGGAATCCGAAAAGCCATAAATCGCTTTACTAAGTTGCTGAAATGGACCTTGCAAATCGGAGTGGAAGAGATCAAATGAGCTGGGTGAATGGAAAGAGGCTTGAACAACTTCCTTCAAATGAATTGCTTGGTTTATACTTAAAAGAAACAGAAGAGCTTATTTTTTTGAGAACGGCTCCTGAAACAACAGGAATTTTTAACTCTTTACAGTCAGAAAAATAATTCGATGCATAATTATTCATTTAGTGCATGGACTTGTTTACTACACCAAAAAATAAATGCATACAACTGCTTTAAGTTGAGTTTCCCTTTAAAATGAGTCTACATCGTTCTAACATTCTGTTGGTATTTTTAACAATTAAAATTTAAAAGAAATATAAATAAATAAAATATCAAACTAATGCACCGTTTTGAATTGCGGCTGAGAGAAAACATTCGATTGCAAAGGGTTAAAGATCGACTTTAACCCTTTGCAATTTTCGTTCAGTTTTTGAAGTGCAGAAGGTTCATAAATTGATAATCCGTTTAGAGTTATTAAAAGAAAAAACAAATCAAAGTACAACTTTGTTGATCATTGTAAGTCAATAATAACTTTCGAAAGTTTTAATTCAACGCATTTATAAGTGTTCAATATAAGCACCTCCAAAAATACGAAAGATATCGAGGAGGTACGATAACTCGTCCCACGCTTTATTTAGCATGTCTGGTATGATTCTTTGAAAATATGGATATGCTTGTTTCATATTCATCAGCATTAACTGGCAGCGGTAATACAAATAAATACTATTTATATAGTTCCAGAAAAGAAAAAAAATTAATATATGCAGCTTTTCAAAGTTTCATACCTAATATGCTGGAAAAAAAATCTGAGTTGAATTATTGCATTTCTTTCATGTCTCTGGAGGTGCTCATTTTGTACATTTATAACCGGGTTGAATTTAAATTTCCAACTGTTATTTTTGATTTCTGAGAAATGATGAAATGGTTTTTTTGTTTTCCTTCCTTCTCATGTCTCTATGAATTTTGGATATACATTTAAGTATCATTTTTTAAAGGAGTAAATGGAGAGTATATTTTGTATTTTGTTTAGCTAACCATTATGTCCTAAATTTATAGATTTATCTTTTTAGTATTAAGATAGCACGCCAGTTTTATTTATCTAGCTCGTCATCCTTTTGAATTTATATACAAAGAAATTCTGTATATAAATTTGAATTTATTAACATAAAAATTGTATATATTTGAATTTATATATTAAAAAATTAATTCATTTCACGCGTAACATTATTCTTTTTATCATGTTCCACGATTGACTTTCCTTTTAAGGATTTCGACAGATCTGCAATTTTGGTTTTTAAAATCACCTATCGGATTTTATTCGTTTGTTATTTGATATTTGAGTTATATTCCTAGAACGTAAAACAAAAGGTACATAATTCTAAAAAATATTTTTTCTGATTAGCCGAGAAGCTAAAATCTGAAGACTGAAAAATCTCAAGAACTCATTATTCTACTTTCTTCTTCCGTATATCATATGTTAAAAAGTTAAATGTGCATTGAAAACTGATTAAATCTTCTTATTAAAAATGTATACGCTTTGTATCTTTAGAAAAAATTGTTCTTTATACAGAGAGTTTTATATTTTTATTATATTTTTTATGTTCTTTATTATAGAGTTTTATAGAACCATTATGCTTTTTAAACTTATTCCTTTCGTTTAATTAATCTATAAGTGTTATTATTATTTTATAGATAATTTTATTCCCTTATCTTACAGTTAGGATATATGCAAATCAATTTAATATACATATTTAGAAAAAAAAATAGATGATCTAAGAGGATTGCTGAAAAAAAAAATTTATTTATTGAATTTCCTACTTTAATTGGAGCATAAATACGAAGTATATCCCTTTGGAATGAACATGATATAGGTACATGCGGAAAAAGTTACATATATATTCATATTTTATGCTATGATTGCTTAACCTTGTAGACGCTAATCAATTAAAGTTATATCTTCCTTCGGAGATTGTCCTAACTGATTACCTATAAAATTAAATTTTTGAAAACTTACAAAGATTTCCTAAAATATTGTTACCATCAGCTATAAATTTTTACAGTATTTTGAAAATGAACGAAACATATTTTATTTTTAAATGACGAAATGGATGAAATATTTCAATGCGAAACGATTTCACTCAACGTAAATAATAACTGGTTTACAGGTTAAGCAAAATCATTGTTAATATTTAAAATCTCGGTAAATTCAAGTGAAGCACCAAAATAATTATTTTGAATTTATGCAGGAGGGTAATATTATATAATCACAATTTAAATTATTTTTTCTTTAAAAACAGCAAAGTAAAATAATATACACAGAAAATTTGGCCAATTTGATCTGTGTTATATATTTAATTGACATAATTTTATACAAAACGATCCATAAAATGTTTACTAAGTTGCAAGTGAAATAAAACGTAGTAAAACATATCAGCTTTGTACAATGATATATAAATCTGGGAAAATCATTTTTAACTTTGATAAAACAAGAAAAATAAATATGGATTTGGAACAAATAAATAGTTTTTAATGGTATACATATCAAATGCTTTTGTAGCTATTTCTACCCCTCGGTATCTCTGGGTTTCTCCAATCTTATAGTTTGTATATGTTAGTTATCGTCTCTGGAAAATGACGTCATCAGAGAACACAGAACGAATATTGAGGAATATGTGTTCTGTATGTAATATGTGTATGCTTTGCGAAAACAAAGCATGAATCTCACGCTTCCAGGATATGCAACTCTTGCAGAATCTTGCACACTTGCACTTTAGAAATTAATGTTTCTTTAGGAAATTAAAACTTCTTTAGAATGAAAAATTCGTCTCCGTTTTGAAACTAAAAACGGAGAAAGATCTTATGTAACATCCATCATGAATTTACACTCCACCATTGCTACATTTGATTATGTAAAAGTGTGTTGCAAACCTTAATATTGAATTTCTCTTCTTGAAAACGATGTTTAAAGGTTAAAAAAGATGTTCTTTTGTGAATAA
Organism: Argiope aurantia; assembly: GCA_026543865.1. Taxonomy (NCBI): domain Eukaryota; kingdom Metazoa; phylum Arthropoda; class Arachnida; order Araneae; family Araneidae; genus Argiope; species Argiope aurantia. The sequence goes on along the minus strand of JAPMOR010041017.1, from coordinate 699,855 downwards.
AGTGGGGCTACAATTGGAAATTTGAACATGTTGCATAGATATCACGTGCGATAACACATGCATTTGTTCCAAGAGTTGTGTTCAGTGGGAATGACGACAGCTCTTTTAAAGCCGTTGTTGCTCCGCTCTAATCCCGGAAAAAAATTGATCTTCGAAGCAAACGCACAAACAATTCCTGGTAGATCACTCTTTTATTTATTTATTTTTTAAATATATCCCTATAAAATCGATTCATTTCTTGTACATTTTCATGAGTTGTCTAATATATCAAATGAATTTCTGACTCCTCAACCAAGTTATAAAATCCTATTCTTATTTATCTATATCGTTTATTAGAATGATATTCCAGCCACTGTTTCTATACAAATTTGTTTTGTTTTGAAATGGTTCTATTCTAAGTTTACTTCAGATTAGTTGGAAATTTTTGAAACAGCCTGTAAAAAGATTATATATTTTAATAACAATAAAAAAGGGCAAATTTTTATTGAATTTTAGATAATTTAGTAGCATTTATATAGCATATTCAAAGACTAGAAATATCCACTCTTCATAAGATAATCACAGATTACATTCAAATATTCTTACGTATATAAATATGTTGATAGATTAACGTAATGTGTTATTAGCAGTTATTCGAAAAAAATCTCTGTCTTTAAAGTGTATTTATTCCACTATAAAATTCCCATCAAGAGTTTTAAACTTAAAGAATAAATCATCAGCTTATATATAGAGACTATATAGACACATCTTTTTCACTCTCCTCCCTTGATAGTATATAATATTTATCAGCTTGATACAAAGTATAAATTCAAAAAATAAATGACGAGTTTCCCTCTACATTACCAGCAGAATCACGAACAAATATAAAAGATGCTTAAAATCTAAATAGCTTCATTTTTTTATGGAAATTGTCTTTTTATTAAGAATTCAATCAAATACTTGTAAGTGAAGTAGAGCAAAGTGAAGAAGGCGATCGTGCACTTTAAGTTAACTTAATTCTTCAGTCTGAAGTGTTCCATTAAGATTTCAAGAATAAGACAGTTTTACACAATAAACTTAATGCGTTAGTTTGATTCACTTCGTTTCAGAAGGCCATTCTTATGTACTTGGCGACTCTAATGGCTTCTCACCACACAGGAAGTTCGCAAGCAGGTGTTATTATTTTCGAATTCTTTGTTCGCCGAAAGTGGATTGCAGGCTTCTAGAACTAACTGTTAATCTAGTATTAACATATACTTAATGTGAACGGCGCAGTAAAAATCGAATTAAGATACAATTAGCTAAGCTTACAGTCTTTTGAATAGATGTGATAAAAGCTTCTGTATTTGGCAAAACGTTGTACGAATTCTATGATTTGAGGAATGGTAACTTAGATAGAGTATAGTAACAACTTTTCATCGAGTTTTTCAGAATTGAAATCGAAAAATGTAATAAAATATATAAAGTTGAAGCATCCAGTTTTTTCTTCTTTTTTTTTCTATAGAACAATTTATTTGATTTTATAAAGAAATAGCTTTGCTCTCAAATATAATAAATGTCAAAAAGGGACAATGCCAAAGTTAGCTTTTGAAAAAAAATTCCTATTTTAAATTTATCAAAGAAAAATAAACTTTGATTCGACAAAAGCCAAGGTTAGTTTATATTTAAACTTTTGTTTCTCTCCTTTTTAATGAACAGATTTCCCTCAGATTTTTGATATAAAATTATGGATTTACCACTTTTTTACTCAGAATTTATTCATTTCTTCTGCAAATTTATAGTCATTTTGTTTATATTTTCATCTGTGACTATAGCTGCATACTTGAATAAATAATATTTCCTTCTTGGTTTTTTTTATAAGTACCTTTCTTGGTTCTCTATTCGTCTTAAAGTCCTTGAGTAATATCAGGTTTCTAATAAGAAAAATTAAAAAATAAAAATTATCCATGAAGTACACATAATGATTATATATACAGCCTTCATAATCCTGTCTCCGAAACCATTCATTCAAGTTTAGCCTTCAATTCCTTTTTTTTAAAAATTATGATGTTATTTTGCGTTTTTGAATCCTCAAAATGCATGGAAAGAAAATTGGCAATTTATCGCTTTTGAAGCATCAATTTTTCGCTTTTAGAAACGTGAAACAGCTTAAAATATTATTAGAAAATCATATTAGGTAATTAGAAAATCACAAAGAAGGTTGCCAAATTTGGTGACCTATCGCCAACAAAAAGTTACAACTTGGCGTGAATGCCCGCCATGTACCTGATTCTCTGGTCTGGCCAATTAAGGGAAGGGTCGTAAGAAGTTATCACCCGAAGGAGCACAGAGAAGAAAATGGGAATGAACGTAAAGCAGCGAGGTAAGGTATCGAAAGTTATATATTAATTTTCAATTTTTCTAGCTGGCAAAAAATGTTTTGGAGATAAGATTTTAAAAAAAAGCAATCGCTTTTCGAAAAGTTGAGATTAGTCACGTGATCATTCCGAAAAAAAGTTCATCTTAAAATACCGATTGATTCCCCCCCCCCCATCTTGAAAGAACGATTTTTAAATTTAAAAAAAAGCCACCGTTTTCTAAGTATCTACGCATGCGTAATCTGATAGTCATATGATTGTTTCTAACCGATTTAAAACAGTTTTTGACGAAAACATTCTGGCCTCGATAAAAAATTTTAGAACTGGATGGATTTGAGATGGTCAAAAGCCATTGCTTTTCTAAATGTTATACGAGATCATGATGTTTTTCTGTTGGATTGATACCACGCGACTTTAAAAAAAATAATAATGTTCTCGCGTGATAACTTGAAATTTGATATAGATTTCAATTTTTATATTTTTTCATTTAGGTTATGACGTTACTACTACTGCTCTCCTGGGTTGACGTTAATGGATAGCAGAAAGTTTTAGTTCTATATATCTTAGTCACATAATCTCTTCATTTTCTGACCATTATCTGAACATGTATTTCATGTCCGGATATTAAAATATTTTATGAAAATATTTGTTCTTCGATTTATTCTTAAAATAGAGAATTCTTTTATCGATCATCGCAGGAAGTTAAAACCCGAACTTCAAATAAAATAAAATAAATGATTTGAAATTATAACAAAAATGCGTCGCCATTGCTTGCATAAACTTTATTTTAAGCATAAGCTTAATATAAGCTTCTAAGAAAAGAATTATGACATGCGTGTAAGTAAGAAAAGATTTCTGAGGAAAGTAAGCATTACTTTAGATTTTCTTCTGGCACGCAAAGCAAAAATTCTAGGCTAAAGAAATTAGCTTTTTTTATTTGAATTAATAAGTTTGCTGCTTTTATTTTTTCTGCTGAAGGTTTTTTTTTACTTGCTTATTTGTTTGTTTACCTGAACACTAATTGAGTTCATCCTCGCAATTTATTTTTTGTACGCATAAAAAAATTCAGCTATTAAATCTGCATTGTTCTCTAATCATTTCTGTTCTGTTCTGTTAGTTATTAGTACATTGATTTGAACAGTTGAGGAAAATAGCAAAAACGGGAAAATTCTTAGAATATTTTTTTTTCAAATAAAGAAGACAAATAATTTTTCTGCGAATAATTTTGGATAAACTAATACTTTTCAGTTCAATAATACTTTCTTTTTACTTCTGCGTAAATAATACTGTAGGAAAATCGCAAACAATGAATACGAATCAGATTATTCTTTGCAAGAATAATTATTGATTTTGTTTAGCTAATGACAAATTTTGAAGCCACATCATCAATGGTATATTGAAATGCCATTTTGAGGCAAAACAAATGCAAGTTGGATTTGGATTTCGTGATTTTGAGATGTGATCGGATGATGAAAGTGATAGCTAAACCTACACTTCTTTCCAAACATCTTCTCTACACTAAGAAGAGAGCATTGCTGTATCATTAAGACAAATCTTATAATATAATCTTATAAATCTTATATAGACTTTTACAATATTACAACACACTATCCGCACTTCCAATCCATATAAACATTTCGGCGTTTGATTCGGATGCCGGATTTAAGGGGCACCCAATTCACTGTTGAAAATTGTCTTGGACTTTCAGTTGTTTTATCAAAAAGCAAGGTTTACATCCGCCTGCTACAACCCTAAATTGCAGCAAGTGACGTGCTTAAAATAGGTGCTTAGATAGCTTTGAGGACGTTATCAAAAAATTTTAAGCAATGATTGGTTAAAGGGTTTTTGCAGAAAAACGTAAGATAATTCATTCTCTTTTAGAGGGTTGTAAGAACGTTTTAATAGAACAGTTAAATGTTTCTTAATGTGTAGAAATATGAACCAAACTATATTCGAATCCGTAAAGAGTTGTGAAATTGTATAAGGTTCACATACATGCATACACACACACACACACACACACAAACACACAAGCAAACGCATTCAATTTTATATCTACAGACGTCTTAAAATATGGTGCTTACTGATTTAGTGTAATGAAATACAAATTGTAAGTGTTTGTACTAGTTTTACCGTCATCAGGAATTGTAAGAATCTTGATCACATATTCAATAATGCTCATGAAAGAAATAATTTTGTTATAGTGTTTTACATAAAATAGGGATTGTACGCATTATTTTCATAAAGGATAATAAATAAATAAAATTATTTTTGGATGACAAAAATTTGCAAGAAAGATAATTTTATATTTCACATAATTTAAAAGAATTCCTGTATATATTTGTTCATATCAGATAATTTTTCTATAATACTTAGAGGCTTAATTGAAATTTAAATTCTTCTTGAGTAGTATTAAGTTAAAAATATTTGTATGCATTTTAATATATTTCAGTTTACTTATACTAATGGTATTCGCATTTGAAAAACAATTCATAATGTTGTTGGAATTAAAGTATCTTTCAAATTAACGTTTTCGAAACAAACTATGTGTAAATATTCGAATTAGAATGAATGCTAAAACGAAATGAATGTCAAGTACTAGAATAAGCTTTTTCTAATACCTGTGGAGTAAGATTAAAATTTATCGTTTGAATAAGAACTGGTACGTTTGATGGAAACAGACTAATTAGTTATATTCACCTTTGAATTCCTTTGTTATTTGCGCATTACGGTAATTTCTGTTAATTTATCTTATGATTAATTTCAAACATTCGAAATAGTAATTAAAGTAAGCTTGTTTCAACATGCTCTAATTAGATTTCTTTGAATAAGAGTGCTTTAATGTCTCTGTCTCAAAAGGGAGTCTTTTATTATTTATTTACATTAATAAAGTATTTTCTCGATTTAAGAACTATGTTAATGTCTTAACATTAAATTAATTCGTAGGATTTTGGTATTACTTTTATTATGGTATTCTTTCTTTTTTATTATCAGATTACTCCAAAAGCTTCATTGAAACATTTGTTTTCTTTAAATTTAAAGCTGGACTATAATAATTTGAATTGAATGCAAACTGACTACTTCACAATATCCTAAATTATTGGTATTAAATCACTCTTTGATTTTCTCATTTTTTTATTTTAATAACTTCTCCGAATGAAAATCTTTGTCTGTAATAGTTGCATCAGATATGCTAGTAACAAGCAGCTTTTACAAATTTGATTTGAATTTCTCTTTTGGTTATTTATTATCATTTTGCGTGGTTTGTGCATTTTCTTCGATTTTGAAAATGCCTTAATCTAGATTTTTAGTATGATGAAATTATTATTTATCTGAGTGATTAAACTAAATAAATTTATAGGATTTTAATATTGTCGTATAAGTTTAAATGGCAATGCCATATATTCTTATAAACATATTTATATTATAAATTAATCAAAACTTTCCAAACATATGTAAGATTTAGCTGATTATCATGTTATAAATGTTTTGTTCAAAACAAACTAGTGACAAAACTTTAAATGAAATACAGAGACTCGTTATCTTGATAAATTGAAAATAAAGCACACTGAGGAATTATATGAAAAAAAATCCACAATAAAATAAGTGTCTTACACATAGATTTTCATATTTAGAATACATGTTACATATATTTTTATTCCCATTTTAATACCAATGAAAAAAAAATTGTATTATATTTTAAAATAAATCATTCCTTCAATATCCTTATACTGTATCGTTTAATAATATAAAATAAATAAAGAATTTACAGAAACAGTTTTTTGACTAGAGTTGACACTCTAGTTCTGACTATCTTCAGAGCTAAAATCGCTTTAATTAAATCTTCCAAACAACGGCGTCACTGGAATCGAATTCATTCACCCTAAGTGCTCCGAAAAACATAATTGAATTTCAAACACGCTGAGTTAATATTGACATAAACATTTTACAACCCAAATTCCAACGCTTTTAACGATGCGCCTCCTCTATCACTCCCACCTGGGGCAGAGGGGTGGGCCAGAATGCGAAAGGTGCTATCGAATGGAATAAACGCGCGCCCGCAAACTCTTCCTTATCTCTGATCGCGTAATGATGGGTTCGGATACTGGAAATGATGATGTGGATGAAGGACACGTCAATCGATGACGACGTCCTTCCGTCCTTCGACCGTGACGTCATAAAACTTCATTTGCGCTCTTAATTAAACGTTATTATAGTGAGACGGAGATAAAACAGTTCGTTACAGTAATGAGTCCTCCGCATTTTTCAAAATTCAGAATAAAAGTGGAATAATGCTCTGACAATTGTTACTTGAAAAAATAATAGGCGCAATTCCACGTTCGTTGAGAAAATACATGCTGTGTAGCTTTGGGTGCATTTTTGGCGAACTATTGTTGGAATTTGCGCCGGATTGCGAAAGCCACCGAATTCAACACATGTTGACTCCTAAATGAGATTTGCTTGTTGTTACTCTGGGAATGACGCTAAATGACATTGGCTGTGAAAAGCCCCCTTTATTCAAAATTAATTTGCTTTATTATTTACTCCATTGTAAGTATTGGTTTGGCAACAAAACTGATTTAAATTTATTCCCAAAAGCTTTGTTCGTGGATAAAGAGTGATCTTTCATGAGATTCAAACATCTCGTGAACTGTCAGCGTGGAATTTATTCATTGAAATTTGCATTTTAGCTTTAAAAAAATCCATGGGAATTCATTATATATAAACTTGTTGTTTCTCAAAAATACAAAGATTTGCTTACGAATTTTTTTTGGAGATATAAACTTTTTATTAAAATCATTTCAGTATGGGTTTTGGTTTTCATAAAGTACTTGTATTTTATTATGTCATTTCTTCAATGGTTATGGGTCCATCCAATTTCATAATAAACATGTAAATTCTTATTATTTTTATTTTATTTTATTTATTTATTGCATAATCTCAAATTTATTTGTAGAAATTCGGATTCTAGTACATAAATATTTAACAGATTCACGTGAAAAACATTTTAAAAAAGGGCAATTAGTCTAAACTTTCACATCTTTAATATTTACTCGGCTAAACAATGCTACGAAAAAAACATTAATTAAATGAAATATGAAACTTCAACCATTTTTTTAAACCGAATAATCAAATCCTTCAAAATTTAAGAAAATATATGTAAAAACTTATAATTTTCATTTTTTGAAAAAAAATTATTTAACATATATTCGTCACATAATTAATTTTGAACAGAAACTGGCCGAATTTGCTAAAAAATGAACCTAGTAACAAATAAACATTTAGATTGAATGAATTAGGTTTCCTGAATTTCAATCTAGATTAATTTCTAGTAATGGACCGAGGAATTTTGCTATAAAATTGGAATGAAAAGTAAACTCTTAAAAAATGTGTATGCAAGAAAATAGATGGAAGTGATAATTAGAAAAACTTATTTTATGATTGCTTTTTCGTTCACTTTGATTCATCCACATTAGTTATTTTTGATTTATCCGCATTAGTTATATTAGGCACTTGTTCAAGATGAGAAAAAGATTTCACTAAATGCTAACAAAGTAGGCTTCATTAATATTTTTTAAGAAAATCAGTTAATTCGTGGAACAATTTACGTGAAGTAAAAACTAGGGGAAAGGGTAATTTTTAAACAATGTTGTCTTTATTAGTTTTTTTAACATCGGAGTTTTCAATACGCTCAAAATGTTTGGGCTGAACTGGGATAACAAAGATACTTCAAGTATAAATAATTTTTGCTCTCTGGAAAGATTAAAATACCAAATAGCCAAGCATTTGTGAAGTCAAATTGGTCGATAAAAGAAGAATTTTCATTTGACTAGTCTAGAATTCAACGAATCCTGTGGCCGGAAATGCATATATTTTATTTTAATGGAACATTCCATCATCTTTACTGGGTAATCCATTCTATCTTGCAGTTTTTGTTTCCTGAAGTAATCATTTTGAATTGTTTGTAGTCTAGTTTTGCTTTTAAACCTCAGAATTGTGCAGTATTAAGAAATCGCATACGACGGATAAATAGTGTTGAATTGCACTTCAACTGCTTCGGGCCGAAAACCGCGGAATCAAGCAAACTCAGCCATTCTATCTTCAATTGAAGGAACATAAAACTCCTTAAGGCAGTGAGTTTATACTGTATGTGGTTACACAAACAAATGAAATTTCAATATTGTAGATAGGAAAAATTCAAAAAAGCAACATTTCTGATGAAATTTCGTTTATAGCAAGATTTTTTTTCGATTATAATGCTTCAACATACATAGTTTTAAAACGCTTCGATGATTTGCATTTTTAAAATGCCCTTTTCATTGGTAAACCCTTAAAGGCTGATAGTTGTTTGCTATCAAATAAATATAATAACAGCAGCACGTTCTTATCCCTACTTCTTGATATATTGTGTGGGTAGATAGATATGTTATTTTTAAAATCATCTCTGGTATTTTTTGATAGCTAGTCTTTTCTATTTTCGGATCATAGTCATAGTTGACATCGCATTTTTCATTTTACGTGACCCTTGGGTAGTGCCCACTTAATATGAAATTTTCAATTTTCAAAACTTATTACTGTGTGGAGGCTTATCTGAGGTAAATGACTATGTTTAAATGTCTATTTTTCGGCGAAAATATTGAATATTCTTTTTATTCAATGTTTTGAACTTCTGAACAGTTTTCTTTATACAACCGTTTGAATTTAGTTTTACGTTCCATTTTGGTATTCATTTTTATGTTTGCGTAAGTTATAATAATATTTTGTATCTAAAAATATTTTTTAAATTTACATTTTGGCAAAATTTACTTTGAAAAAAAAATCTCCTAAATTAAAATATGTTAAATATGTTTGTTCAAATTTGATATAATAATTTCTCAATAAATTCTTCAGTTCCTGAAATACAAAATAAGCAATCAATTCATTCAAAAAGAGATTTTCCTTTTATTTTAATATTTCATAATGTGATAAAAATAGAAATTTCCATGTTATTTATCAATCGAAACTTAGTATTTAAAGATTTAAAGGAAATACATCTAATTTTTTAGCTCGAGAATTAGGTTGATTCTATGTTGTTAGACGGGATATTCTTTGACGAAAAGAAAGAAAGAAAGATCAAGAACTAAGTAATATCCTTCTTAAGATATTTTGTAGTTTTTTGAAATTTTAAATCATTTTATAATCTTTTAACTAAAAGGCTTTTGTTTTGTGCCTCTTTTTTAGCCTAAAAATTTTTTGTCATGTTTTTAAAATACATTTTACTTCTATTTGATGCAGTATTTTCTATATGTTTTTTCCTTGCCTATTTTGTACAAAAATTCAAAAGTATAAATATTTTAGCATTTAAAAAATTAGTCAAGGAATGTCACATACTTAATTCTATTATTATATCACGTCTTTAAATTCTGTTAATATCGTTGCAATTTAATTTGTAAGAAAATTATATATGAGCAGGAATCATATGTGTCGGACATCTGTATCATGAATTTTGAAGATTAAAATTTCCATTAAAATTTTTCGTTGTTTTAATTGAAGAATTTATCTATCTTTCATTTATCTGTGTTTTCCATGTTGTATTCATATACATTACCAACGAGCTGACACAGCAACAAAGTAACCATTATTCGTATTTATATAATCCCAATGAAAAAACAAAAATGATAGTTTGTTACATGTGGAAGAAAAGTATCATCCCTTGGAGCATCCCCAATCGAAATCCTCCATAGCCATCGGGCTCCAGAACTTGCAGATCTTGTCACCAAGGCTTTTGGAGGACTCTAATCTTTTGCACTAGCACTATATGCATAGACATAACAACAACAACAACAAGTATCATCTGAAATTCCTTGTATCATTTGAACAGTGCCAAATATCAGTAGAAAAGATTATTCGAGGATGTCAATAAGTATTCATAAGAGGAAACAAATACAGTTGTTTAAATAAAATATAAATAAAAAAAGAAATTTTTTATTGGGCCGAAAAAAAAAGGTACAGAGACCTAAGTTAAAAAAAAAAAAAGAAATATGTTGCCTGCTGTAACATTGAATGCAATTAGATTAACTATGCAAAATTCTAGAAATAAATAATGTTACAAACCTGCAATACGGCTTCCCAGCATAGTTTGTTCCATCGTCGGAAAGAAAGTTTTAAAGTCATCGGTACTAGACGGCGTCCAGGTGGCGCGTCGAAGGTCCCAGAGCTTGGCGACAAACTTGGTGACCATTTGGCGACTTGGCGACGAATTTGGCGACTTTGGCGCCAAAATAGATAATACCCGAAACTTCGAGAATTTTCCCGATCCGCCCAGTAGGAACCGAGATACGCCTTGAACGTTCCTGATTGGTTGAGAGGCTTCTAGCCCCGCCTCCTGAGACCTATAAAAGGAAGCGGCCGCCGCTGCAAGAGGAGACGACGGAGTAGTCCGAAGACGGAGCGGAAAAGCCAGTAGTCAGAGTGGACGGAGTGGTCGAAGAAGAGTAAGCGGAATCGACGGAGCCAAGCCAGTAGTCCGAGTTCGAAGGTAGAAGTCAGTAATCCGAGTCAGAGCCGGAGAAGTAGAAGAAAAAGTAGTCGGAAGCGACTGAGTCAAGCTCGTGCTGAACTGAGCTGTGCGCTACTGTCTGCAGTAGATTCTGGTTGTATGCTGCTGTTGTATGATACACGTCTCGGGTGAAGATAATCGTCTTCTGTGCTGTATATAGTTGTCGCTTTTGTGCTGTCCTGTGTGTGTCTTCGTGTAAATAAACGTCGTTATTTCTTTTTCCATTGCCGTCTGATTATTGAGCGTTCTCCACACCATATAACTTCCACTATCCAAACGAACCCCGGTGAAAATTTCGTAACAAAAGTGTCTTAAAAGTAGGATTTCTTTATAAATGCACTCGTTCTGTTCTTTTTACATGTTCATCTGAGATGTTATTTTTTATCAAAACAACTGTCGCGAGAAATCTTGTTTAATGTCGATAGAATATTATGCATGCTATTTCAAGCAATTTTAGTGTGTGTTATTTTTTACATTTATTAAAGAGGAGAAAATTCTCCATTCATTTCGTCTACAAATTAAATCTATTGTTCCATTTTGAATTGATTTTTGATCTTTGTATATGCCGGGAAGTCTATGAATAATAATTATTCTCCACTGGATTGAAGAGTCTATCATCCACCATGCCGTTGTGCATTCGATTATATTGTGTTACAAAAACCGCGGGCTTCTTTCTATTAAAGCTACGGATTCATTTCTAAAATTATACTGTTATGAATGATTTGACGTGAATTGCATAAACAAGAATCGATTCGGTTGAGTGTATTTTAAATGTATGTCTAAGATCTTTTTATCTTTTCATTATCGTTAAGTTCTAAAATTCTGACTATCAAAAATGCTTTAATTAGTTATATAGAGAAAGTTACAAGGCTGTCTTTAAGCTTAGTTAAATAATCTTGATTGCGATCTTAAAATATTTTAATTAAATAAATTTATTTTGATATAAATTAGTTTTAACACTGTAAATCTTTATTATATACAAATAGCTGCTTTTGATGACCAGCTAGTTTGTAGGGAATATTGAGTATGTTTAACTTTAATTAAATATGGCATACATAACGTTGATGTTCATGATTCCTCCCACAAAACGTTTTTATGATCAAATTGTGATAGACATTAGAGCTACATTGTTTTAACAGCTTTATATTTCTCTTTTTTTATTGTGATAATGAACATTCCTAATGGAATGAAATCCCTTGATATGTAATACCATTAATTTGCTTGTATGCTATTTTCTAATTGTACGTCGTCTTTCACCGTACTCTAAGTTCCCTTTCATGCTCTTTATATAAACTGTGCAAACAACATAAACATAATCTTTCTTTAGCTTTCATCAACAAAAGAAAATTATGTGCTCAACTATTTGATGAAAGTGTGAAAACGATTTGAATTTTATTGCAAGTATGAAATATTCTGTTTAAAATTATAATTTTAATTTTGAAAAAATTGGAAAAAAATTGCACGACAAATAATTTAATGTCATTGAAAAAGTATATAATATATCTTTGTATAGTAAAAAGTCATTTTGTTTTGCTATAATGTATTCAGAAGCTATCGTTAGCGATATTATACTCTCATTTAATTTTTAATTTATCAAAATTTCAAAAAAACGGCTCTGTATGTACATTTCCTTCTTTTTAGTCTAAAATTTGTCACTACATGAACACTATTATTTATAATGATGGAATAACCTGATCTAATGATGGGATTGCCTCAAACAGATCGCCACGAAATAATTAAAAAGGGAAATAAGGGTTCATTGGGACAGTTTTAGAATTTCATACCTAATTCCATGTAATATTATATATCGAAACATCGGTACATTGCAAAAACATCGGTATATATTACATATAAATTATCTTCTTATAATGGTCTCAGTAATAGTGAACTTTTAGTTTACATGTAAGGATACCTGGCCTCCTTGTCTTCAATAAAGAATGTTTAAGGGAATATTAAGTTGCTTAAATGTCTTATTATATATAAAAACTATATGATAATTATATTTTTATTATATAATAAATTATATTTTTTATCATATAAAAATGTGTTTATGAAATTTTATGGTTATATTCATCCTTTATCCTAAAGTGTTATTCAGATACGTGGATTCAGTTATTTTTCTTAATATAGATCGAGAACCAAATTAGAAGAAAGTGACGATGAAACGAAGGAAAAAGATGAAATATGAGCTGACACTTGCATTACATTTTACTTATTAATCAGTGCCTACCTGCATGGATTAGTTCTCGTGTTAAAATGTATTCAGATTATGCCATTTGTTATCACCAATACCCATGCAAAATATCCATCACTGCTAGCATTTTCGATTTAAATTACTTTTCATGCATCTTAAAACATTATTTTAAAACGCGAACTTTCAGAACTTAAAATTGTTCGAAACGTTATTTGAAAATGCACATTAAATAATTCTCTACTGGCCTAAGAAACTCGACAATACACCCTTTCGAATAAGAAAATGCTCGTCTTCGGAAATATTCCTGTACTGAAAGGGGCTATCCCGGCCCAGATCCGCAATTAAGCGTAATTCAATTGAATCTCTGGATTCCTCCAGGAGCATTGACTTCAATGAGCGTGAACAAAGAGTGGAGAAATGTTTTCTTTTCCTTCTCTTCCTTTTGTTGAGGCGTTAACAAAGGAAAGAGGAGGGGTGGAATGCGTGGAACGTTTTGTAATGAATTTCCCTAACGAGGAAGGAACACCTCGATCGAGGTATATTCTGTAAACAAATACCGCCTTAATGCTCCCATATCTCTTGTGATATGGGATAAGAGATTCTTTGAAACTCCTTAGTCTCTCTGTAAGTAATTTATGGGAATATTTAAGATGAGTATCGAATGCTTTATTGATGTAGTATACCTTGAGATTTACAAGAGGGGAAACTACTCCTTGTTAAAATTGAATAATTTTGCTTAAAAATGTGTTTTATATATTTAGAAAAATGTTAATGCAATATTCGCTTAATTAGAAATTATTATTATAGTTATTATTTAATAGTTAATTATTGAACCAAATTAAACAACATTTATTATTAGACTTAATAATTATTAAATATTTGTTTGACTAACATCATTAATCAGCACATCAGCGATTTATGGCAATATTTATCAAAAAAATATATCGAATTCATTTTTACGGTAGTATATATTGTGATTTGTATGATGTACATTTTAAAATTACATAATTTTCCTTGATAATAATATTTTATAATATATTTTATTATTCACTTAATTATTAATCATTTCTTATTGTTTTCCTAGTTCTCGTGGGAGAGGTTAAGATTATTTACAATAAAAATTTCCCGAAAATAATTTTCAGAAATTTTTTTCTTAAAACGCATTTCCACTGATTTAACGCTATAGTTTTAAATAATATAAAATGAAGTTATTTTTTCATTATTATGGAAAGTTTACAACTCGAAAATTAAAAAGTGGTGTATTATAATATTCACATAGTAATTCTTGTATTATTATTTTCCCAATTTTTATGAAGTATGATAAGAAATTTCCGATTAACTTTAGCTTTCCTATTGACATAATTTTTTTCAAAGGTCACTAATCAAGAATTTAACTACAGTTAAGTATGTTTGAATCATTTACTCTAAGCATGTTAGATTCACATAATACTGAGTAAGATAACTATTTTGCCTTCATTAGAATTATTTATTTCGCAAAATTTATTATGTTGAGATATAGAGTAGCTAAGATTGAAAAAAAAATCAAATTCATCATATTAAGACGCCTTTTTATGTTAAAGTTGCCTATTATTAATAAAAAATCTTAATTAAATCGAACTGAATATTTTTCTCCAAATTAACTTATTAAAAATTCAGCAATGTTTCCTCATTTGACAGAAATCTTACAAAAATTCCTTCATGTCTTTTATTTGAAACCATGAATGATTGAAATTAAATTTTAAAAAATCAAAATTTTGTTACTATATGACCTTTTGGAATCAAGGAAATTAGGCCTAGAGATTGAAGAATATAGTGCGCGTCTTCTTAATACTGCATCTTGTTTTTATTGTTAGTGCGCATTTCATTAAGTTTGAATTTTGTAGTTAAAATAACTTTTTTCCATCCTTGTAAATTTTATTTCAGACAAAATTTGCACAATAATTTTCCTGCATTATTTCTGTATGGCAAGCCTTTAACCATTAAATTTTCTTTCAGATACAATTTATATGAACACTATTTATTATACAAACAATTACAATATATTATTACAGTAAATTATTACAATATTTATTTAACAAACCAGCAAATAAATGGAAAGAACTTCCTTTTACAAGCTCAGGCTGTTTTACTATGTCATTATATATTATGTATTGGCTATTGTTCTATCATAAAAACGCACTTTCAACTCAGAAAATTCACATTTTTCAGCAAAGTAGATATTCCTAATTTTACAAGACTTCTTTAATGTAGCAATGACTTAAGAAATGTATAGATTCTGGCTCTAAAAAAAAAGAACACTATTTTTTTCTGTCAAAGTCTATCTGGTTGCCTTTTCTCCTTCCTTATTCAAGTTAAAGGAAGAAGAAAAGTCTTAAGATTTTGGCCGTCAAACTATATTCCATATTTTGGTGGGGAATGGGTTCCTTCAATTCATCTTTTTAAATAATTGCAAGATTTGCTACGATCGACTGCTTAAGAAAAATCGTATTTCGTAATTATTCCCATACTTTTAAAAGTTCCATTTTTAAGAAATTTGACTACATCATAAATACAGTTCTCATTTTCGAAGTTGGTAGAAAGTTTTCACTTATAATTGTATTTTTTCCCTATTGTATATAACCAGTATTTTCATAAAAACTTAAATAATTCCAAATGAATCTCTGAATTAAAGAAGATAAATATAATGGTCTTTTTTCTTCACTGCTTTAAAGTTGAACATTTTAACTTCTTTTGCTGATTTTTTCTTTGTAATTTTTTTTTCATACTAATTTAGGTAATCGTTTTTTTTTCTTTTCCAAATGTCCTTTAATCAATAAAAAAATCGCTTCCAACAACAGATTCTCGAATTTTGCGTGTACAGATTTATAAAGCCTTACATTTATATGTTAAAATATTGAAAAATATTTCTCATTTGCATCTCTAGATTATGGACTCTTTTCGGCGAATTAGTTTACGTTATCTTTTCAAATGCTTCTTAATAAAATGCTTCTTAATAATTTTTGCTTCAAATGCATCTTAATAATTTTTTATGCAAATCGGTTTCTTTAGGCACTTACTAAAGTTTTCACTCGAAACTTTTATTGATGTCGAACGGCTGAAAGGAACGAATCAATTCCTTTGTTGTTAATGGATTGTTTTTTTTTTCCCTTGGAAGTCATGTACATAAATGTATCTTATAATGTTTGCATACTTATAATGTTAAGCCGGCAGAATATTATGTTTTAACGAGTGCAGGTGACTCTTAAACACACCACTCCGATTTTGTTTTTAATCTTTCTAAAAAATATTTTGCATATGAAGAAATATTAATAAAATGAAATAAATTAAACATAAGCTCTGTTTTCTCTTCTAACTCTTATTTAAATCAAATAAACTGAGCAAAATTAACCGGATATGTAATATGTGAATCATACAGGGAAAACTTATAAAATACTCGTTAATAATAGAATGAATGTATTAAAAAGTGCAACCGTACTGAAACCAGTAGCAAAATCTAAAAATCATGAGCACTGCGATCTTGAAGGTCGAATTTTCTGATTTTCAAAGCCATTTTTAGTGCAAAATTTTTTATTCCTTTGATAGTTTAATTTCATGGCTTCATATCTGAACTTTTACAATTTATAAATGTCTTTTTGGAAATATTATGATAAATCTGAATTTTAAGATTAATATCGTGTTCAAAAATTTAACTTCAATTAGCTAACTTCATTAGCTTGTCTATTTCAAAATCTATCTTACTAATAGATTTTGAAATAGACAATTTTCCCTCTTATAGATGTTTCAATACTATAGTTGGGGTTTTTCATGCCATCCTAATATATATTTAATATTTCAAAATTCTTAGAATAATCAAAGGAACTTAATGCTATATATTGAGGGAAATATATTTCTTTATATGTCAAATGCATTAGTTAAAAAAATTAATCTAGTTCATTAGAAAAAATTTTACGTACTTGAAACTTTACAACTGAATAGTTCAGAATAGAAGAATTTTCATCTAGCTTTAAATGACATCTTGCTCAGAATAATTTGAATGTTCAAATATTTATCTAAAAAAAGAACATATTTTTCTTGTTTTCAAATAGCAGAGTATAAGATTCAGTTGAAATTACCTTGGTTTCAATTATTGTTTTCAATATTTAATCCGATTTGTTAATAAATTTTTGCATTGCGATGTTGTACTATTTATGTTTTATCGTCCCCAAAAATATATTATTTATTTATTTATTTTATTATTATTATTATTTGCTTTTCAAAAGATATTATCTGATTCAAAATCTATCATAAATATTCTATGAAAATAAGATTTATCTTTTGTTGTAACCTGTCCTGCAACCTAATTTTGTTTCGTTAAAAAAATTTATAATCTTAAACCAGTTCAGTGAATCATTTTCTTGTTGCTAGATGTATCAGCGACCTATTAACAAATTTTTAGTAGATGTCTTCAAATTATGTGTTAGAACAGCTTTATATATATTTCGAATCATTTTTAATCCACGATCATTACTAAACACATTGTTTGTTTAGAAGAATAATCATTGCTCATCGTTTCATTTCGATCACCTTGTTTCTATTACCTTTAGTATATTAATCTATTTAAGTCTTCCCCTGATCATCGTCACAGTCTTCCACGCTGTTTTGATCCAAAGAGTCCATATTTGCTTTCGTATGGATTACTAAATACTGCACCATTTTTACGAATCTTTTGAAGAATTCTTTTTTACGAATTTAAACGCTCTGCTTGTTTTGTTTTGAGATTACATAAACTTTTGATCATCTGTTTCTCTTCAGATACAGATGATCAAGCTTAAGTTCATGATCAATAACAGGCTGTTAGAACAGATACATTCATTTGGAAGTCTTCCACAATTTCTTTAGACTATACTTTATTTTTCTTTTTCAACTTTTACATTCTGAATCTACAACTACACTTGTACACATTGTTTGCTCTACATGCCAAAAAATATAAAGTTTTACCAAATTAAAAATATATATAATTCGTGCTTTTTTTAAATTTAACTTCATCATTAGTTACAAAGAAAAATTATGAACATTATTATTTTGAATAGTGAATTTATAATCTTTTCTAAAAAGAGTTGTATTTTTAAAAATAAACAAAACTTGGGTATCCATTAATAGAGGATGAATAAAAGTACAAGAAAATCACAGCGAAGAAATAAATTAACAAGTTATATAAAAATTTATGAACAAAGGATGGAAAGGAAGGAAAGAATGGAACAGTCATACTAATAATTATGAAAAAATTACATGCTTATATTTGCGAAATGTATATAAAATAATCGAGTTTCTAAAAAGAATAAGCATAAAATATAAGCGCATGCAAAATATTTATTCGTTTTATAAATTTATAAAAGTAAGTACGAATCAAGTAATCGTAGTGATCTCTTATTCTAGTTTGACATTTGGAAAATTATTTTCTTGCAGAGCCTAACGATCAGCCATATTTGCTCAAGAAACTCTAATCATCTATTCCTAGACAGTCGTTAAAAGCATTTTTTTTTCAATTTTATCCCATTGCTGGTACATCTGGGAAATTACATGTATAAAGTTGTCAATATTCTGCTGAACTAAAAACGATTTGGTATCGTAGACCTACAAAATACCTGACATTTTTCCCCTTCATTGATGCCATTTCACAGGAAACCAGCTTATGCACTTTTTTGCTTTTATTGATTTTAGTTAAGGTATCTATTCGAAGATTTTAAAAAAAATACAGCAGAATATGCAGTATTAAAACTTTTATATTCCTGTTATCAACGATTATTTACTGATAACATTTTATTATCAAGTGAAAACTGCTATATCGCCTATTATTCACCTACATTATTGAAAAACCAGGCTAAATGTTAAAAAAAGAATATTTTATGCGTTTAACATATTTCTAATGGAACTCTTTCATATTTCATTGTTCAAATAAGAAAGAATATTTTAAGAGGTTATATGGAAAATACTCCTAAAATATTCTTTAGTTTTCCAACAAATGATTCTATAAATCATTTATCTGATCGTAGAGTGAGTGATATATAGGTCGATTTTTTTTTTTTGGCTATTGTCTAGTCCATGTTGGCAAAGGAAGACAAATCTTATTTGAAAATTTACAGTACGTTTATTTAAATACTTATTTATCTTTTAACCAATTTGCAAACATCTTTTGAATTTTTACAAATTTTAGAAAACTGATTCATGGAAATGATGCATGTCGGAGTAATACTGATGTTTCGTATTTCATAAAGTAATTTTATTTTATAAATTATTTGGATACGCCAGAAGATATAAGAAATCATTGTAAAAATATGCTTCGAATTCTTTTATTTCTTGGTATTTTTGTAATGATTTCATGAATTAAGACAAAATATTCCTCAATGACCTATTATCATCCTTTGAATGATTTGAAATATTGGGTGATAATAAAATATTTCCCTGATTATAAAAAATATTTAAAAATATTCATTTAAAATAATATTTAACAAAATTGCGGAATAGTCGTGTTCTGAAACATTTTAATCCAAAAGATAACACAATTAATACAGAAATAACGATTCTGCATTCGATTTTTGTCAAGAATGACGTAAACGAAGAAAATTGTTCAATACATATTTTGGTCATACGAAAATTAATCTACCGTTACTGTTCAGTGTAAATTTTGCTGTTACACAAAGGGCAAAGTGTTTGCAACTCATGAAGATACTGATATATTCAAAAGATCACAAATGCCGTATATAATGTGACAGCCGATATTTTGAAAAATTTGTTGTTAGCCTTGAAATTCCCACTTGATATTCTTCCAGCAGCCAATGCTGCTGCCATAGAAATTTATTTAGAAGAAAGAGTTTTATTATAATCTTTACCAATAGTATACTAATATTTACAATATATTAAAGCAATCATACGCTAATAGTTTTTTTTTTTTGTAATTCAGTTTTGTAATTACACTAAGTGACCAGCCAGTATTTTGTCTGAAGATACATTAGGATGTAAATCCAGGCACTATAATATTATGATCATGCTGTACGTTGTGGACATTGTCAAAGTTTTTGTTAAATTTGAAATCATATAATTTGGAAAAGTGAAAAATGTTCTGAAAATATTTAATGTATCTATATATTTTAGCATTCATATGCCATCTATTTATTTTATAAAATATCCTTAAATTATCATTGTTCTCAAGATAAAATAATTCTTTAAAATACTCATATTGATATCAGGCAGGTAAAATATGATTAACATGAAATATAATGCAGTATTTTATTTTTATTATAAAAGCAAAAGTATATAGATAGTGGTCTATTACTTTTAGCTTTCATATCTACTAATTCATTTGTGAAGAAAATTTTGAAGCATCAAAATGTTTTAAGGTTTGCCTTGTATTTTAGATTTTAAATTCCATTATTTTTTAATTGCGAGTTTTAAAAAGTTTTTAAAATTGCAATTAAAATTATGATTTGTGCGGTAAAAAAGGTTAGTTTTATAAATCCAAAATTTAACTTTCGCACGTACTGGAAGCTGAATTTCTAGAAGAGCGCTCATTTTATTCTTTATTGATTCGAATTTAAACTGAAAAATTACAGATATAAATTTAAAAATTAGATAAGAGAAAAAACAATTTTTTATTAAATATTACACAATTTTTCAATATTTAAATACTATTTTCACAATTTATTTGTACTAATGAAAATTTAATAATTATTGTAAACGAGCAGTAGTTCTGCAATTCTTATCCACAATAATAGAGTACACGTAAAAGCACTTTCCCACGTATCATGTATTTAATGAAAGACATGTTTTCCCCACTTATCATATATTTAATGAAACCCATATATTTTTCCTACATATCATATATTTAATGAAAGGCATATATTTTATAAGAGTATTTTTCAAATATAGTAGAAAGCGAGACCAAAACAAAGATGCAAACATTGTTTTATTTGACATAAATCTAAAACTTTAAGGAACATTTCTCAATACCTCGAAAAGAGGCGAATTTAATGCGCCAGTGAAAGAAATTCTTTAACTTGACATCGACATGGGCTCCAAAGGAGGACTTCTAAAAAGAAAGGCTCGTTCGGCATGCCTTTGGCGCAATCCATTAGATGATTGGGCAGAAAAGACATCTTCAATACCGCTTTCTACACCCACATCCACTGGAAAGGTAAATGACAAAGCTCCTGAATACCTTTTGAATCGGAAGGCTACAAAAGCTTGCGAAATAATCTCACCTTTCATACACTTTTGCTTTTACTCTTCGTATCAGAATTGGAGGATTAAAGGACTGATTATTTTTCCTACGTTGAGAGATTACGCTAGAATCGCCACATTTCGTTCAACTTTTAAGAAAAATAGATATTCCAGGGTATTTATAAAATATAGAAAACTTTATCCATAGTTTTCATAATTTTTCTGGGAAGTTTTTTTAACTGAAATTATATTGGTGCTCAGAGACGCTAGCTATAATTTTGAAAAATATTTTTTTTTCAGTGTCAGCAAATAAAAGCAATTATACAATTATAATTGGAGGATTAAAGGACTGATTATTTTTTCCTATGGTGGGATATTACTCTATAATTTTTACATTGCATTCGAGTTTTAAGAAAAATTGATATTCCAGGGCATTTATAAAAGAAAGAAATCTTTATCTGCAGTTTTTAGAATTATTGAATTAACTCTTTTTTTTTTAAATCTAGTGTGTCTGTTAATTATGACTTTTGAATTTTTTAAAAATTCCTCTATAAAAAGGGTATTTTGAAATATGTTTTAATTAAATGAGTTTTAAATTGCTTTATTTAAAAATTATTTCTCATCAAACGATGTTAAAAGGGCATTACTATGTATTTCATATTTTTTCTGAGTAGTTTTTTTTAACTGCAATTAGAAGATTACTCTAAAATTGTAACATTACGTTCTCAGCTTTTATGAAAAATGGATATTCCTGGGTATTTATAAAATATAGAAATCTTATTCATAGTTTATGGAAATATTGTATTAACTCTTTTTCAACATAAGTAAGTGTGACTATAACAATTATAACTTCCAATTTCTTTAAGTTCCTCAATAAACAGTGTATTTTGAAATTTGTGCTATTTTATTTTTTATTTTTTTTATTTTAGCTATACAAAAATTATTTTACCTTTTTTTCGTTGTTGAAAATCGCACAGCTACGTATTTTTCAATTTTTCTGGGCAGTTTGTTTAAGTGCGGTTAGATTAGTGCTCAGAAACGCTAACTATAATTTCCAAATAAAATTTTTTTAAGTATCGAAAAATGAAAGCTATTATTCTTGTAAGTATAAAACAATACAATTTTATTTTTAGGACAGTACAATTTTATTTTTAGTTGATATGCAGGAATGATACGAAGCTGAAAAAAAACTTATTTATTAATTATACTTAATGCTCTAACATATCAACATAATTTTCGTTTAACGTTGTGAATACTTACTAAGTCATAATTTAAATTTTCTGTATATAGAATGTTTTGGTTCTTAAAATATTTAATAAAAGTAAAGACAGCCGCTTAAAACAATTCCTCGTCGAATCTTTATAGTCAAGAAATCAAATCTACATAAAGTTTTTAAAAGTGCAGCCAACAAATATTATTTGAGCAGAATACAATTCTAAAGATATTTTATGAAATCTCGTTATTCGCTTTTACTCAAGGCGTTTCAAATTACATGTGCTTTTCTGAAATAGAAATAATAATAATAATAATAATAATAATTGCATCAATTTTTTCAGCTGATTTTTTAATGTACCTTTCTCACTCTCTCTCTCACTTTTGCTTATGAATAAACTTTTTTTAAATCTGATAAAAATTTAAAAATATTTTATAAATTCTGAAGAAGAAAAGAAATCTCTTAATAAGAGAATTTTTATATAAAAAAAAGTTAATTGTTTGGTCGAAATTGTAAATTTTTATAACTTAAACTTAACTTACTTATACTTTAACTTAAACTTTTATAATTTTTTTTATATACTTTTTGTAAAAAGGGAATTTTTTTAGCAACACATGCGAAATACTGAAAAAATTATGCTTATTTAATTGATCGAATTTATCGAAAAATATTAATAAAGTATAAGTAGAGGTAGATTAGTAACTAGGATCTTCCTAATGTTGCGGACTTGCAGAAGTCGATAGGTACGTTAATTCATACATATATATAGTTCCCTAATAAATAAATTTGTAAAATATATATAAATTATATGATTTAGAGAATATTAAGAAATATTAATATTTTGTTGAATATAAATTATTAATTTTTATATGTTTCATTAAGCTTATATTTCTATCATAGTATTTATAAATGCCGAGCATCTGCTTACATAATATTGTGCATAAAAAACAATCATTTGCGAAATCATTAATCATAATATATATATTATTAGTACGTTGATTAAATTAAAAATCCTTTAATGTATGAAAATAAATTCCCGTTTCATCGAAAGAAGAATCCCATGATGTTCACTTCTTCGAAACACGCAATGCCTTAATTTGCTATTAAATGTCTTGTATATCTATTCTTAAAATGTAGAAACGTGTAATTGCAGTTTATTGTTTAGATTTAAATATTATTCCGTTTAAGAAAAAAAAATACATAATTTTGTTTAAAATTTTTACTTTCTTCTTTAAAAATGAGCAAAATGAGTAGGATAGATATTTTTAATAACGTAACTTATTCTAAAGTTTTTATACTTATAACCTTGATTTCACATTGCTTATATTTCCCTTTTTTCATATTTTAACAAAACTTGGCTATCAGTTGAATGTGACAAGGGGAATTAAAATTTACAATTGGAATTTTAAAGAAAAACTATGTGTTGCTGATTTCACTAGTCGCTATTCGACAAAATAATAATTCCATTGGTAACTGTTATAGTAGATCTAAGGAAAAAAAATATTTTCGAAGTGGAACTTTTATAAAATCATAGCAAAACGTATCCTCCATTATTTAAAGCCAATATATATATATATATATATATATATATATATATATATATATATATATATATATATATTTCTGTACTAAATTTCTGTACAATTCTTTTATTTCTGTACTAAAATATGATTATGTTAACATTTAGTATTAAACCTGCAAATCTATCGTTAAAATTGTGTTTCAAAAAGAGTTATAAATACTAAAATTTAATTTTAAAAATTAAATTTAGTCTTATTCGTTTACAAACGTTTTATACATGAAAAAGATTAAAACTTCGAAAAGCTTATAATAAGTTTACTAAATAATATATTTTCTTGATTTTTATGTGAGGTATATTTAAAACGCGATTAACATAATTATATACATTGAAACTTCGAAGACAAAATTATAGATGTAGTAAAGTCAATGAATAAAACAATGAATATTCAACAAAGTTTAGCCTAAGAAAATCGATGTTTTAATTCTTTTTACAGGTGAAAATAATGCAAATATTTTAACAATTTAATTGAAAAATCAAATTTTAATATAGTAGATTGTTTAATAGTATGATTGATTGAAAACTTTCATTATATTCTTATTTAAAATTTCAAGAAAATCTCATTGAGCAATATAAGACTAGAATGTGATATTAATTTAATAAATTTCAGTTATATTTAGTTAAAAAAAATTTTTTTGTTTAAAATCGTATGCTCTCCGAAAATATTACTTCCAAAACTATTATGTAATGTTGATTCATAGTATTCCAAAACAAGAACAATAGTGAATTTAAGGAAAATTTCTTATATTATTTTGATAAGGATTTTTTTCCTTTTTATAAGTATTTTGTTCCAAAAAATATTTATATTCTATTGGATATAAAAAAAAAGGTATATCCCTTTTTACATAATTTCATTTTGTCCCTTGACATGATATCTGCCCCTCCCAAATTCAATAAACAGATTGTTCCAAGCGCTTAACCATCAATTTCTGGAAGTAACTCTCACAGACCTTTCTGCTGAAATTCACTTTTCAAGCATGAATGGCTGTTTGAAAAATGTACGAACCTCCCTACACAAGACATATAAAATGGGATCATCCATATTTCATCAGGCTGCTGTCTAGAAAATAAGTATTTTATTATTTACAGTATGTGAGCGTTAAGCATCTTCTGTTGTAACGTATTGACCTGAGGGGGAGTTTAATCTTTATTGAATTTGCACCGACGACGCTGAGGAAGAACTCTGGGGGATTCGCTTAACATGATCAAGGTAACACGTAGCCTCACTTTGCTAAGAGCTTTTCAGAAAGTTTGCTGCTTGTGAAAGGTAAACCCCTCTTCGCAGACAACGGAAATTATTTTTCGCGATTCTTAAATCGGAGAAGGGTTGAAAGAATTCTTTCTGACTTAATCTTAAAAGTAGTGTAAAGAGAACGTTTCATTTAGATAGTAATTATTATGAGTTCAATTGCATTACTACGCTCAAGATAAATTCAAAATTTGTTTTTTTGTGTTTTAAATTATAGTTAAGTATCTAAAAATGAGGGGTTTTCTTTCCCTACTTCAGTAAGTTATTTGTATTCAAGACTTGAAATTAAATTTTGCTATATTAATTGTTTAAGGCCCGTTTCTTAAAAAAAATATCAGTTATGCAAAAAAAACTATCATAAAAATGAAACAAAAACATTCATTTCGATTATTTAACATTAAATATTACTCAAAATAAGAAAAAAAAATCAATAAGTCCTTTTTTTACAGGTTGAGGTATATATATAATCCCCCAATCTACAGCTTCAAAATTAATAAAAACATCAAATCATCATTTTTTAAAACTTTAAAACAGTTTATTCGCTTATAATAAAACAAAACAGGAAAAAAAATGGCAATTTTTTCATTACACCATGCACCAACTTTAATTACAGCAGCACAATTTACTGACCCGTTTTGATTTATACAAAAAATGCTTTTCACTCATTTACACATATACTATAGGTGCATAACGTTGCCATCTTAATAATAAACCTTAGATAAAATATTAAACTGTATAAATATGAGTATCTTCAGCTTTTCGACATGGGTATAAATTTATCCTACCATGCATAAAAAAAACTAAGCAAATGGTGGGATGGATTTATTTTTTTACCCACATAGTTCTTACTAACCCAAAAGTTTAAAAAGGAAACATTAAATTTTGCATTGTTCCTTCAATTTTACAAGATTTTGATGGAATTTTAATTTTTTTTTCAGTGTGACAATATTTTAATGAAAATGAATGTTACAAAAAATACGAAACGTGTGTATGTAATTCACTAGCTTTTAAAAAAGTTAATTGGAAACATATTTATTAGTTTTATAATCATCTTATAAGCAGAGTAATTCAAGTTTTATTTTATGTCATATTTTCAAATTTTGCTAGATTTATTGGTAATTTGTAACGATTGGTAATTTGCTAGATTTATATTTATTCGGATTTGCTAGATTCCGACTTTCTCATATATAACTCATAAATAAATTTCGTTTCGTTTTAAGAATTTGATCAAACTATAATATATTTTTACATTTACATTTTGTTATTATTAGTGAGTAATAATAACTTCCCCATAAAATACATTAAAATATAATTAATTCAATAGAATATGAATTTATGATTCGTAAAGTAAGATATAGTTAAGTTTTTTAAACAGTCTGTCTTTTCTTCATTTGTCAAAATATTTTATGGCTATTACATTGTAAATTGAAGAGACGATAACAAAATTGTTGTAATAAATTATTCAAAACAAGTACGAATTCTTTTGAGTCAAGAATATATCTTCAAGGTTCTTCTATAATTTGATAAGAAAATCAATGTATCAAGGAAGAACTGCCCAAGATATGGTCAAATTAGAAAAAAGAGAGTCGAAAAGTACAAAACGACAAATGAATATAGATTTAGCATCACAGGAAATCTCATTAAATTTGTAATATTCATGTTTTGCACTTCAAAGAAATTGAAAGAAATTTTGATCAACAAATTTATAGAAATCAGTTTACTTCAAGGGAGAGTTTTTCCAAGAGATAGTGATTCAATTATTAATATTCTGCAAAAAAAAAAAAAAAAAAAAAAAAAAACATAACTTGAAAAATATTTTCTAATAAGAGTAAGATTATACATAAAATATTCTATTTTATGTAGTTTAATTTTAGTATTTAATTCTGCTTTAATGAAATTAAATATGCATATATAATTTCCATGCATGAATTATTCCTAAATTTATATAAGAAGTTTTCATTTATTATTAATTTATTTTCAAATAAGTAGTGGAAAGTATTGGAACGAAGATACTTGATTTTGCTTACTTTTATTTTATCATTCATCCAATGCGTCTGAAATTAAAGTTGGATTGTTATTTTTTTTTTCAATGTTTTAGTAATGAGTTGAGAAATTTATAATCAAAATTATTATATTTCATTATCAAATATACAGGGTTGTTATAATTAAAGCTCCACTTTGAAATGGTAATAAAAGGAAAACTATTGGACCAAATGTTATAAACCTTGGTAATAATTTAAAGGAGGTCATAAGAACTTTTTTTTTACGTAAAAAAACACCTCATTACCAAGGAGAGAAATGACACGTTATATAGTATAATTAATCAAAACAGGACATGAAGACATAGGTTTAAAATGTGTTTTATCGTTTCTGAAACGTGTTACAAATGTGTATGTTCAATGTGTATTATCTCAAAAAGCTCTTTTAATGATGATAATCTAAACAATTTGGCGGAACTGAAAGATGCGATACACCGACATGTGCGTAACATTCCTCCAGATATGCTAAGACTATTGTTGAGAATGCAGTAATGCGATTTACCTTGCTTTCAGAAAACGCTCGAAGCCACATTGAGCATGCTTTGTAACGCGTTTCAGAAACGATTAAACACATTTTAAACCGATGTCTCCATGTCCTATTTTGTTTTGCAATATTGCACATAGCCCCATTTCTCCCCTGGTGCTGAGTTTTTGAACTTTCTTTAGCGGAAAAGAAATTTCCATGACCTTCTTTAAATTATTTCCAAGTTTGATAACATTTGGTCCAGTAGTTTTCCTTTTATTACCGTTTCAAAGTGAAACTTTAATTATAGCCGCCCTGTATTTTATAGAGAAAGCATTAGAATGACAAAGAAACAACATTTCTTTATATAAAATTATTTATGAAATCAGCGGATTAATGTTTGACACAAAGGATTTGACATATATCAGTCTCAAATATATTTCTGGTTATATGGTCTTTGTTAGTTGGTTGTGAGAGAATGTTGAAATGAAATATCGAACTCGTGTTTTTCCAATTATGAATGTTAAAACTTATTACCAATTTATTTAATTCTATTTTTTTATTATTTTATCTAATGACATGAGCTTGCTAATATCTGAAGAAAAAGGGGAAAAAATGAAACTTCTCTTTTAGTTTCTATAATAAAGCCTGCAATATCACACCCATTGGTGGATTTAAACATTTTGCGGCCCTAAGCTGTGTATATTATGAGACCTTTTTTTTAATGAGATGGTTAATTTAGTTTCATATTTCAGGAGATATTTAACATGTTAATAATTTATTTCACATTATCACATTAATCTTTTTTATTTCATTAACTTCAGGAATATTTATCCATTGTGGCTCCAAACTGCTCGGCATCTACGTTTGTACATAAGAATTTTGTACGAAAGTGAACTTATAGAGATATACAGAAATCTCTCCAGTTATATTTGATTAAAGTATAAATATTAGTATTATATTTTATCACTTATAGAATCTGTGTTTTTTATAAAGTTATTTATTTTGTAACTTGGAAAATAAAATCTTTTAATAGATCTGCTTATCCCCATTCTCTCTCTATTTGGTAGTCCTAGGCAGCTATAGCCTTGTAGTTTGCCAAGTTGGAAATTTGCCACTAATCGCACTGATTAAATTTCTCTTTGTGATTGGAAGGTCATGGATTCTGTCTTTGGTTAAAACTGAAATTTGTCACTAATGAAAATAATCATGATGCATATAAGAATCTAAGCGCATGCGTAATTTTCGACAATTTATAAGTTTTCTGTTACAATTTATGAGTCTTCCATCCTTCCTTTTCTTCTTGTTTGAAAACAGAATCCAATTTAATTAGTATTGTGTTCTAAATTCTGGTGAACATAATAGTTATAAATGAGTTATAAATGTGTGGAAATACCATTGTGAAAAAAATTAAAAATATGTATATAAGAAAAATTGTGCGAAACCATCACTCTTAACATTTGAAATACGATTTTCCGCTACTATTAGAGAAAGTGAAAAACGTCATAAATTGATGACTTTTAAAGTGCACTTAAGTTTAAAAAAACGGTCTGCTCTTTCCCTCGTTGTCGTGTTAGTCCACGATATCTAATAAAATATTTATATAAAAATTTAAATAAGAAATAAATGAAACAAAAACAAATTAAAATAAGTAACGAGACTGATTTAAGAACAAATTATGTATATAGGGGATAACAAGGGATTTAATGGAAAGAATAATATCATGTCTTGTTTCTTCAGCTTTTTTTTTATGTTTCGTTTAGATCGGCGTGACTAACGTTAATTATTATTCCGATTATTTTTTTTAACTTGGATGAGGCTTTGATAAAAGTTACTTTTAACATGCAAAAAATAATAATGAAGCACAAATCATCTTGAAATGTTAAATTAAAATATTCAAAAACATTTTTTGAAAAAAAAAAGACTATCATTTAGTGCTTATTTTAGCATTTCGAAAGCTGGTGATTTATTTTACAAAGGTAAATTCCTTTTATTGTGGAAATGCATAGAGTTTCTAACAATCTTTTCTATGATAAAAATACTTGAAAAAATTCACATTTCTAAAATATATCAACATCTAGCATATGAAAGATTGTACTTCGAAAAAAATTATTAAAAATATGTGTCCACAGTATTGCCCACAATGTTTAAAAACAGAAAACATTTGTTTATTTTTGTATAATAAACAAATAGTAATCGATAGAAAGCTGTTTACCTAAAATATTAATAATCAATTTAATCATGTAAACTAACTCTGAAAATCTATAATGTCACATATATTTCACAATATTGTCTGATATTAAATAATGTTCATAATATTGTATAATAATATTGAATATTGAATAATCTTATACAGCACAATATTGTATAATATTATTGAATATTATTATATAGCACAATATTCTGATACAAATTACTATCTGGATGTAGTCTGGGGCAAAGCTTTATTTTGTGTTGTATCTCAAACTTGGAAGACGGTGGTTTTCAGTTTATGTTAAAAGATATATATAGGAATCAACATATTTCATATGAAATAAAAGCTGACAAAATCTATATAATGATTATAGCTAGGGGAATCTCTCCTGAATTTTTCAATATTGTAAATAATGAAGTTTTGTTTTTGCGATTTCTTTCAGAAATTTCCAGTGAGAATGAAGCCGAATATTGATAATACATGTAAGAATGTTAAGATTTTATACAAATTAAAAATAGGCGAAATTAGTATAGCGGTTCTAAATTAGGGAATCTGTCAATATTTTTCCCTAGAGAGAAAGCACAGTCATGCATGGCTTTGAATATTTCTCTCGAAAATAATGGGAAAAGATAAGCGAGTATTAATGGCAAATTTAGATGTCATGAGGTTTTATACAAAATTGGAGAAACTAAATCGGATCAATGATGGAAGTTGGGTGTTTAATTCTTTGGTTTCCCGTTAATTTTAAATATGCAGATTAATTATTTTAAATAATATAAAATGTAGAATTAAAAAAGAATAATAAAAATTAATCTTTCCAAATTCATCAAAATTTTAGAAGCAGTTTGAAATCTCTTTATTACATGGGGAAAAATACTAAACATCAATAATGTTATATGAATGAAAGGCATTTTTAAAATACGGAGGGTTTATATTTTCCTTAAATAAATTAAATCTTCAAATGGGTTGCATCCATTTAAAGATTTAAAAGGGAAAAAAAAATATCATTTGTTCCATTGAAAAGTTAAAGCAAGTACTTCAAGAGAGAAGGATTTCTTTTTTTGCTCTCGAATTTTTAATATCATTACAAATGACATTTGGGAAAAAAGGACGAAGCCTTAATTTCCTGAAATTACTTGCGGAAGCACCCCCCAATGTAATAGCTTAACTGCAGAAATCAATACTGTACTTTCGATTCTTACACGCAGTTTCATTAAGGATGAGCAATTCAGTGAACACAGATTTCGTTTTTCTCCAGAACGGAATAATTTTGCTCGTCGAGATGTTTAGAAATTAATCTTGTTTTAATTAAACTCAAAGCAATTGATCAACAGAGAAGAAAATTAACGTATATCTTTCGTTTTGCATCTGCATAAATGGAAAGTTAATGGTTCACTCAAAGAAAGGAATTGTTTGGTATAATTTCATTCAACAAAACTTGGAATTTTTCATCTACGGCCACATATTTATCTAATCTACTCTTTCATTAATTTCATCAAATTAACCATCATCATTAGCAGTACTTGATCATTAATTCGGTAGATCTGTTGCGGAAGCGAGGACAAACCAAACAAAGGTCTTTGAGGATAAAATAGTTTTATTGTGTAATTTCAAGTATTAATTAGCCAAGAATTGATAATGAAATAAGGAAAAAATTATTCATATAACTTCATGACACACAGTAATTTAATCAAAGCTTTTTAGATTTATTTGAGTGCATTTTTTATAGTTATAAATGTGGAATAAACCTTTGTTTTTCTTTGTACAAATATAATATGCGCTACTACCTAATATACAAATCGATTGCTGTGATTGCAAGTGGCTTTATATTCCTTGTAAAGAAATGATAGGAAGAAAAGATACGAGCCCAATTTAAAAGGAAGTTTATATTTGTTTTCGCAAGTAATGATTGTCCTTTATGAATCATTTCCAACAACAACAACAACAAAAAAAAAACCCACCCGTGTGGTAATCCATTTCATTAGCATGTTGACCCTTATCTATGGATACTTTCTATTCGATCTCTGGTTCAAGCAAAAGAAGGGTTTAAATAAAATCAGCATCAGATCACGTTGAACAGAAAATGAAAGAAATAGTTTCAAAAGATCAAGATAGCTTCATATAAGACTTTGCATAAGGTTATTGATCACAAAACAATAGTTTTGAACATATTTTATACTGTCTTTCATGAAATCTTTAATGTTGCTAGAATGTTTTGTGAGAACAGGGGGCATTACGTACAATTATGTACCCAAATAAAATTTTATACTTCTTTATGTATTATGTTAATTTTTGTGCTTCTAACGTTTTTGACAATACACTTATAATTCTATAAATTACCATGTATATAAAGTTCAGTTTACTGTATTGAAAGAATGTCGTTATTCTTGCATATAACTTCCCTCAAACCATAAAAATATTTAATATTTTGTAGTGTAATTCCAGATTACACTACAAAATACCAGACTGTATTACTCTCTTATATAGCTTAATTGCATTTTGCATAAGAGTAACTTGTGCCATATTAGAGTGCTTTGTATAAGAATCGTTCGCTCACTTATTGGTTTGAAAGACGAGTAGAAAGTACAGAGAAATTGAAATAACATAAAAAGTTCATTCATACTACGTTCCTATAAGCTAATTTGATAGATATGACAAAGTTCTAAGAAAAAAATCGTAATCTCGAATTCTTTGGTGTTGAAGTTATCTTAATTAATCTTCAAGTTAGATCCATGATAATAGTTGTGAATTGGAGGATCTTGCTGCGTCATTTGATTTTGGTGTACTGAAGCTGATCCGTGATGATAGTTGTGAACTGGAGATCTGTCTGAATCAGTTTGATTCTGTAGTTATGAAGCTATCAATTAATCTTCAAATTACGTCCGTGATGATAGTTGTGAATTTGCGATCTGGCTGCATCAATTTGA
Source organism: Argiope aurantia (assembly GCA_026543865.1). Taxonomy (NCBI): domain Eukaryota; kingdom Metazoa; phylum Arthropoda; class Arachnida; order Araneae; family Araneidae; genus Argiope; species Argiope aurantia. The sequence goes on along the minus strand of JAPMOR010041017.1, from coordinate 666,926 downwards.
TTTTGATGCTACTGATGTATTTTTAACTTGTGAATTTTGATGGAGGAGATTTTCGTTATCAGTTTCTGAACATAATAAGCGACCAAGAAAACCTTTTTTCCATGAATTTTTGTACAACAGGTTCTCTTTAAGCTAATTTGATAGATATGACTATAGTCATATCTATATATGACTAAGTATTACTATCTCGTTTTATATTTTTTGTCACATTTTCCTTTTGTCCAAGGTAAGATTATTGTACACACCAGTCAACAAATAGCTATTATTCTCTTTTGATAAAGGGTTTTCAAAGTATATAGCTTTGTGATTTGGTGCCTCTTAAGATATGTAAGAATTTTTTCAAAATATTTTTAATAAGATTTCAACAAAACTAAGAACCTGAATTTGAAATTCTTTTATTTTTTTCTATCAAATTTCTATTCGCAATGAGGATAAAACCGTGTTTAGTCCAAAACTAAAGTCCTCTTTTGATTTGTTTCAGTAAATCTGTGTTTATCAGAAATAACAACGTTATTGAGTTGTAGCTCAATACTCCTCTGTTTTGAAAATAGTTGTTTGTACTAAGAAAGAATTGCAGTAAAAAACGATGAATTTTGAAATGACTCTAGATTTTTAAGAGTATAAGAATGTTTTGATATTTTGCTCCATGCTTATTAATTAATTATTGTTATGTAATACTGAAAAAATGAAATTTAAGCAAGGAAATTTTGTGGGATATAACATTATTACCACGAGATTGAACATATTCAGATCCATAATGGTACTTTCTCCCCAATGGAGCGTCAATGCGTTTGGGTTATAGGAGTGATCGAACAATCATAAAATTTAAAATGTATGACTACTTTCGAGAGGAATTTTCTCAAAAACATGGTAAAATATTTGTATTTAAAATTTTTTTGAATACAATAGTTTGAAAAAACATTTATGAAATCGAAATATACCAGTTATATAGCAAACATTTATTTAAATTGGAATTGTCTAAAAGAAAGCATAACACAAAGTTAATAGAATTCTTTGTTCAAAATTTGGCAGATAGTGTAAGGAATATATTATCTATCTCTTGAACAAAAACTAATCACCATTTCAAATTATATTAATATATTGAAATTATATTAATATAATGGAATATTTAAATTATTAAGTTCGACTGACAAATAGCACGACTTATTTATTTGTTTAGAGAAGCGTTAATGCACTATAAAATATTTCTAAATGGGCAGATTGCTTATTTATTTGTTCAGAAACTGCAGAATATAATGAAAATTATTATCCAAAAATTCGAATAAAATATACGTCTTATATTTTAATTTGAGGTTTCCATAATTCAAAATTTAGATACTGAGAATATAGCAGTTAAAATGTGAAATAACATTAAAAAATATCTTACGCAAATTTAAAAATGTATGCAAATTTCCAAAGTAAGGACTCAAAAACAAAGATCAAGCGAATTTTCCGAAGAAGACATTCAAAATTTAAGAATAGTTGATAAAAAAAACATTTATTTTCACACACACAAAAAAAAGGAATTGACTTTTTAATTTTTTTCACTTAGCTTAAAATAGAATTTTAAATAACCCTCTGTACGGTATGTCCAATCCTCATGCATTTGTACAACACATAAGCACAATTAGGGTAACGAATCCCACTTATTTATTTTATTCACCAGGAAAGCCTACTGGCGATTATTTATACTGCGATTTCCTATCCTCATACCTGAGATGCGCTTGCGTGGATAAATAGAATTTAATCCAATGAGACTAAACATAAGCAAAAGAACCCTTGTTTCTGATAGAAAATTCGCAAGCATTCTCATCTTCCCCCTTCCCCAAAAAAAGAAACAACTGCTTTAGATTATGCTATTTATAGATGCCTAGCAATCCATAAACTAATTAAATTTTCGTAACTTAAGAGTCACGATGCTATTAAGCACGAGCAAGCAGTTTGAAACGCATATGAGGAAGAGAAAAATATAAATAATAATAAAAATTTAAGTGTTGACAGTGAACTACTTAAAAATTTCAAACCATTTGAAAATAAAGATAAAAATGCATTAACAACAAAAAAAATCACTTCTTATTTCAATGTTATTTTTAATTATTTTATAATGATTCAACTTTAATATTTATATCTGATTGGGAATATTATGTCTATTTTAAAGTTAGGAAGGATAATTCTTCAAAACTGATTTTTGAAATCCCAGTGGACTCTAGTATGTGAGAGATACGTTATAGAGGAATCCAGTTTATATATATATATATATATAT
>JAPMOR010041017.1:652839-664562 GCA_026543865.1 Argiope aurantia | reverse complement strand
AAAGTTTAATTTAATCCTAATTAATTTCCGAAATTTATATTTATTCAGCCCTTATTAACTTTATTCTAAAATATTCTCTTATTTCCTGATCCCAATCGGCTTTTTCTATTTAATAATTTCAACTGAAGCTTTGTGAAAATGCTTTTGTCAGCGGTTCCCATGCTCCGAGTGAGGGATTTAAAATTGCTGATCTAAACAAATTCTTCTAAAAGACCCCTGTGTTTCCCTTGTCTAAATCTGAGCGTGTAGAGAAATCCCTATCAGAATCTCATGGTGTATAAGACCAAGGATAATTGATTTCTCCTTCTTTCACCTTCTTCTACTTTTGTGCCAGGCTGTGAATGGACGTGACTTAGTCGTGCTGCTTGTGTCTCCCAGAATGCAATAATGCAAACTTAAAAAAATTCGAAGTATCGAAACTGCCTTCTGCTCCAAAATTATGCTTATATATATATAATTACCATAGAGCGCTACAAAATCATAACTTTGACTATTCTAACAGATCCTTTCCGCGAACTGTCGCTCAACGTTTGGAATTCGAAGAATTAATAGAACTCTGTGAATATGCAATACAGTTGTAAGCTTTTGCTATATCCTCTTTTCTTAATTGTTTTATAAAATAACGTAGAGGCAATCAATGGATGCGTTATTCATTCAATAAAGAAGGGTTAATTAGAAGAAAATATATGCAAAAGCTTTCAAACTATTTTTTTAAATTCTTTTTACAAAGCGAGTTATAACAAAGAATTAAAAAGAAAAGCAGAACTGAAATAAATTATCTAAGTATCATCAGGTTAAAAAAACAATTATTATATATAAATATTTAACTTTATAAAAATACATTTTTGTAACAGCATATCTAGGAAATTTGTGTTACATTTTCATACCTTTATCTCTCTTTTTAATGAGAAACATTTATTTATAAATAGAAAATGAATAATTTTTAGACAAATTAAGGAAACTGTTATAATATTTTATATTTATTATATGTTTTTTACGTATCTTTTGTAATACATATCTTAGGAGAATATTAGAAATATTTTTCTGCGATGCTTTAGATGCTGTATGAATTTCATTTTGATGGCTATTTAAAATATCATTAAATATTTGTATATTCATTAATATTTCGTATAACGATAGACATGACTGGGATGATGTGTGGTATTTAAAAAAAAACAGTGATGTTAGTCACGAAATAATGTACGGGGATATTATTATATTATTCACTCGATATGTAAGAATAAGTTACGAATGAGAACTCAACTGTAATAAACAATTTTATTCCACAATACCTACTCCTCAGTTTTTTTACGTTGGCTTTTAGTAATACTTCTCTTATAGTGAACAGTTAAGTATTTTACAAAATCTTCTTTAGAATTGAACATTAAAAAAAAGTCGTTCCCCCTTGGGAGTGATGCATTTAATAAGGCCATCATTAATCCTCTAAAATGCCTCTTTACCCCAGACACATTTCCGATATCGAGTTCTTTCAGGTAGGGGCGTCTTCTGAGATCGTAACTCCTATTTATTACACCCCTTTTATGCAGTTGTGGAGGAGATCGTCTTCGGCACCCTCTTATGGATTTCATATTCATCTATCTGAAGTGACACGAGCGGGAATGAACACTCTGCCAGTCTGACATCCAGGATTAGTGGCGCGAGAAATTTAATTCCACGGTTTGTTGCGTCCCTTCATATTTTTTTTTCTTTTTCTTTTATCCCCTCTCTCTCTTTTACCGTATGTAACATCGAATCGTTCGTTGCTTACATCAGACAGAAAAGTAATTTATTTTTGATTTAGTAAAAAAAGAGGGAAAAACCTTTTTAACTGGCGTTTGTCGTATAGTTAATTGAATGCAAATCTGTAGGTAATCGTGTCTTAATCTTAAAAGAGCAATCTTAAAAGTAGCAACTTCATAAGTTTATACGAAGTAAATGAAAATTTTGTTTTGTACTATTTTTCTTTGGATTTTGTTTGTACCTTTTGTAGTGCTGCGTGCTTAAAATATTCTAATTTACTTTCGAAGTTCGCATTTTTTATTAAGGCAAATGACTATGTGAAAAAAGCCGATTTTTTTGTGTGCAAAAATTAGGATTTAAAAAAAAATATTTTTAATATTTGAGCAAGTTTTTTTATCAGAGCCTTAGAATTCTACATCTTTTTTTAGGAAGTTACACTGATTTTAATATTTGTGTTTCCATACGTTTAAATTTTATTTTATAAATTTACATGCTATATTCTCAAATTGTAATCTTTAATAGAATTTTTTTACGAAAAGCCCAATAAAAATTTAACTTGTATTTTTGTTCAAATTCGGTATGATAATCTTTCAATATGTTCTTCATTTCTTGAATAGAGAATAAGCAATCTATTCATTTAGAAATATTTTATAGTTATTTATGTGTTTCACCGCGTAAAAAAAAAATCGAAAAAATCGTGTCATTTATTAATCGCACCAGAATGTTTAATAACTAGATGCAGCTTATTATTTTTTTTCAGTTCAAGAATTAGACAATATTTTCTTAAAACATCTGGAAAATTTTAAGCAAATCGTTTCATAAATCTTTAGAGTTTTTTTTTTTTTTTTTTTGATTATACCTCCTTTTATCTAAGAAAAGCCCATTTTTTAAAATCCATTTTTAAAAATAAGTTTTGCTATTTACCTGGTATATTTTGGTTTCATAGGTGTGTTTTCAATTTTTTTTCATGCATGCCTTCAAAAATAGTTATATTTATTTAATGTTTATCAGAAAGCTCATTGTTCATTCCGAAAATATCTACATACCTGAAGTTGAAACTACACATTTTGCTATTGTTTTATACTTGATTTTAAGATAATAATGCATTGGATCATCGCTAACCTTAGTTTATTCTGCTGATTGTATATATATAATACTTTCTTCTAAATAAAAAAAAAGCTGAAATATATTATTTTTTCATAAGGAAAGATAGACATTTCTATCCATTTTTCGGATTCTTACCAGAAATTAAATATTTTTAAATATCGTGTTACTTATTTATCCTCATTTATCTTGGTTAGTAAAATTTTATTAAAACTAATTTAAAAGATTACACATTTTTTAGGAAGAAAATAAAACTAAATTTTTTATTTTTATTTTATCATAATAATAAAAATGTAACCCATCATTAGGTACTTGTATATTATTTATATGCATTTTAATTTCCATTAGATTTTTTATACTTCAGCCTATTTTAAGAATTGAAAAATATATATTTTACTAATATTAAATTATCATGTGAGAACATCACATTGTTTCGGTTTAGGTTTTTGGAGCGATTTAAAGGCAACAAATCGTTGAAGCCTCAAAATGCGTAGGTAACAAATTGGCGATATATTCCTTTTTTTTATTTTGGAGTCGGCTTTCACACTATAGCTTTTGAAATATCTATCATCTCCTTATATAGTTTAATTTTGGAGTCGGCTCTCACGCGATAAAAATTTTGAAATATTTGTAGTCTGCTAAGGAAGTTTAATTTTGGAGTCGGCTTTCACAGTATAGTTTTTCCATTATCTATCATCTACTAATTTAGTTTAATTTTGGAGTCGGCTTTCACAGTATACTTTTTCCATTATCTATCGTCTGCTAATGTAGTTTTATTTTTCAATCGGCTTTCACTGTATAGCTTTTGAATTATCTATCGTCTGCTGCTGTAGTATTTCCCTTGGAAATTACAGTGTAATTACCTAACTAGCACAACGTTTTTTTAAAAACCAAACAAGTTAAAATATTGTTAGTTTAATCGATAAAGATGGCTGGTCAGGGATAATTTCAACTAATTAAAATAAGGTTATTAGAAAATAATGCAGAAGTTTGTCATATTTGCCGATTTATCGCCAACTAAAGTTACAACTTGATTTCCAAATTATACATTCTCTGGATTCTTACGAATTGTAATTAATTAATTTAATTCATTAACCAGTTTAAAAAGGTTTGAAACAATCACGGAACTACCAGATTACGCATGCATCGATATTTAGAAAAACAATGTTTTTTTCCCATCTCAAAATCGGTCGAGCTCCAAACCGGTTTAAACCGGTTAATGATTTAAATTAAGTAAGACAAATAATAAATAACAATGTTAAAAAATAATAATGTTCTCACATAATAACTTGAAATTTGCGATAGTAGATTTCATTTTTTCTTCTTTTTAAAAAAAATTAGTTTTATAAGCTCAAGAGATTTTTTTTCCTGTCAAATGAAAAGTACGAATAATTAATGACTAGATATATGATATAGTAACACCCATAAAAATTGTTGTTGAAGTTTTGAAATTTATTAATTGAATAAGTAGTATTTGCTTTACTCAAAAAACGTTTGCTTCATCGTAGGCTTTCGGAACAAAAAAAAAATAATAATTATTATAAATATGAGACAAAAATAACCTAAATTAATGTTTTTTCAGTGGTTCTTCCAATTAAAACAAATACTTAATATAAATCGTACACCCATTTCTTCATTACATTTAGAAAGACACCTGATAAAAAGTTTAAATGTATAATGTTTCGCAGATCTTGAAAAAGTTACTTTTTTTAAATTCTTGTTTATTATAAGTTGTATCTGTTTAATCTTCTTAAAACTTACTAATTTTTTTTATTTATACTCGTAAATATTTTTCTTAGCTGAGTTTAAATTAAAATTATTTTAATTTCATACACTGTGTGACTTATTATTCTGCAAGATCGAAAGCAATATTAATGGATTAAAATGATAATATTGATAGTCTAGACTGGAGAATGGAAATGGCTACTAGAACCGACATAAAATAAAGTAGAAAAGCGTAAAAATACGATCGCAAATTATGGAGGAAATAGAGTATTCTTTCAGATAAATTTTTTCTGATTACTCACATTTCATTCTAGAATACTGAACTAATATTTTTGAATTGTAAACAAAAATTAGTAATCGATATAAATGAAACAATCAAACGCCATTATTTTCATTAAAATGTCAAATCAGTGTCGCCGTATAATACAGCAAACTTAAATTGGTCTGGTAGCATTCTATACCTCTAAGTAATTCAAAATATTAAATAAAGAGGTTGCCCATAAATAATAAATTTTTTGAGTGAGAATTCCCATCATTTAAGATTTTGGCTTTTGCAACGTTTATTCTTTCTTGCCTTATTTAAAGTTGTTGTTATCATTAAAATGTCAGATGAGTGTTGCCCTTATAATATAAGAAACTTAAATTCGCCTGGTAGCATTCCATACCTCCAAATAATTCAAAATATTAAATAAAGAAGTTGTTCGTGAATGATTAATTTTTTGAATGAGATTCTCACCATTTTCGATTTTGGCGCTCGCAAAGTTTATTCTTTCTGGTCCTCAATTAAAGTTGTTGTTCTTTCGAAGCCATAAAAAGTTATCACTTAACGCCATTCGAAAAATAAAATTATTCTTTATCTATTAGATGATTATTTCTAACAATTAGAGAAGAAACTTCTTCAGCTCTTATTCATAGTCTTTTACGAATTTGTTTCTGCTGCAAATAGGTCGAATTTCTTAACACTTTCAACGTTACCGACGAGATTTCTTGTCTTTCAGATACTTCCAATTACAAGTTTCTGTGGGCTAAAATTGGTCTCTTATGCCAGGTAAAGGTCTTAAAGGTATTCTTCATATATGTATTAGAGAGTTCAACCCATCTAAACTGGCATAAGAGACAAATTTTAGCCCACAGAAACCTGTAACTGGAAATATCTGAAAGACGAGAAATCTCGTCGGTAACGTTGCAAATGTTAAAGGAATACTTCTAATATTGTATTAATACATAGCCTTGAAAAACCATTTTTATCTTTACCATGAATTACTAAAATAAATAAGGATTCTTTGTATGCTCTTGTATTGTCTTTGAATAATTATTCATTGAAGAAATATGCAATATGTACAAATATGGGAAGCAATACTTTACCAATTCCTTATTTATTTCAAAACTGAAATCATTCCTCCTTGCTTTCATTTTTCCTTTGTTTATACACTTGAATGTTGATCATAAAAAATTGTGCGTACCTCACAAAAAGAATACAAAATCCAAAATTTAAAAAAAAATCACATTGAAATCATCTTGAAGAATGAAAATATTTATCATCTGGAATTCAACGACGGATGAAACCTAACATCCCTTGACGTGTGGGTTGTTTTTCCTTCTTATGTAACATCTTGGAAAAGATCCGGAATGAAGTCCAATTCTACGTGTGTTCCATCTTTTTCGAAAAGCAGTTTTCTTTTCTTTAGGGGGAAATAAACTTGATCCATTGAGCGAAAGAGGCAACAATTCGAAACGAATTTAATCGTACAATAACTTCTGCGTCGCATCTAAAAATCTTTTCATTTCCCTTCACGGTGATGGAATTGCCACTGATCATGGTTTATGGGCGCCTATAGAGGAATGAGTGGTGGGTGTGCTACCGAATAATACTTCAATATCCAGAAAAGACCAGGACTAAAGGAGATGAATTAAGATTTCTTTTTCCTCAGCTGGAAAAACTAGAACAGCGAAACAAACATGTTTTTATAGAAACTAAGAATTGAAATGATAGTCCTTGTATGGAATTTAATTCTTTCAAAAGTGATTTTTTCTTCTCACATGCTTGAAATAATTTAGTTCCTTTAAATCTGTTTATTGAAATACTTTATAAATTACAATGGGATACCACGAGGGGTACCTCCTGATTGAGGATGAGAAGTGTCCGGTATAATGGTTGGTTCTCGCTATCCCGGAAGGTGCACGGAAAGGTTGGGGTCTGGCTCTCCCATCGATGACGAGAAATACTTCTTTAGTTAAAAATTGTACCGTACTTTAGTTAAAAATTGTAATTGGCCCTTTGGACTCAACCGCATTTCCCGCCTATATTGCTATACAACGTTTCGATCATTCAGGTGTTTTTATCTTTGTGCTTTCAAGGCAGGCAGGAGAGTCAATGATATGATTTATAAATTACAATGATAGGTTTCATTGTATTTGAAAATTATTTCTGGAGCATAAGGGCTAGACATACATTGTTAGAAGGAAGTTATATTCAACTCTTCATTCTGTGTCTTCTATCATTTGTCTCAAATTAGAGAGAAAGGCAATTTCTTGATGCCAATCATTCAAGTCACATAATGTTCCTTATTTTACCGAAATAAGATAAAGTGACCTTGTGATATATTTATTATCTTTGGAATTGGTTGTTTTCAGTTGGAAACCCACTAACACCGTAGCACCAACGTGTAAGCAGGCCTGTATATATTAGATTCGTCAGGGCTCAGATATCATTTATCTCAAATTAGAGAGAAAGGCGATTTCTTGACGGGGATTAATCAAATCACATTTTTTACTGAAATTCAAATCACACTTGACTTACTTTACCGAAGTAAAATATAGTGACCTTGTGATACAGTATTTTTGGAATTGGATAGTTTCAGTTGAAAACCCAGTAACACCGTAGAACGGCGTATAAGCTAGCCTGTAATATATTAGATCCCTAAGGGCCTAAATGTCTCAGATTATTATGGCACTTAAGTTTATAGTGGATTCATTTGTTCACGTGTTATTTGCTTCATTTGACAATGGTTCAAAATTGAAATATCCACCACAAACTAACCTTGAAGTGGGATGTGAATATAACTAAAATTAAACTAAAATATATCATTTCTTGACTTTTATAATTTTTTTTTAATTTGTAACTTTTTTTATAATTTCCAAAATTTTGTCGTTATATCCTCCCAAGTCCTTGTAATCCTTCGATACCAAGATAGTAATCTTCAGCGATTTCACAAAACTAAAAAAAAAATGCATTGTCATTAGTTGCATCAATCTTAAAATTATTTATTATGTTTTCTTAACATAAATTCACCATCCTGATGAACCCAATTCCAATATTATATAATGTAGAATGTATAAAGAAAAAAGATAAAAATTTGCGACTTGGTCGGGGTGATCTGAGGGATCAGAATTTTGTTTCTCGTCATGATGATTGAAAATCGCGATTGATGGTGATTGCAAACTGTGATTGATGGTGATGGTTCGGGGATGGAAGCGGAAATTTAATTCAACTTCCTTATCCGAATGAATGAAAATATCTATGGATTTCAAAATCACAGCAAATTGATTTGAAAGGGAATGTAAAAATTAACATATCAATTCAAGAAATTCCTCTATCTTCATAGAAGTTTAGCATAGATATTATGAATTAATTTTTATTTATTATCTTTACCTTTAAAAATTTGAATTTATGCGTTGAATTATGTGTTGAGAAAAATATCTTCATTTAGAATTATATCAGTTAAATGATTTTATATAGTTTTAATAAGTTACAAACGTTCATTAATGGTTGAGTTTTATTCCTTAATTAATGTATTCGAATTATCTGTAGTAAATATTCTTTTGTATTAATAGGCGAGTAACAATGGTAAACAATATTTTGAAATGATATATTAGCATGAAATTTTAAATAAGTAATTGATGAGATGTTACAAGAACTAGAAACCCGAATATGTATTTTAGTTCGCTTTTTTTTCGAAAAATTGGAACAGAATTTTTCACAGAACTAAAATTGAAGTCACTAAATCACATACAATTTTTCATTCATCAAGTTGAGATACATTATTTGAGATACATTTTCGCGTTTATATGTATAGGCAGAAGTACAGACCAAAAGACGGTCCACCAAATGGCAGATTTGATTCTAAATTCAATAGGTCTAGATGTTGAATTTGTGTAGCAAATCTTATCCATCTAGTTTTGTAGTTGTCATTTTAATTTATATTCGGACATCCAGGCTGAAAGACTTTAGATTGGATTTCGTTCAAAATCTGAAACAAATCTACAAATATTTTTGTGAATACCATATATTTGATATCAGCTGGCTATTTCAAAGTGTTTAATTATAATTCCAAAAATGTATTTTTCAGTATGAGACACGGAGATTCGTCAAAATACCGAATTCGAATTTTTTTAGATGATTATAATACTATTTTTGTATACGAGTAAAAAGGTATTTCTTCGATAAAATAACACGTATTTTAAATTAACAATTTTTTCGTAGAAATATAAATAATTTAAAAATATCATTTTTGATTTTTAATTTTTTACTTCTTCGACCCAAAAATATATAATATGTTAATTTTTAAGTGTTAAAGCAAGTTTTAATATATCATGATAACTTATATGATGAAATAAATAAATATTCTTTGAAATAGCTGAATTTTAGCTTCTGCATTTCGAAATTATTTTTTTTCAAACGTATGGTTTCCTTCAGAAGTGATGGCTGATATATAAAATATCATCTAAATTATAAATTAATTTCATTTGCAGTAGGGTATGCTCATTTCTAGTGGTTTCTTGAGAACTAGAGCTTATGAAATACGCAGCAACCGATCTTCAGATCGAAGGTTCTTGGTATGAACGCGTAGAAATTTCTGTTGATTTCTACACATTGTTTATTCTTTTTGTTTTGTGCATTCGATATTACAATTTTCCTCAAAATTACTCATTTTATAAATAAATCGATTGTTATTTTCTTTAGTACAAACTGATTTTTTTCCCCTTATTCAACACGTCTGACTTATGCGAATTCAGATTTTTACTTACTGTCACATAATATTTAATTTTTACTGCCAAATACAAACAAGGATACTTGGTTACAAATTTTTATATTTTATCAAACAGTTTGTCACTTTACCCGATCATAAAATGCATAGTATACTTTCTTTATATATATTTATGCTATCACTGCTAAACATTCCTTTGAATGTTGGAATTAATATTTAAATATTGTATTCCTTTAAAATCAATATTTTAATTAAATACTATTTGCAGCAACTATACGTGAAGGAAATTAGTTATAAAGCTGCTTATTTTGAGCCCTAAGATATAATAATAATTAGAATGTTGTAGCACATACCGTTTGATTGTAAATTAAATTCTTCATAAAGCTCTTGTGAAAGAATTTTATTAAAACTTTGGTATTGAACTTAAGGTTGTTTACAAGCTATGAATAAGCACTGTTTGACTAACTTTACTTTATATTTTCATCATGTTTTAGCATGATCTTCATATTTTTATGCTTGTGTGCTCTGAAAAGAATACTAACTTCATAGAATTCCTTTCAGAATTTTTCTTAGTAGAATGAACCGTAATTTTCTTTCAATGGATAACTCTAATAATTTTCAATATTATTGATAAGGAATAAATAATTATGAAATTTTGCATTTAATTATTTAAGAATGTTGCTGCTGTTTGATATATTATATGTTGTTAATGTTGACCTCAAGTCATACTAATAAAAACTTAATCTCGTGGAAATCAATAAGAGATGCTTACAGAAATTGCATCAGCGTAGTTATTTGGCTGAATTTACTTCTTGGAAGTCTATTTAAAATTTAATTTGTAATTCGTCAGATTTACTCTGATTTTAATTGGAGATTAATATAATTATCATAGATTTTAATACCGAAATACTTGATTTAAAGAACTATTGAAATAAAATGTTAAAATCCTTATTTATTAAATTTTAACTAATTTGTTTTGAACTATAACTTCCAATTTTTCTAAGGATTTTCTAAAACTTCTTTTACCGTGAAAATAAAACAGAAAATAAATTTTAACACAAGCAGGTAAGTTCGATGGCATAAAACATTACTGTTCAAAAATTGTATAGGTATTTGTAAAAAAAATGTTCTTAGTGATGTCATAAATGTGGATCAAATATAGTTCTGGAAAACACATTTCCAGGCTTAATTTTTTTTTAAATATATTGACCAGTTCTACTTTAAAATATTTATAGAAGATGAAAACTTTATATATTTTTTTATCTTGGTCTTATTTTTTAAATGATCACATATCATTTTTAATGGCTTTGAAGGAATTTTGTACAGTCTAGTTTGGGTCCTTCAGTAATTCGCGTTAGATATAATAACCATGGAAATGACAACCTTTCTACTGTACTTTAATCTTTACGGAAATGAAAATATTCACTGGAGCAAAATGTGGCGAGTTCTGCGTGCGAGCCATTGATAGCTAGTTTTGATTGGTTTAAGTGTTTAAAAAAGAGGGCGCGTTATCTTCGTTGATAGACACAATTCCAAATCTCTTGGTTTGAATATTCTTTATGAAATCATCACTTTCACTATCACTTCATATTACTATTTTTATAATTGATTTATTTCTGTAAAACCATAATAATTCTATGTGAAAGGAGGGATGACTGTAGTCTCTGGATCTGTGCTTTTTAACTAGTTTAATAATGTTACCATACTATTATTAAGCTATGCTCAAATGTCTTTTTGTCTTTTTTAATTATAATATTTCTCTTGTATCTAGCTATATCTTTAGAAATATGCTGTTGTTTTCGTTAAGAATTCATTCAAAATATAGTTTTACAGATATCCCTAATTTTTTTATTCGAGTTTTAATATACATAACTGACTTATTTTTATCCCAATACTTATAAAATGTAATAAATTAAGTACATTGCGTGGATCAATTATTTTATATTTAAATGTTTTAAATCAAAACTATTTGCAAATTTCTATGCTAAACATCACTTATATGTGTTGTTCTATCTTTCTATAATGAACTCATTTGGTCCTAAAATACGTTTATAAAACCCTAGATATTGATGCATCTATTAGTTACGCTCAGTACTGAGCTTCCACTTTATGACATTCTATTTCGTTATACCAGATCTTGTTTTAGAGCATTTTGATATTTTTAGA